>JAPKLY010000127.1:752402-859778 GCA_026898435.1 Prunella vulgaris | reverse complement strand
AGGTCAGCTGGTTTTAATGTCATCAAAACATAAGGGATTTCCCAACAGAAGGGATCCAATGATTCCTCTATAAGTAGTCTGATCCACAGCTTCTCCTTCTTCATCAGGTTCTAGCTTAGTGTTGGTATTCATAGGTACCCTGACCACCTTGCTTGAACTGCAACCAAATTTTTGTATCAGCACCCTTGTGTACTTGACTTGATTGATGAATATTCTTTCAGCGGACAGCCTGACTTGCAATCCAAGAAAGAAATTCATCTCTCCCATCATGGACATCTCAAACTTTCCTTTCATAAGATTTGAGAATTTGGTACATAGATCTTCATTTTGTAATCTAAAAATGATATCATCCACATAGATTTGAACCAGGATGATGTCATCTCCATGAGTGATTCTAAAGAGTGTCTTGTCAACACTCCCCTGAGTGAAACCATGCTCCATAAGAAATTGTGACAAAGTGTCATACCAGGCTCTTGGGGCTTGTTTCAGGCCATATAAAGCTTTTCTAAGCTTATATACTTTGTTGCCTTCCTCAAACCCAGGGGGTTGTTCCACATAGACTTCTTCATTCAGGACCCCATTGAGGAATGCACTCTTGACATCCATTTGATAGACCTTGAATCTCTTGTGGGCAGCATATGTAAGGAATAGCCAGATAGCCTCTAGTCTAGCTACTGCTGAAAATGTTTCATCATAATCAAATCCTTCAATTTGAGTGTACCCTTTTTCCACCAGGCTTGCCTTGTTTCTGACAATTACATCATTTTCATCCTTCTTATTTTTGAAGACCCATTTGGTTCCAATGATGATTGCATGCTTGGGCCTCTTGACTAGCTCCCATACTTGATTTCTTGTAAACTAATTAAGCTCTTCTTCCATGGCAATGATCCAGTTAGGATCTTTTAATGCTTCCTCTGTTGTCTTGGGTTCCTGTGTAGATAGAAAACAACAAAAGAGAGCATTTTCACGATGAAAACTTCTAGTCTTGACTCCAAGGTTAGGATCTCCAAGAATCAGATTGATTGGATGATCAATCAACCAACTTCTTTTGTATTGTCCTCTCTCAGTGGGGTTATCCACAGGGGATATCCCTTCTTATGGGATTGAGTCACTAGATTGAGCACAGTCTAGTCTGGCTTCCCCCTGAATGTGATGCTCAGTGTCTGTCTCAGCTTGGCCAGCTTCTTCATTGACAGATGTTACCTGAGGAGCTGGGATTGTGTCATTCAGCTCATTTCCATCATTGTTGATTTCCTCAGGTTGGTTTATCCTTTGTGTGCCATCTCCTGAGTCCTTTGATCCTAGGTTGTCCCATGTTGGAAGGTATGCATCCACTGACTTGTCAGTGGACTAATCCAGGGTCAGGCTAGTCATTTTATCAGTGATGTCCTTGATGGCCTGATCTTTCCTGGACTCAAGAGTAGATTCATCAACGTGGGGTGTTTCTTCCACCATAAGGGTTCTGAGATTATATACCCTGAAAGCTCTACTTATTTCGGAATATCCAATGAAGATTCCTTCATCAGCTTTGCTATCGAAGGTTTTCAATTGCCTCTTCCCATTGTTGTGAATGAAACACTTGGAACTAAATATATGTATCTAGGATACCTGAGGTTTCCTACTATTCCGCAGCTCATAGGGGGTTTAGCCCTGAGTTTTTGTGAGCATGGACATGTTTTGAGTGTAACAGGTTGTATGAATGGCTTCATCCCAGAACTTTTTGGGAATTTGTGCATCAGCAAGCATGGTTCTGGCAGCCTCTTTTAGTGTCCTGTTTCTTCTTTTAGCTACCCCATTTTGTTGGGGTGTTCTTGCAGCTGAGGTCTCATGGGATATACCTAACTTATTGCGAAAGTCAGTAATAATGGAATTAACAAACTCAGTACCTTTATCAGATCTTATATTGACAATAGATAGACTCTTTTCATTTGATATCTTCTTTAGAAGTTCAGGTAGCCTGAGTTGAGTTTCCTTCTTGCTTGATATGAAGATCACCCAAGTGAATCTGGAAAAGTCATCAACTACCACCAGTGTGTATTTGCTTCCATTGATGCTGGCTGGTGTAACAGGTCCAAATAGGTCCATGTGTAGTAGTTGGAGTACTCTGTCAGTGGAGGGATTTGGTTTACCCTTGAATGAGGCTCTAATTTGCTTCCTTTCTTGGCAAGCTTTGCAAATGTGATCCTTGTTGAACACCTCATTAGGTATCCCTTCCACTAGACTCAACCTTGATATCTTATTGAGTGTTTTGAAGTTCATGTGATTGAGTCTTCTGTGCCATAGCCAGGTCAGGTCACTGGAGCTTTTGGCAATGAGACAGGTCTCTTCTGGACATGATCTCCAATCTGCAAGATAAAAATTTCCTTTCCTAGACCCTGTTAGTAGTACCTGTGTGTTTGATGCATTTCTTACACAACACAGGTTACTTGAAAACTCAACATTGTAGCCTTTATCACAAGATTGACTTATTGATAGCAGGTTATGTTTCAGTCCACTGACATATGATACGTTTGTTACATGGACTGACCCTATCATTAGGGTACCATAACCTTGTGTGATTCCTTTGGAGTTGTCACCAAAAGTGACATGTGGGCCTTTTTTTCTTTATAGTTTGTCAGGAGACTTTGGTTCCCTGTCATGTTCCATGAGCAACCACTATCTAGGTACCAATCATCTTGAGATTCTAAAGAGTCCTGCATAAAAATTAATTCTTAGGTACCCATCTTGTGTTGGGTCCTATTTGGTTAGTTGTACCTTTTGGGATCCAAATCTGCTTAACAGTCCTAACTACTTTGGACTGGTTGATTCTTCTCCCATAAACATCTACATAGACAGTGGGCTCCCTAGATGCCCTAGGAGTTGATTGTCTATAAGTGTTGGTCCTTTGTGGAACAGGTGGCCTGACATTCCTCCTGTTCCTAGAGCACCTTGGTGCAACTGGCCTGAATTGCTGTTGATAAGGAAGGGTATAGTTCCTCTCATAAGGAAGGGTATAGTTCCTCTCATAAGGAAGGGTATAGTTCCTATAATGAACCCTTCTGTCAACTCCCCTTACAGTGGGTTCAGACCAGTTTGTCCTTTGCCTAGATTGTCTCCTGGGAGAAGATCTAGGTTGAGGATAGGTGTACTGTACACTACTCCACTTGTTTCTTGAAGGTTGATTCCTTCTTTGGAATTGACTCTTCTTGGAGTCTCTCCTGAGAGGTGCATAGGCTGTTCTAGCCTTTTCAATAGGCCTACTAGGCACTATCACCTCCTCAGTTGGTTCAGCAGGCCTTTTGCCCTTATCAAGGGTTCTTCTGGGATTCTCAGAGGACCTTACAAACACTCTATCTCCACTGCTAGTAGATGCAGTGTTGAGAGGACCTTCTGAGGATGTGCATGGGAAGAATCCTATCCCATGTCTTCTGTCTGAACTATTTTGCAGGCTCAGAATTTCCTCTATAGCAAGAGAAGGTTTATTCAGAGCCTCTAACTTTCTCAGCAGATGATCCTCAGATTCTTTCAGCATATTTACGTTGCTGATTAGAGTTTTGACTTGGATCACTAGCTCAATGTTTTCCCCAGCTAGCCTGATCTGATCATTAGTTTGTCCCCTGATTAATTCATCCTTTGCACTGACCTGACTCTTGAGTGTTTCCATTTCATTTGTCAGGGCAATGGTTTGGGATGCTGAAGCAAGATCTACCTCATTTTCAGACTCAGCTAGCTTGGAATACTCAGTGGCTAGCTTTTTATTTTCTACCTCAAAAGTGAGGTATGCTTATTGCAGCCTGGAGAAGTCAACCATAAATTGTTCTAAAGAGAACTGAAGGCTGAGGTGAGTGTTCCACTAATTGACAAAGGGGGGATTGTACCTCAGGTTCCTCATTGGCCATAAGGCAAAGATCTTCATCACTGCTGTCAGTGAACATCTCCTCAGATGAGCTTACAGCTTGCTCATCTTCTGCCACCATTGCTCTCATTTCCAGTCTCCTGTCCCTCTTGGCTTGCCTTTCCTTTCTCTCCTTTGTACTCAGCTGAGGGCAATCATACTGGAAGTGCCCTGTCTTATTGCACTGATAGCATCTCTTGCTATCATCATCATCAGCTTCTTCCTTGTCCTTTCTTCTAGAGTCTGACTTTGAGGTGGATTCTTCACCTTTGTGATTTCTCTTATATTCTTTCTCAGGCTCCTTCTCATCCCTGGGAGTAAACCTGGATTTCGTCTCCTTGGCGTCCTGATAGTATATCTTGTATTTCCCAAATCTTGAATTCAGCTTTTCAAACCTCCTTGCTATAAGGTTCATTTCATCTTTAGCTCAGCTTTGCTCTGTTATTTGCATGGCTTGTTGAATTTCTTGATCTTGGCTGGTTCAACTTCAGAACTGCTTGCCTTGAAAGCTACTCCTTTCTCCGAGGAGAAAGGCTCTTATGTAGATCTTTTTCTGTTTAAATCGAACTCATAGGCCTTGAGTTCTGAGAATACTTGTTGCATGGACATGTTGGACAAGTCCTTTGTATTCTGCATCATGACAGAATAGACATCCCACCTAGGTAAGAGTCCCCTGAGAATTTTGAGAGCAACCTCCCTCTTGGTGTAAACCTTTCCAATGGAGTTTATCTCAAACATGATGTCAGTGAACCTGCCATCAAGTTGATCAATGGTCTCATTTGATTCCATTGAGAATCTTTTGAACAGCCACTGACAATTTATTTTCCTTGATTTTGTCAGTGCCTTCACACTGGAGGGCCAAAGTATCCCAAATCTCTTTTGCAATTGTGCAATGAACAACCCTTCCCATGACAGAGTCAGGAATTGTTGTGTATAATATGTTCATTGCTACAAAGTTGAAATTATGTCTCTCCCTCTCATCAACAGTGAAATCATCTTCATCCTTAGGCCACCCTTCTCTAGGATCATTGATTTGAGCTTATGTGATCCTAGGATTAGCAGTCATAAAGACAAAGGGACCTCTGGTAATGACCTTGAGCATTTCATCATGTATACAGGCTAGGTGAGCCCTCATCCTAATTTTCCAGAAGTCATAACCTTCAACTGAAAACTGGGGCAACTTGTGGTGTGATAGATTGTTGAGAGGATTGGTTCCCATGTTGGAGTCTGAACTCCCAACAACATTGGTATTGGCTGCTCCTGTGTCTGTGTTCCCTGTCTTAGTTGATCCTTCTGCTTGAGTAGACATTTTAGAAACTACTCTGAAAAGGGTTAGTCAGATCAGTTCAAGTGACCAATTTTGATATGGCAAAGCAGTGATTCTTAGAACCCCTGCTCTGATACCACTTGTTGGTCCCAGATAAACAATAACAAGTGTATGGGGGGAGAATACACCTGTAAGTACAAATTTTTGAAAATAGGGTTTTGCAGTAGACTTAAGAACACAAGTGACCTGCTAAAAGATCAGTGGACTTGTCAGGTCCTCTGATAGGTGACCTGTGTATTTGATCAAAGTTTAGATTTTGCAGCGGATAAATTCAACACCTTTTCAAAGTTTTATCAACACACACAAAATAATAAAGCAATGAGAACATAAGGGATTTATAGTGGTTCGGAGTAAAACTCTCCTACATCCACTTTTCCTGATTTAACAGGAGAATTCCTTATTTTAGAGTGCCAAGGTGCACTGATCAAGAACAACTTCTCTAGATCTATAGGATTTTCACTGAGTCCTATTCCTCTCAAGATTTCAGACTGAGACACTACTCAGCTTACTTTCTTCCAATTCACAGCCTTGAACCTATTTCAGTTAAAGGGCTTGAGTTCTCCAACTAGGGTTGAGATAACCCTTTACAATGATGAGCAATATCTAGGCTGGGTTATCTCAGTAGGCATCTAAGGATATTACAGTGTAAGCCTAATTAAAGAGTTGAGCTCTAGACAATGTAAGCACTTGGGCAAATAGAGTGATTTCGAGTGCTTGAGAATTGAAATGAACTTTGGAGAGCTTTAGATTATTAGATGAGCTTGGTAGTTTCTCGTGCTTAGCTTCTTCTTCAACTGCTGTATTTATACACTTAATTTGAAAGACTATCCGTTAGAGAGATAGTTTCAAATTAAACTATTTTGGTAATCCAATGTTCTTTAAAATCTTTCTCAGATTTTGGAGTGGTCAAATATGTCAAATGTTGTAGTCCAACGTTCTTCAAGATCTTCTTAAGATTTTGGATAGTTAACTCTTAAGCATTAATGGTTGAAAGCTCATTAAATGCCTGCTTAGAGTTAATGCAGCCGCCTTTGAAAATTGTGCCATCCTAGGTTGTTGGTTGCTTCTGAACTTGGTACTGACAGGTCAGTCTTTTGTGTCAGGTCCGCACATATGTGGCAGCTTCTCATTTGTCTGACTTAATTGTTCTTCAGTCCAGTCAAACGGTTACATTGAAGTCTTCTGTCTTTTCATCAGGTTACTTAGAACATTCCATTTGTTGCATTTAATACTTCATTTAAGTGTTGCAACTACTCTCATTTAATACTGAAGTGTATTAAATGCATCAGGCTTGTCTCTTCAGGTGAGTTTGTTAGGTCACTTATACTCAGTCTCCTGGGGTACCTTTTTTCAGAGGTGGGTGTATCTCCTAACTCTTCATCAGGCTAGTCTGATCTAAGGTAGCCTGATTTTTACAACTTAGTTTTTCTAACTTTTTGATATAGCCTCCTAACAGTTAGATTATTTTTCTAAGTTTTACATTTTTTTAGCTTATCAGGGGAGTCTTTGGGATTATATCAAAATATTTTATTAATCATTTCCCAACACAGCTGGTCTCACGACGATCAATATCCACACTCTGGAAGTCGGGCTTACTCTACCTCTTCACCCGATCATCGGCCTGTATCTACTCAACATGAACCTGGCCATAACCCAGATCACTCCTAATGGGCACTACAAGAATAATGATGTTTTACAACACCAGAAAGACAACGGTTTTGCTAAAAATTGTTGACTAAAGTAAAAAATATGTTGCTTAAAGTATAACTGTTGTCTTTTATAGATGGAGTATAACCATTGTCTATTCTCAAAAGGCGGCGTTGTAAAAAGTACTTTACTACAACAATTTTTAACCCGTTGTATATCTATGTTGTATATCTGTGTTTTTAAGAAAAATTGTTGAAAGATAACGGTTATCGAACCATTGTCTATGGTCAAAAGGCGGCGTTGTTAAAGAGTATCTTACTATAATTGTTTTTGAACCGATGTATATTTGTGTTGTATATCTGTATCTTCAAGAAAAAATTACTGAAAGACAATGGTTATCACACCGTTGTCTATTCTCAGAAAGTGGCGTTGTAAAAAAGTATGTTATTACAATAGTGTTTGAACTGTTGTATATCTACATTGTATATCATTATTTTTTTGGAAAAAATTACTAAAAGACAACGAGTATGCAGCCTTTGTATATCACTATAAAAGCAGCGTCGGAAAAAGTTTTATATTTTCATTAAATGGTGTTGTATAAAACTATATACCACTGTAAAAATGTAATGAAATAAAGAGGGGACATAGTGAGGGGGATTTAATCCCTCTTTAATAATAAAGGTTAAAAAGGATTTTAGTGAGGGGTAAAAAAATTTAAATTTAAAGAGGGCCGAGAAAAGGGGAACAAAAAACCCTCTTTAATTAACAAGGGTAAACTAAATTTGCGAGTGCAAAACCCTCACGAACGAGCTAGGGTTTGAACTCTCGACAATCAGTGAGTGCAAGCCCCTCGCCAACTCAGGCCGGACCAAGCCGAGGGTCTTTCCCTCGTAGACTCGCGAGCACAAGCCATCGCGCACCTTAGGTCGGATCGAAGCGAGGGTACCCCCATCGTCATCTAACGAGCGTCAATTAAAATAGGGCCCACTTTGTACAGAATGAAGTATAGGAAATGGCCACCCAGAATGAACAGGCCGAAGACGATCGATTGGAGGCTCCAGACTTGTCTCAGCTATACGTGAAGACCTTTGGAAAAAAGCACGACCGTATATGCAGACTCGGATAACTAGGCAAGTCGAGGTGCATTATTTTTGGGTCCGGTGGGACATCAGCTGGTACGCACATCGGATCTTAGAGCAAAGTTTATATTGACCGGTCGATGACCATGACTTATGAAAGGGTGGCTAGAGCTGTGGATGAAAAAATGGCTGAAAATGTGGCTGAGATAGAGAGGAAAAAATAAGAGGACAGGGAGCGTCGAAGAGCATAGGAACGTCAGGAGCGCGAGAAGTTTCAGAGACAAATGCGTGAGGAGTTTCAGAGACAAATGCAACAACAAGTGCAAGAACAAATGCTAAAATTTATGCATGAGGGTCTAGTACAGCGCAGCCATCCCGGAGACGACCGACACGATGATGCTGCTCACCACATGACTCTCAAGGACACCGTAGAGCACCATGAATCTCACTCACAACATGACTCTCAAGGAAACCATACACGTGGGAAGAGACCGACACGTTGATACATTTGATGTGTATGTTTTGAATTATATTTTTAACTTTGTCTATTTTGAATTATTTAACTTTGTGTACATTTTATACTATATTTTGAATTATTCAAATGATTAGGCACCTACTAGCTATTAGTGTGATTTGAACTATTTAATATTTTAAATTAAAATAGAACTATTTGAATTAATAGAATTATAGGAATTAATGTTTATAATGATTTGAATTAATATTTAGAAATATATAATTAAATATATATATATGATAATTTTATTAAAACTAAATATACAAGTATCACATAATTAAAATATATTATCTTAGTTTAGTATAATTACATAATATAATAATAATAAAATAAATACATAACACTTAGTTAAAATAAAAAGTATATATATTGTATATATATATTTATAATGAAATATTGAACAAGAAATACCACTTGCCCAAATGACAAGACACTCATTCACATATACGAGAGGTCACGGGTTCAAACCCCCTCTCACGCGAAGAGAGGCTAATATTTGCGCGGGTAGGACCCGGATCGGTTCAGCCCGTGGGTCTAACCCGCGAAATTATTATTATTTATTTCACAAAGACCACAACTCACAGCCGTTGTCTATAGTCACAAATAAGGATATGCACATGCTACAACAACATATTTATATGTATAGACAACAATTAATAACCATTGTAGTAACAAAGAAAAGATAATGGCTCACAATCATTGTCTATAGTCACAAATAAGGATATGCACATGCTACAACAACATATTTTATATATATAGACAACAGTTAATAACCGTTGTAGTAATAATGAAAAGACAACGGTCCATTAACTGTTGCCTAAACTTGATACCTACTACAACATGAGCTTAACAATGACATTTTTTTTATAGAAACACAACGGGTTTCTACTCTTGTCGTATCCATTTTTTCTTGTAGTGGGGTGGAGTAGCTTGTTGGCGGTTTTGACCATTTTTTGTCTCAAGGGATACAAAAACCAACTTATAACTGCCGAAATAAATAGTGTTCTCAGTATCACTAAGCAGAGTGTCGAGGGTAAAGGGTATTATTACCTTACAGCTTGCCCTGGTGAGAATTCTTGGAGATCCTGCCCAATAAAATCAGTGATTGGAAGGAGCAGTTCTTCTTCATCCGGGGAGACTGGCGAGCTTCCACCAACTACGCAGGGGAGGAGGGGTGAATCTTATCCCCTGAAGAATATGGGGACGTTAGCAGTAGGTGGACCTATTCGGTGTGAGTGAGTTGATTAAGATTTACTAATTCGATCAACTCTTTTTTACAGGTCTGAAGCATCAGAAATGGGGGCACACGAACTCACAGATCTCCGAGGCGTTTGGTTTCGTGTGCGCCGTGTGTTGCGGAAGAAGCCACAAAGACAGAGAAGTGGACCATCTGAGCAAGGTGCACTACCAGCGAACTGCTCAAGTGTGTACATCCCCTCACCATCTTGTCGTGCGAGCTCCGGAACTTCTAGGTATACTCATCTCTTTGAAGTTTGAGTGTAGTTCGCCCTTACTCTCATTAACACTTCGCTCTTTAATTACGTAGATCAGGACGTGTCAATCACCATCCCGCCATCTTATTATATCCTCGTGAAGAAGCTACGAATGGCACCCAATCACCCAGGTAAGAGAGGTTCACCATCTGGCACAAAAGAAGGGTCAAGGGGTACCGCCACTAAGGGTAAGGGGGGTAGCTCGTCCCAGGTTGCCACCCAGAAGAAGGTTCCTGCCCAGTCCCCAGCCAATGCTCCAGTCACCAAAGAAGTGGCAAAAAAGGTGCTTGGAGAGTCTTGCATGATTAGTCCCCTTGGTGGGCTCTAAAATTTCGTCATATTAAATCTTGCAAGTGGAATTTGTTTCAGGTATGATGATAAAGAAGAGCTGTCCTTACTCCAAGGTTAAGATGTTAAATTAGTTAAAGAGTTCAGTGGCTTGATTAATTAACGGACAAAAGAATCTTAAACACGGGAAATAATGACCGGGAGCCATAAGATTGTAATATGGGTTAAGAAGGATAGTGCAACATTAATCCTATAGTGGAGTGAGATTAATGTTAATGGGTTGAATGACATTGAGCTCAATGTTAGAATTCAAGGCCCATTAGGATGTCCAGTCTTAATTCTCCTAAAGGCCCCTCAAGTAGCCCAATTAAATGTCCAACAATTAACAAGGTGATTAAAAATAAAAAAAATATTTTGGGCCCATTTTATCTTGTATTTTTCAAAAATTATGTATATATTAAATTAGTGAGAGATTTTATGAAAAATAGACATGTATCTTAGATACAAGAATATCTAATAAAATCAAGATCTCATGGAATATAATATATATAGCATTTTTTTCGAAAATTATGAAAGAAAGAAATATCAAGAATTGAATATTTAATATTCAAGATTATCAAGATTAGAATATTTGATAGTCATGATAATCAAGATTTGAAATATTAGATATTCAAGATATTCAAGATCTTGTATTCTCATTATAAATATGAGATGATACAAGACCTATTCATTCATTATTGATTGGTGATTTTTGAAAATCATAGTAGTAGGGCAACAAAATTATTCTTTTTCCTTGTGTTGAAATTATTCATGTGGCCTCCCACGGGGTGTACTAGTAAGGACGAGGGAATACTTGAGAAGGCTTTTGGGTTAATCAATTTGATTGCTGTTAAAAGTTAAGGGTCTCAAGAAGGACGTCTTTTAATCTCAACCACCTTGTGAAAGCATCTCAATAAGGACACCCTTTGTCCCAGAAACTGTCTTTTCTCCAAGAGGTGTAATTAACTAAATCCCTTAGTTCCGCATGTTTAGGGCTTTATGTGATTTTATATGTTCATATGTTTTGCATGCAAAGCCTGTTGTTGGGTATAAAATTATTTGATTTAATTATGTTTAAATCATGATATTAGTTGTAGGCTTAAATTTATATTTAGCGTAAATCCCGAATAGATCCGCGTTTAATTCCCCAACACGCCCTCCGTTCGCACGAGCTCACCTTGGAACGGGAGCTGAGCAAGAAAGTCCTGGCTGAGTGTTCCACAGTAAATAGTGAAGTTCACTCTTTTGCTAACAGGATTGCTAAGCTTCAATCCTTCTTGGATATTTCTTGCTCGCCCGAAACTGTGGAGATCGTGAAAGGGTAGGCCTCTGACATCGGCTACTTGCTTTGCCATGCCGAGATCATTCGCACGTATCGCTGGGCTGTGGACCAGAATGAGGACGTGTGGGAGGTTCTCAAGACTGAGTTTCGGGACATTGTGAATTCTACCACTTTCCCTCCGGGCTCTGTTGCTGATATTTGTGACCAGGCGGATCTTGGTATCGATCTAAGCTTTCTCTCCAACACTATCCAGATTACTTGCACGAGGGCTTGGTAGCCGGCGAGCTACCTACTGAGGGGGACGAGCAACGGACTCCACTAACTCAGGAGCAAATATGAGAGTTAGTTGAGGATATTATGGTTGACACCAGCGGCCTGGGTCCGATAACTGAGATGCCCACGCTCTCCCCCCAGCTGGGCAGGAGGTCGCCCCTACTACTGATGCTCCAGTTGTTCCAGAGCTTCCAGCTGGTGTTGATCCTGCTTCTACCCCAGCTCCCAATACTTAAGTTGTAATAGCTTCGTAGTAGCTCGCCTATATGTGGGTTTTTTTGGTCTTTTTTCTAATTTGGACAGTCGGTTGGCTTTTGTAATCGGCACTACTTGTACTTAACATCCTTTTTGACATTTATATACAAGGTACGGTTTTTCTGTTCTATCTGCTTTTTTATTATTTCCTGCACGTTATTATCTTTTCGTAGCTCGCTTTGTATTTGGTATGCATTTCTTTATCTTACGTTACTTAGAACTGCGAATTGTTCGTCTTATGTCACTTAGGATCGTGAATCGTACTTTGTATATTGATCTTTTAGGTAATCGTACAAAGCTTTCTTTAGACGACAGACATGATCAGGAAATTTTGGATCGACGAAACCAGGCGGCTGAGCCATAAAGATAGGTTTGTCAAGAACACCATTCAGAAAGGCATTCTTGACATCAAAGTGATGAAGAGGCCAACTGTGCCGAACAGAATGAGCAAGGATAATATGAACAGTCGCAGCCTTAACCACCAGACTGAAAGTGTAATGAAAATCAGTGCTAGGAATCTGAGTGAAGCCCTGAGCAACAAGACGGGCCTTGTATCGTTCAATCAAACCATCAGCATGAAACTTCGTACGGAAAACTCATTTTGAAACGACAATATTAGTACTAGGTAGCTGTGGGACGAGATCCCAGGTGTGATTTGAACGGAGAGCATCAATTTCCTCCTGCATAACAGCGAGCCATTCAGGACACTTTGCAGCACTCTTAAAGCCACGAGGTTCGGAAGTAGCAACTAAGTCAAATAGTAATGACGTATTTGACAAATCAAGTGGGTAACGAGGCTTGAAGACACCTGCCTGGGCCCAAGTAACCATAGGATGTGAAGGGGGTCCGACCGGCATAGGAGTCAGAGGATGCAAGGCAAGATTCAGCATTGGGGTACCAGACTGGATAGGAATAGCCGGATCTATGCTAGGATCAGGGGACGAGGACTATGTGGGATCGTCTAGAATAGGGGCCGAGGGAAGCCTTACTGTAGGTTCGGATGTAGCTGGTGATGGCATAGTGATAAGATTAGGCGCATGGGCAGAAATAGGTATAAGAAGAGTGTCACCCATGGCATCCAAAAAAAGTCGTAACATCTTAATCTGAAAGTGAAGTAGAAGATGACTTGTCAGAAAATGGAAAGTGTTGTTCATCAAATTGGCTAGTGACGAGTAGTGAAGACCCGAGAGGAGGAAGGATCAAAGCAATGAAAACCCTTGTAAATACTATTGTAACCCAGAAAGATACACGGCCGGCTACGTGGCTCAAGTTTATTAGCAGCATAATCCCGAAGATATGGAAACACTCAACACCCAAATGGTTTGAAATTTTCATAATTAGGAGCATATCCAAACAACAGATGAAAGGGAGACGAATCATGCAAGACCGAGGAAGGAAGCCTGTTAATTACATAAATAGTTCTTGCAAACGCATCAAACCAAAGAGAAGCAGGAGCATGAGCATGAAATAACATATATAATCCAATTTCAGAGATATGTAGATGCTTACGCCCAACCCTACCATTTTGCTGTGGAGTGTAGGGACAGGACAACCGATGAAGTATGCCTTGGGAATTCATAAAGTCACGGACCTTCCCATTTACAAACTCAGTTCCCCCATCACTTTGAAATACCGTGATTTTTCGATCAAACTGGGTGCAGACAAAAGTATGAAATTGAACAAGAATACCATAAAACTCAGATTTGGCACGTAATGGATAAATCCAACAAAATTGAGAAAAATCATAAATAAAGGCAACATAATATCGGGAAACCATCAGCAGTAGAAACAGGTGCAGGGCCCCATAAAGCACAGTGTATTAAATCCAAAACATTGTCAGCACGTTTCTCATTTAACTGAAATGATAATCTCTTGCTCTTAGCCGGACTAGGCAAAACTGAAGTAACAGATAAATGACCAAGTTTATTTAAACGGGAAATAACATGAAATGGGACATTGATACACAAATTTGTTCACATAAAATTCGCTAAGCCTACAAGTGTATAGGATCAATGTAGTACGTAAGCTTGACCAAGTAATAAAAAATATCGAATCCAAAGGAGGTAATCTAGTGCAAGGAGACAATAAAAATGGAGTGCTACTAGACCTACGAAAGCGAAAAATGTTTTCGGGTTTTGGGCTTAAGAAAAATAAAATCAAAGAAGCTAAATTAAACTAACTAATTCACCAACTAAGGGGTAGTGAGGATTGAAATGCTTCGAGTGTTTTCAATTATGTGATCCTTGAACCTAATTTAATTTATGTCGATCTTTTGCTTCATTGACTTCTTAGGCTAAGTTTAAACCTCATCGAATTAACAAACTCTCGTTCAATTATCTCAATGCCCGATTAGGAGTGTTCTAAAGTCCTTAGCTTCTCTCGACGATCTAAGTACTTAACTAAAGCAATTAATCTTTCATATCCCTCAATGAATGCACTCGCTTACACTAGCACAACTCTCGCTTTTGCTAATGGAGCCTAATACACCATCAAATAGATACAATTAATTAATACTCAATAAACCCATTATCAAAGAACCCAATCAACCAATATCCACAAAATCACAACGCAAACCTCATTAGATATAATTAAATCTAAGACCTATTGTATACATGCATTGAAAATCAACTCATCAAATGATCGAACTAGGATAAACCCTCACCTAATTGATTAACTCTCATTACATCAACCTAGTGCCTAATTGTGGGTGTTCTCAACGACCTATCCCCTCTCGGTGTAATAGACGTCTCAACAATAGCATTTAACAAATCATTCAACTCAATTAAACACTCAATCGAACAAGCTCAACTCTCACTTTTTGCTCACTCAATCGAAATGCATAAACGACGAAGAACAATCAATTAAAACTCAAGTAATCACAAATTAGGAGCTCAACCACAAAATAAATTAAAATCCAAGCACATACACAATTGATTAGTCAATTCTCACATAATATCCAACACCGTAAGCACAAGGAATTTAGCTCATGATCAAATCAAACAAACCCATAACAAAGAGATAGAAATAAACCATAAATATTAAACCAAATGAAATATAAAGGAACAATATCACCTCAAAGATGTTCCAACACTTGAATTCTTGCAATAGATAAAAAAAACTAACTAAAATCTATCTAACAATTGCAGAAAATTGAAACCCTAAATTAATTGGCCTACTTTTGTAATACCTCGAACCAAATTAGGATTTTCTATTATATTAAATGTTATGTTTTATGCATATATATTTTAACTTATTGATCTTTTATTTCTTTAAGGACGTTATGTTTTTAAAAGAATGATTTCTACTCAACGGTTGGTCCAAAATCGAAATCGGAAGCACTCCTAGCACCATAACTGCGAAACGGATTTAAATAAATTGATAGAATGAGTAAAATAAGGTTCTAAATAGGCTTTTAAAGGCCTTTAAGTTTAAAAGAATTATTAAATAAAAATTTAGATGTTTGTCGCCAAACGTCGAACCGAAAACCCTAAATTTCAAAAATCATCGATCCAACGAGTAATTACAGTTCCTGTTAAGTACCTTGGTTTAGATTTTGATGTGTGCAAAACAATGTGTTTAATTGTGTAATTTAATCTAACACTTGTACTAAGGAAATTGGTGTTTGAAACATATAGTTGTAAGTGAAGTCTACAGCTGTATACTTGATCATTCTATAGCCAGACATGACCCTACAATTGTAAGGTTTCTCTACAGCCAATTTTTCTTATTGACAGGACTCTACAGCTGTAAAGAACCGTTTGAAGAGATGGTACAAGTTAGAGATTATTTGAAGATAATGAAGACCCTTAAGCACTATTAGTGTAGCTCTCTAGCACTCACTAAACTGTACTTAAGTGGAGGATATTTTCTTAATTCTGGAGGATAATGAAGATTATATGAAGACAGGCAGAATTCTGAAAAAAAGGACAATAGTACACTCAGTACTTTCCTGTGTGAAGGATGAGGACCACCTCACACATGCCAATAGAGAGAGAGGAGCCTTATCTGAATTTCAAATTTGAAATTTCCAACGGATAAGTCACACCACTCAATCTATAAATAGAAGAAGTCCTTAGAGGAAGCAACAACAACAACCCTGAGCCTACAAGCATTCAGCCTAAGCAAGTCTACAGCCAACAAACTTTCTGAGAGAGCTTTATTTGTTTTATCTTTTTGATTCATAGGATAGTTGGTTAGGATTTTTTTTAGAAAGAATCACACCTTTTGTTGTTGTTCCCTCACCTGTTTTATTTCTACTTAGTGTAGATATCTCTTTGTGAGATTTTGTAAAAACTCTTTGTGAGTTATATTCTGAGTGAACAGGGTAGTTTAATCCCTTTTTAGAATAGGAATCTGAGTGAACCTAGTTCTAAGGGGGAACTACTTGTATTGATCTAAGTGATCACATCTTAGTGAATTTGGCACCTGAGTGGTGTAACAGTGGAAGTAGGTGGTCTTTTCTTAGACACTGAACCACTATAAACCTGGTCTATTTACTTTCTATCATTTAATTCTTGTCCTGCATATTTAATTACCTTGTTACATTCATCATTCTTTTGAAATCTGAGTGCATAAAACTTTGTGATTTTCACTGAGAAAAACAAACTCTACAGCTGTAGACTTTCATAAGTCACTCAACTGTTAAGTTTGGTTTATATTGTTTTTCATTAACACTCACTTTATTCCGCTGCACATTAGAAATATTTTTAATACAATTTTAATTGTGAGAATCTCTTTGATAATTTGTCTACAAGTGATATTGTATTTTGCAAAGTTTTCTAAACTCTGCAGTTGTAGACTTCTTCAGTCCACAGCTGTAACCTTTGTGGTCCAGTTTCTAAAACTCTTGTAGACTAATCTTTTTGAACTTAAAGAGGCTACTGTAAGGTTCTAGAATCCCTCTTATTTGAAAAGTTTGAAAATCTATTTTTGGACTCAAGGTCTATTCACCCCCCCCTCTATACCTTAACCACTTTATGGGACCAACAAGTGGTATCAGAGCTGTTGGCTTGCCACTGCTTTGATCAGTACCTAGCTAGATCCTCTTTATTTTTGAAAATCACACCTGCATACTTGCATGGCTCCCAAGATGGTGAAATCCAAGGTTCCAATGTTCTCTACTGAGGACTATGATGAATGGAAAATTAGAATGCAAGCACATTTGTCTGCGATCAATGATGAGATGTGGTCTATCATAGAGGATGGCCCTATACCTATTGTGAAGGTCAACACTACAGTTGATCAGTCAGCTGGACTAGCTCAGATTATCCCCAAACCTAGAAGGGAATGGATTGAGGATGACAAGAGAAGGTCCAACCTTGACAATGTTGCAAAGAACACTATTTATCATTCATTTGATAAAATTATGTTTAGCAAGATAAAAAACTGTAAAACTGCAAAAGATATATCAGAAAAGTTGGAAATGATTTGTGAAGGAACTGAACAAATCAAGGAAAACAAACTCATGACAGCAGTTCAAAAGTTTGAGAACTTCAAGATGAAATTTGGTGAAACTCTCGAAAAGCTTCAGTCAAGATTCATTGAGATTCTCAATGAGCTAGACTCACTTGGTAAAGATTACTCACAAAGAGAAATGAACATGAAGGTTCTCAGAGGCTTACCTTCTGAATGGGATATGAAGGTCATTGCTATGAGAGAATCAAAGGATTTATCTAAGATATCCACCTTTGAACTCTTTTCAGACCTGAAAGCATATGAATTCGACATAAGCAGAAGAAAAGAACCTGACAGCAGTAAGGTTACAGCTCTAGTAGCTGACAACCCTACAGCTACAAGTTCTGATGATGAAGACTTGGCTCTTTTTATAAAGCAGCTCAAGAAGTTTGGCAAATGGACCAAGAAGAAGCAGTTCACACCAAAGGAAGATGGTGAGGTGAAATCTACAACACCTAACTCAACTTATTTGTGCTATAACTGCAGAAAACCAGGACATTACATCAAGGATTGTCCATACCCCAAAGCCGAAAAGTACACTGATAAAGAAAAGAGAACCAGGAGAGATAGAAAGAAAAAGTTTGACAAGGAAAGAATTAGAGCACTACTTCTTGAGTTTGATAAAAACCAGGAAGATTGTCCTTCTTTTCTCAAAAGTCAACTGCTGATTTAGAAGATTCTGACTCTACAGATTCAGATGAAGAAGCACTGATCTGTCTTATGGCTAAAGATGAAGAGGTATGCTCATCATCATCAAGTTATATTACAGAAAAGGATTCTTCCAGTGACATGCTAAGTGCAATCCAAAGACTACAAGAAGAAAATGAATATCTTAGAAGAGAGAATCATATTGGAAGGGAACATGTGAAAGCTTTGTTAGCTGGAGTGGAAAATGCTGAAAATCAACTACAGATTCTACAAGAACTGAAAGAAGGTTACAGTTGTCTGAAAGAGGACAATGAAGAACTCTTCAATGAAGCAAGTTGTAAAGCTGCAGATTGTGCTGAATTGAAAGAAACAATCAGAACTCAAGAACTGATGATAGCTGAACTTGAAGAACACAATGCTTATTATCAAAAGAAGCTAGATTGCTTTGGAAAATCATCCAAATAATTGAAGAAGATACTGTCTGAGCAAAGGCACTCAAAGTATTTGACAGGAATAGGATATAATCCTTGTGTCTGGATGAAATATTTGCAAAAGTCAATTGCAAGGCCTAAAAGAAAGTTCATCAGAGAATCAACCCCTGAAGAAGCTGTAGACTCAACCCTATAGCTAGAAGATTTGAAATTCTTGAATTCATTCAAAGAATTGTCACCAAGAAGATAATAAAAGATCAAGGAAATCATGGAAGATACTGAAAAAGATGTTTCAAACATGTTGCAAAACATGATTCTAAAACCAACTACAGAATCAAACCTACAGTCAGAAGAAGAAGTCTTTCATAAATTGAATATGGAAAGAAGACTCAATTTTGATAGATTCTGGAATGGAAATATGTGAGATATGTCTCCCTCTTCAAGCACTCAAAGAGGAGGATCAAGCAAGAATTGTAGAATTAACAACTCTACAGCTCCTAAAAAGGCTTGGATTGCAAAGAGTAACACTGGAGGAAATCCAAAGCATTGGATTTCTAAATAACTCATTTTATTTTGCAAGGACATGTTACAACCACCAAAAGAGAGATTTGGTACATAGACAGTGGTTATGCAAGACATATGACTGAAGATAGAAGTTTGCTTCAAAATGTGAAAGATCATAAAGGTCCTAAAGTTGTTTTTGGTGATAATGCCATTGGAATAGCTAAAGGATCAAGATGTCTACTAAAAGAAAATGTTCAGATCAATGGTGTTTACTTGGTAAATGGTTTAAAGCATAACTTGCTAAGTGAGTCAATTTTGTGACAAATGCTACACTGTAGACTTTACACATGACACTTGAATAGTCAAAGATATTGAATCCCAAACCACTAAACTGACAGGAACTAGAAAAGGGAATGTTTACATTGTGGAGTGGAACTCTACAGCTGAAACTACCTGCTTTCTAGCTAATAGTTCCAATGAAGTTAGTTGGGTATGGCACAAAAGAATGAATCACATAAAATTGAAAACCATGAATGAACTTGTGAATAACAAACTTGTAAAAGGTTTGCCAAACACTAAGTTTAGGAAGGAACACCTATGTGATGCTTGTGTAAAAGGGAAACAAATCAAGAAGACTTTCAAAAGTAAAACTCACTCAAGCACTTCAAGAACACTTGAATTACTGCATATGGATCTTTTTGGACCCATAGAACCAGTAAGTATAAGTGGGAAGAAGTATACTTTGGTTATTGTAGATGATTACTCAATATTTTCTTGGACTGTATTTCTAAGAAAGAAGAGTGAAACTCTACAGCGGTTGCCAGAATTGTTAAGAAGGATTCAGAATGAAAAGAATTTGAAGATTGTGAAGATCAGATCAGATAGAGGAACGGCATTCACAAATCAAGTTATTGAAGAGTATTGTTCACTATATGGCATAATGCATGAATACTCTGTAGCTAGAACCCCACAGCAGAATGGAGTTGCTGAAAGGAAAAATAGAACACTAAAAGAAGCTGCCAGAACAATGATTGCTGAAGCAAAGTTGCCTAAGAAATTTTGGGCAGAAGCAACAAGCACTGCATGCTATACTCAAAATAGATGCTTGAATGTCAAGGATCACAAGAAGACTCCATATGAGTTATGGAAAGGAAGAACTCCTAATATCTCTTATCTACACATTTTTGGATGTAAATGCTTCATACTGAATAATGGGAAAGAACACCTCAAGACTTTTGATTCAAAGTCAGATGAAGGTATCTTTCTATGTTATTCTAATGTTAGCAAAGTATTTAGAGTGTATAATTAGAGATTAATGATTGTGGAAGAGTCACATCATGTTGTTTTTTATGAACAACATTGCTCCCCTGAAGAAATTGTTGAAGACTCTAAAGAGGACAACTCTACAGTCACAAGTCAACAACAGTATGTTGAGATCAAAACTCCTATAGATTTGACCAACAAAGGCTTTGGCACTGTGATAATTGAGTTACCACCATTAGAGAATGTTGAAGACCTAGTCCATGAGAATGTTCAAAAAGAAGTAGAGACACCAACAAAAGGACTTGATGAGTCTGCAGTAGGTGAATCTACAACTGTAGAGAACAATGATCAAAGACTAGAACCTATGTCAGATTTGATTTGGTTGAAAGATCACCCCCCTGAGCATGTAATTGGAAACCAATCAGATACTGTAAAAACCAGAAGACAAATCCATGAGGCAATGTTTGCTACATTTATTTCATCTTCAGAACCTACTGAAATTTATGAAGCACTGCAAGATGTCAATTGGATTATTGCAATGCAAGAAGAATTGAATGGTTTTGAGAGAAATCAAGTATGGGAACTTGCTCCAAGACCTAGGAATCACAAAGTGATTGGAACTAGGTGGGTATTCAAGAACAAACTTGATGAAGATGGAATTGTAACCAGAAATAAGGCAAGGCTAGTAGCTCAAGGCTATTGTTTTTCAATAACACTCACTTTATTCCGCTGCACATTAGAAGTATTCTCAATACAATTTTAATTGTGAAAATCTCTCTGATAATTTGTCTACAAGTGATATTTTATTTTGCAAAGTTTTCTAAACTCTGCAGCTGTAGACTTCTTAAGTCCACAGCTGTAACCTTTGTGGTCCAGTTTTTAAAACTTTTGTAGACTTATCTTTTTGAACTTAAAGAGGCTACTGTAAGGTTCTAGAATCCCTCTTATTTGAAAAGTTTGAAAATCTGTTTTTGGACTCAAGGTCTATTCACCCCCTCCCCCACTATGTCAGGATATTCTTGTTAGATGTTTTGATGATATGATAAACCAATCAGCTTGTAATAGGACCAGCTGAACCTGTTAGTCAGCTAATGAATAGTTAGGATAAGATAGGTTTTAGTAAGGGGGAATAAACCTTGCTGCCTAGAAGATCCAAGGCTTTGATAGAGAAGAAGACCAGCTAAGGCTTTGAGGACTTAGCAGATTCCAGAAGACAGAAAACCTGAGCAGCTGACATTTGAAGAAGCTGGAATAGAACATCAGAGGAGTCAGATCAGCTGATATCAGAAGACCAGCTGAGCACGTCGTAGAAAAGACAAGGAGTAAGATTCCAGACGAAGTCCAAAACATCATCTGAGGTGCACCAGCAGAGCAACACACCAACTGAGGTCCAAGATATCAGCTGAGGTGCACCAGTAGACCAGCACATCAGCTGAGGTTCTAATATCAGCAGACCGATACACCAGCTGAGGAGACAGATCGGCTGGAGTCTTGTGCTCTACCCAGATTCTACGTAATCATGCTAAGGGTTGACTTGCTACAACAAGAAGATTCCCAGAATAGAAGATCAATCAATCAAGGGGACAAACTTGATTGATTGGGCATCGCGAAGATTTCTGGGAATCATGAAGAAGATTCAATCAATCTCGATGATTGATTGAGTCCTAATTTATGGGATTTCAGATCTCTAGTCAATCTCAACAGCTAGTTGATTTGAACCTATAAATAAGAGTGACAGTGAAGATTTCATGTATCGATCTACACGTATTTAAGCTTGCCGAAACTCTGTCAAAATCTTCACTTGTACTCAACACCATTTATTCATATCTATCCTTTGTAATCTTTGTAGAAGATGTTAGAAATCCATTGCGATTAAAGCATTGACTGATTGTAAGAGAGTTTGACTCTCATAGTTTGTGAGTGAGTGAGAGAGAAGTTAGTGGAGAGCCCCACAAGTCCAGTTGGATTGTGGAGAGTGGAGTAGGACCTTTGTCTGAACCACTATAAATCTTTGTGTCTCGTGTCCTTTATTTTCTATTCTTATCTGTGCACAAATCAATGAACAGGTTTTCATTAAAACGTTTCCGCACTCAAACACACAGCGCACAATTTTCAAAACCAGACACTCTCTCTAAGTTGTCTGCTTTTTTTAAAATAAGCCTAAAAATTTGATAAAGGTTTTGAAACCCCTCAAGTCTATTCAACCCCCCCCCCCCCTTCTAGACTTGACTTAGGGTTTTCTTACCCTAAAAACTGCCTTTGGGACCAACACTCTAGACCTTGACCACTTTAAGGGACCAACAGTTCCTAATTAAGCCTTAATTAACACAATAAGTTAAATACAAGTTTTGATTAAAAAATACAAAATATAAAAATTATGTATGCCAAAACTAGCAAAATATTAATTTTTGGAGCCCAAAACGTGACTGAATAATATCCAATTTCAACACTGAAAACCATATCACGTCCCAAAATATAGTTAGAACTCAAATTCCCCTCCTAAATACCCTCATGACCGACACCAAGCTGATAGTTTGAAGATAATGGGGTCAAAGTGTCCCATACCCATAAATTAAGGAACCATGCTTTCTGTTGGGACAATCTTAAGTGTTTTGATTAGATCCCAAAACTCCTTGATGAATTTTCCTAAGTATAGTTCATCAGGATGATAGGCTCAGGATAGATAGGTTAGAATAGATTTTTCTATTCACATGTATTCAGTTCAGGGGGAACGTGTTGAAGATTGAAGACTGATGGTGATGTCCCTAAAGTCTGAAGTCTGAGGCAACTCCAACCCTGAAGGTTTTGATCGTCCTGAAGATGATCAACCTGAAGCTGCATCCGGAAAAACCTAGAAAGACTCCTAAAGCTGCGTAGAAGCCATCCTGAAGAAGACCACTGATCATGACAGAACTGAGTAGACTAAGCATGCTCAGGGAAGTCTCTATCAGTTAGGGCACAAGTAACCTTGACCAGGCTGAATATCTTATTGATGTTCATAAGTCCTGACTTGGG
Organism: Prunella vulgaris; assembly: GCA_026898435.1. Classification (NCBI taxonomy): domain Eukaryota; kingdom Viridiplantae; phylum Streptophyta; class Magnoliopsida; order Lamiales; family Lamiaceae; genus Prunella; species Prunella vulgaris. Next base: position 836,392 of record JAPKLY010000127.1, on the reverse strand, counting down.
CCTAGTATTAGTTAACCTGATACTTGTAAGTCCTGAGACCCAAAGGTTACACGTGCAAATGGAAGTCTGATGAAATAGAAAGAATGTCAGAGTCTCCAACATAAGACAAACATTTATGCTGAGTAAAGAACGAGGGACTCAGAGTTATAAATGTACGAGGATCAGTAAAGTCAATACCGACAAACTAGCTATTGGACAAATGACCAATAAAAAGGTGACACGTATGTATGGAGATTGGGCGTATTTAATGCTTCTCAAAGGTGCAGGCGGCAGATCAGAAACTTTGCCATACTAGGTATGGTCTCTGTCTGACAAGGACAACCAGTACCTGCACCTACCTAAAATAGGAGGGTTTGAGACGGATCTCCTCCAACGGATCTATTTCAAACCCCCCTATAAATACAGAACGCCTTGCTCCCATTCAAGGCTACGGGAAATCTCTGAACCACGTTAAAAAGACCCTTGTGTGCTGATTTACTTACTGCTCAGGATCATACTTGTCATACGTATTAAACTGAGCATACTTGCATTATTTTGGAAAACCTTCAGGACTGACTTTGTCATCCTGACCTTAAAACTGTGCACCAGCCTTAACCACATTTTCACTAAGCAAACTGATAAGTTTTTAGGAACTAAAACGAGTAGAAACTTAAGGTCTCACATTCCGCACTAAACTGAGCTTACTGAGATAGTAGCCCAACTGACTAGCTTCTGAGTGGTCAGTAGGATTGTTATCTCTACTGAGCTTCTGAGAGCACAACTATGACTTAGCTTATATGGTTCGTTGCTGATTCGTCCCTGCTGCCCCTGAAGACCATCAGTTTAACTGAACATTTTCAGGAGCTTCCTGACTAAGTCTGACAGAGCATTATCCTGAGTCTTTCGGGAAAATCTGACATCAGTGTATTCCCCCCCATACACTGATTTATACTCATTTCGGGACCAACAAGTGGTATCAGAGCAGTGGTTCAAAAGACTACTGACTTTGTTTACCAACAGTTTCTGAGGAGACACTTTTGGTGGTCAACTGAACAGATCTGTTTCTGAAAACTGCATATCATGGCATCCGGTTCTAAGCGCCTTGAAGGCAATCTTCCTGAGTTCTCGGTTGATAATTATGATTATTGGAAATTCAAGGTCCTTGCACATCTCTACTCCATCCATGATCAGATTCCGAAGGTGATTGAGCATGGTCCGATCAAATTTATGAGGAATCTTCAGACCACCTGGCCTGTTGCCGGTAATGTCCCTATTTTGGCTACCGGTAATGAAGAAGTGGAGAGGTCTGCGCTTACATCTGACCAGATTAAGCAAATCGGACTAGATAATATTGATAAGAACATTATACTCCACACCGTTTCTTATGATAATTCAGTCAGGCTCATGCATCTGAAGACTACGAAGGAGATCTGGGATGCTCTGAAGGAGATGAGTGAGGGTTCTGAGAAGATTAAAGAGAACAAGCGGGATTTGGCTATCAGGAAGTTCGAGGCCTTTATGATGCTTGACGGAGAAATCATCGATCAGATGGAAGCTCGGTTCATTAAAATGATGAACGAGCTAGCAACCCTTAGGAAGGAGTTTCCTAAGAGGGAGGTATCATCTAAAATCCTGAACTGTCTCCCTGAAAGATGGGACACAGGAGTGATCTTGTTGAAGAACACTCAGGATCTCACTAACGTCCCTTACTCTCACCTATTCCCAGAGCTAAAAACTCTGGAATTTAACCTCGATAAGAGAAAGACGAAGTGTGTTGTCAGTGAGGATGTAAGTGAGAAGGAAAAGAGTGTGGCTCTTAAAGCTACTCCTAAGCCTGAGGCTGGATCTAGCTCGAAATCATTGAAGGATATGAACAAGGATGAGCTAGCCCTGGAGTACAGCATGATGGCACGACGATTCAAGAAGCTGTACTCTCGTTTCGGCAGGTATAAGAAATTTTATATTGACAATCGTGAACGCAGGTATTCCAGCCCCAGGAGATCAAGCCCCTGGAGGGAAGAGAGGAGGGGTTATGATTCCAGGAGAGACGAGTTTGAGCGGCGAAGAGATGAGAAGAGCTCCAGAAGGAGAGACGATGCTGAGCTAAGAAGATCCAACTCCAAGCCTGAAAGATCATCAGGGAGCAGGAGGGAGTCGTCAGATAAGATGTACACTGACAAAACGGGTGTTTCTGATATAGATCAGTGCTACCACTGCAAGAAGACCGAACATTATCAGTACGATTATCCGGAGCTCAGTGCTCGTGAAAGAGAAGATCGGAGAGCAAAGAGAGATCTCAGGGTATCAGATCGGAGAGCTTTGATTGCTGAGGATTCCTCAGATTCTGATGGCCCAGGACGCCTATCCCCTGAACTCTTCTCCGATGAGGAGTATGATGATCTCTGCCTAATGGCAGATGATGAGGTATGTTCTTCTGCCTCTTCTCCTGATCACGCACCTGAGCTTAGCTAAGACTTAGCAAGAGACCTCGACCTTCAGCTCGCTCTAGAGCAATTGATGGTTGATTTCTCGAGGCTGCAGAAGACTCATATTCACACAGTGGATATGAATGCACAACTGAGTGGAGAGAATGATCGGTTAACTGAGTCTCTCAGAATGAGAGATACTGAGGAAGCCCTCAGATTAGTAAACCTTCAGGAAGAGTTGCTTCATACCCAGAATAGGCATGATGAGACTCCAATGGCGGTTGAAAGACTGAATGGCGTAATCAGCTCACTGATTGAGAGTCGTGACACTGATCTGTTCCTTGCTCAGGAACAACAGATGATTGAGCGGATTGCTCTGAGAGGGATGTTCAAAACTGAGTGGCAAGCTCGCCTTAGTGTTGAGCAAACTTCTTGGGATCTTGAGCTGATCTCAAAGGAGAATGCTCATCAGAAACTGGTACTTCAGTACACCACTGAGCTTGAGGCCCTGAAAAGAGAAAATGTGCACCTTGAGGAAAAGCTGAAGAAGTTACACACATCTTCCCAAGTGGTTGATGAGTTAAAAAGTTTCTCTCAGCTTACTAATGGTGCCAAAGCTGGGTTAGGCTATGAAGCCTCGAAAGACCCAAAGGGCAAGAAGAAGAGAGGTGCTTCAGGGAGCAACTCTCAAAAAAAGTTTGTCCCTGCCCAAACTGACCACAAGAGCTCAAGTGTTGCTTGTCAGGATAAAGGCAAAGGGAAGGAGAAAATGCCTGCTGAACCTGTCAGGCAAAGGACTGAGGAACCAAGGCCAAAACCTAAGGGAAAGGCCAAGGCTCCTCATCCTGAGCCGAGGAAGACGGACCAAAGGAACTCCAAGGCTCAGCCAAGGAATCCTCAGGCTGGGAAGAACTCTGCCTCAATCACTTCTCAGGTTCAGCCTCAGAATGCTCAGGGTGGAAGGAACTCCGGTCAGAGGAGGCCTCAGGCAAGGCCAAGGAATACTGAGGTCCAGAGACCTAAGGTAGGGCACAGGGCCATCAGGAGCGTCATAATCCTCATAGGAGAAGGACAAACCAAGTGGTCCCTGAAGGGCGACGGAGACCTGACTCCGATAACACTCAGACTAGACCTCAAGTGCTTAGAGGTCAGGCCCGAGCTGCTCCTTCTCAGGACAGACCTCAGCCCAATGCACCCAGGCTAAGGAGGAACAGGAGGCCAGCCCCCAGGAATCAATCTAGGGCTCCTGAGATTCAGGCTGACACCCATACACCCTCAACTTCCCAGGCACAAAGGAAAAAGAGGACTGTGTATGTTGATGTTTCTGGGAGACAGGTTTACACTTCTGATGCCATCAGAATCTGGTACCTGAGGCCTGATTCTTTTCAGGTCGCTACGGGCTACAAGAAGAGAAAGGAGGATCTGATGAAGGACAGGTACTTTGACTCAGGGTGTTCCAGGCACATGACCGAATTTTATGATCTTCTTCAGGACTACGTAGCTCAGGAAGGCCCGCAGGTAAACTGTGGTGATAACTCTAACGGTTTCACCAGAGGATTCGGTACCCTTGTTGTTGGTTCTGTGAGAGTGCTTAATGTATCCTATGTTGAGGGTCTTAGGCATAACCTACTTTTGGTCAGTCAGTATTGTGACCGTGGATATAGTGTAGAGTTTACATCTAACATATGCCTTATGTAAGATAAATCTACACTGAAGGTTCTGATTACAGCTGTCAGGAGAGGGAATGTATATTTTGCCGACTTCAAGAGCAGCTCTCCTGAAACTTGTTTGGTCGCTAAGAGCTCATCTGAGCTCAGTTGGCTTTGGCATAAACGCCTGAGTCACTTAAACTTCAAGATTATTAACAAAATCTCTCGACTTTCTCTTGTAGAGGGTCTACCTAATGAAGTTTTTAGCAAAGACCACGTGTGCGGAGCTTGTCAGGAAGCCAAACAAACCAAAGCCTCATTCAAGGAGAAAGATGCCTTCTCAAATGACAGAGTGCTTCAGCTCCTACACATGGATCTCTTTGGTCCGATTACTCCTGTCAGCATGAATGGTAGGAAATATACCCTTGTTGTTGTTGATGATTATTCTAGGTACACATGGGTGATTTTCTTGCTGAACAAGAAGGAACCTCAGGTCAAGCTTCCTGAGTTACTCAAGAAATTGAGACTAAATTGGGTCAGAGCATCTTCAGGATCAGATCAGATCGGGGAACAGAGTTTATTAACTCTATTATAAGTAATTTTTGTACTGACCTTGGTATTGCTCATGAGACTTCTGCAGCCATGACCCCTCAGCAGAATGGGGTAGCTGAGAGAAGGAACCGGACCCTGAAGGAAGCTGCCAGGACCATGTTGGCTGAGTCAGGACTGCCCAAGAAGTACTGGGCTGAAGCAATCAGCACTGCTTGCTACACTCAGAACCGATCTATGCTGAACAAACAACATGCTCAGACACCTTATGAAACTTGGAATAAAAGGAAGCCTCGCATCTCCTATTTTCATATTTTTGGGTGCAAGTGTTTCATCCTGAACAATGGGAAAGACTAGCTTAAAGCCTTTGATAGCAAGTCTGATGATGGAGTTTTCTTAGGATACTCCTCAGTCAGCAAAGCTTTCAGGGTGTATAACTATCGGACCCTTTGTGTGGAGGAAACACCTCATGTTGTGTTTGATGAGACTGCATCAGTGCGTAGAAAACAAGTTCCGAGTCCTGACACTAAGGGGGTTACCAAGAGGGTGACAAGACTGAGCCTGAAGAATCCTGAGTTCAAGGTCAAATTCGTGAATGCTCCCAAGGGATGGGATGACGACGACCATCAGGATGGACCTCAGGCCAACCCTCAGTAAGCCTCGGAGAATGTTGAGTCTCAGACGGAGGCACAGACTCAACCTGAGGTACGTATTGTCGGTAATGATGCTTCTGCACCTGAGACAGTTACTGAGTCCAACTCTGTAGGGGGAAACAATGTCCCTGATATTGTACAACCATCAGGGAATGACTCAGTATCCCCTGTTCTTGCTCGTTCTGCTTCTTTGCCTGTTATTGTCGAGACTAACATTTCAGGTTCAGGCGAGGGAACGTCAGCAGATCCCAGTGCAGCCGTCAGTAGGAGGCGGTGGCTAGATGATCACTCATTGGTAGATATCATTGGTGATATCAATGAGAGGGTCAGGACAAGGTTGTTCCATGGCGAGAGTGCTATGTTTTGCTGCTTCCTGAGTGATCAGGAACTTAAGAACATAGAAGAAGCTCTTGCTGACCCGAACTGGATCCTAGCCATGCAGGATGAGCTCAATCAGTTTGAGCGGAATCAGGTTTAGGAGTTAGTTGAGAGACCTAGGGGTCAACATGTTATTGGCACCAAGTGGGTCTTCAAGAACAAGAGGGACGAGAAGAATGTTGTTGTCTGGAACAAGGTCATACTAGTGGCAAAGGGTTACTCTCAGGCCGAAGGAATCGACTATGATGAGACCTTTGCCCCAGTTGCAAGGTTGGAAGCAATCAGGTTGTTCTAGGCTTATGCAATATTTAAGAAGTTCAAGGTGTATCAGATGGACGTGACGAGTACTTTTCTGAATGGTGTACTGAACGAGGAGGTTTGTGTGGAACAACCTCCAGGGTTTGAAGTTGGTGATAAGGTATATCACCTGAAGAAAGCACTTTATGGCCTGAAGCAAGCCCCCAGGGCTTGGTATGATACACTTTCACAATTCCTGATTGACCACGGGTTTGTGAAAGGAACAACGGACAGGACCCTATTCTGGATATCCGTAGGGGAAGACATTCTCTAGGTTCAGATTTATGTGGATGACATAATATTTGGATCACCTAACCTGAAGCTTTGTGAGAAATTCTCAAAGCTAATGACGGGGAAGTTTGAGATGTCAATGATAGGAGAGATGAACTTCTTTTTCGGTCTCCAAGTCAGGCAAACTGACTTCGGAATCTTCATAAATAAGTCCAAGTATGCGAGGGACTTGATTCAAAAGTTTGGAGTTCAGACCAGCAAAGTCTCACGTATTCCTATGAACACAAATGAGAAGCTGGATCCTGACAAGGAGGGGACCTCAGTGAATCAAACTGAGTATAGGGCACTGATTGGATCTTTATTGTACCTGACTGCAAGTCGTCCTGACATCACTTATGCAGTCGGAGTTTGTGCAAGATATCAGAATGACCGAAGAAGAGTCATCTAGAGAGTGCCAAAAAGATACTGAAATACCTGAAAGGTACTGTCAACTTAGGACTTTGGTATCCCTCTGATGACAACCTAGAACTGACTGGCTATTCTGATGCTGATTATGGAGGCTGTAGACTTGATAGGAAATCAACTACAGGCACATGTCAGTTTCTATGGAGCAAACTGATCTCTTGGTTCTCTAAGAAGCAAACCAGTGTTGCAACATCTACTACTGAGGCTGAGTATATGGCGCCAGGCAGTTGTTGCTCCCAGATCCTTTGGTTGAAGCAACAACTGAGAGACTACCAAGTTGAGGCCACTGAAGTCCCAATTTATTGTGATAACAATAGTGCCATTGTCATATCCCAAAACCCAGTCTTACACACCAGGTGTAAGCATGTAGACATCAGGCATCACTTTATAAGAGATCATGTTGAGAAAAAGGATATAAGGATGGAGAGGATCCCTACTGACAAGCAGAGAGATGACATCCTGACTAAGGTTTTGCCTAAAACCAGGTTTGTTGAGTTGTCAGTAGAGTTAGGACTTCTTGACCCAGGAGTAGATGGTTCAGTGTGAACCTCAGTTCAGGATTGAACAAGGTGGTCAGGAGGGATGATTAACTTGGGATCAGGTTGCAGAGAGATGGATGGCTTTCAGGGGGAACAGTCATCAGATTTGGATCTTCAGGATCAGAATAGGGTTAGGTTCAGGACAAAGAGCTCAGGGCTTGTCACCCTGATCAGACTCTGAGGTATCAGTCAGGTTTCTATATCTGACTGACTGGTATGTATTATTGAACCTTTGCTTTAATTATGACTTGCTTGCATCATTTCTGATCATGTCTGACATCGCATCAATCACAGGGTTTTTAACTCTCATCCCAGCCGTTCATTTATTATTCAGTTTTTATTAAATGCAAAATGCGTATTTATTTCAAACATTCTTCTGACACGCATTTAATGCAAGTGTGGGCGGGAACAGTTTTCCAAAAAGTTTGAATTATTAACTTTGAAACTGAATTTGGTAAAGTTTTATTCCGGATATACCCCTTCATCTAATCCGTTGAATTTCAAAAGGCTTTTAATCAAATCCGTCCATGAAAACTGAACCTTTGGGTATAAAAGGAAGCCTTGATCACATTACAAAATTTGCGCACTCATATTTTTCTTTACCCAAACTCTCTGCAATCTTATTTCTCTTGCAAACTCTGCATCCTTGGCTTCTTCTGCTGCTCAATTACTTGAAGACACTAGGAGGTTCCACGCTGCTATCTCCGAAGTAGAATCAAAGGTTTCGTATGAATGGTTGGTGGATTTCACTCACCAATCCGCCATTCCTGAGCTTCTTCAAGTTTATGGAGCCTTAAAAATTGCTGGGCTTGTAAACTTCATCTCCAAGAAGCCAGCCAAAGTCTACCCTCATCAAATCATTGCCTTCCACACCAATATGAAGATGAATGCTGACAATGAGTGGGAATCAGTGATTCCACTCAGGAGGTCTATGGAAAAGAATGGGAAGAATGTAGTTCAGCATTTTACTGAGTGGATCAATGTCAGGGATCTTATCAGGAAGACCTACAATCTACCTCATTTAACTGATGATGAGTAGTTGGCTGATTTGACTACTTATAAGGCCGGGAAAGAGCAGAAATGTATGAACGAATTCCTGATTACCCCTCAGGAAATCTTCAGCACAATGAACAAGAAGCTACTGAAGTCAGCTTACAAACTCTTGTTTGAAGTCGTAGTCCAGAGCATCATGGGCTTCGTCGGAGGGATGGAGCAGATCAGTCAGCCCAAGATCAGGGGCTTGGCTGCCATGGTGGACAACGCTAAGATTGATTGGGAAGAGTTCTTTCTTCAGAAGCTGGTTCAAGAATCCAAAAAGGTAAGGATGGATGGCGATAGGATAGTCCTTGACAAGAACACCCATTTCGAATCAAGGCTATCAGTGATGCTTCAGGACTTCCGTGGAGACGTTGACAAGGAGGCTTGTGACGACTTCAAGGACAAGCATGTCCTGTTCAAGAACTCTGCTGAGACCATCAAAAGGATGCTCGATACTGAAATCAAGAAAGTATCAAGGAGCAAGGGTGGAAAGGGAAAGGTTGTGGCCTCAAAGGATCAGGAGGAGTCGGTGAAGTCAGGACCAAAGAGAGTATAGGTGAAGGGCATCGTTATCGGTGAGAAGAAAACAATGTTGCATGACTCTAACACTGAATTGGATCGTCCTGATCAGTGGTCTGACTCAACCGCCACTCTTGCTGTCGTGCCAATCTCTTCCTTGGCACCCGCAGAAATTCCATCTTTAGATACTGCTGCTGCTTCTGGCACTAAGCCGGCACCTCAGGAGGAGGTGGCTCATGTTGAGGGGGAACAGGCTCCACCTGTTCAGTAGCCAGTTTAGGAAGACCCGGTGATGAAGGTGGTGCAAGTTCTAGGTGAAGAGGTTCACGATGAACCGTCTGTGGCTGCTCAGGAGGAGCAAGAAAGTGGTGAAGGAGGTGAAGAAGTTGCTCAGGAGGAGCACGAGTGTTCTGATGTAGGAGAAGGAGAGCATCTGGAAGTTGTGGGGATGGAGGCTCAGGAAGAAGAGCTCCATGATGAGGATGTTGAAGGCAACCGGGGAAGGAAATAGACTGTGTCCAACGACTCTGAGTCTGAGTCGGATAACCCAGAGGACGCTCAGGAGGTCACTCAGGAGGAGCCCTCAACGCCACCTAGACTGACTCCATTTGAGATGGATGCCAGATCTCAGGCCATTAGGTTTGTCAATCAATACCTTCCAGACTTGGAAGAGTCATATGACGAGGAGGTGATCCGGCTCAGAGTTTTGGTAATGATGAGAAAAGCATCAGTCCCCGAAGTATCCGCCCTAATAAAGGTAATTGGAGAAGAAGTCCTCAGGGATCAAGAGCAGATGATCCTGGACAGGTTTGGGCTTCGATCATATGCTCAAGTTATCAACAAGGAAGACTTTCTCAGGGTTGTCAGGGCAAATGATCCTCAGAATCCTTCTATGGCACTGACTGTTATGCCAGTAGTCGGGGAAGGTGCGACCTCGGGAGGAGGTACATCGGCCGATGACGCACTCCCAGGGACCGGGACTGCTGAGGCTACTGGAGATTTCCCAAAATCGGTTTCCACCAAGTCTAAGTCAGCAAAGAAAAGGAGGCTCCGAACTATCTCAGTGGTAGTGTCACTGATGGGGAGGACTATTCTAGAAAGCTCGATCGCCAGTGAGAGAAAATCAAGTATCTCAATGCTGAGTTGGGCAAGGCTAGGAAGGAATCAACTGATAGATTTCTGAGCCTTGATCAACAACGATCAACTGGGGTCACTACTGACCAAGTGCAAACAATGATAGACTCTTCACTCAGTGGCCTGGATGACAAGATCAAGGCACAGATTGCGGAGGCACTGAAGGGGCAGGAGGCCAAGGTCAGGAAAGTGGCTTTGGAGGAAGCAGGCAAGGGAGATGATGACTTACTGGCTAAGTGGAAGGAGAGTCAGCGAGCTTGTGATGACGCATTGAAAAAGGCTCTAAACACCTTGCGTACTGAGAGTACAGCAAGGAAGGATGAACTTGCTACAATGCGAAGGGAGTTTGATAGTCATCTGACCGAGAGCCTGCTCAGAGCTGAGGCCAATGATAAGTTGGCTCAGGAGTTTAAGGTGGTGACTGATCAGCAAGCATCTCAGGGGATCCTGATTCAAGATATCCAGAAAAAGGTCGACAAGGACGAGGATGCCCCTGATGCTGCCAAAAAGGGGGAAGGGAAATGGAAAAGCGGATATTTAAGTGGAAGACCTGATGGAGGAGTGTGAGGAGCATTGATTCCCTGGTGATCCCATTGTTGAGGGAAGGAAGAAGACGAAGCAACTGACCCTGGAGACTGCGATGCAGGTCAGGAGTCAGGCCATTGAACTCGAAAAGATGAAGGGGCAGATGGCTGTGCTAAAGGAGAAGACTGATCCGAAGAAGCCAGCCTCTGAAGCTGGAAAGAAGAAGTCAGTTGTTGCGTCTAAGAAGAAGGTGGTTGATGCTCAGGATGCCAGTCCCATTGTGTACGAGTACATAGACAACTTTGTACCTCCTGAACTGAATGAATCTTGGATTCCAATCAAGAAAGAGTTCGTGGATCAGTACTACGTTGTCGGGAATTGGCTAAAGACATCAGGCAAGGACAAAAACACTATCTTTGCTGAATTGATGGCCTTGCATCACTACGAACTCTGGGGTCAGATTGATCGACACGCTGATAGAGCAGGAGTTCAGATCAAGGCACCTGAGCACATCACCTATCCTCCTCCAACCCTCGGCATCAACAACTACCTGGACATGGATCTGATCAGAGAAGAAATTGCAAGGATTGCATCAGGAGCAGGAGCCCTCAGTGATCAGAAGAAATTCCATGATGTCAAGCTCAGAGTCCTGAAGAAATATGGCATTTCCTTGGCTAGGTGGGATGATGAAGATTAGACTAGTTTTTCAGGATTATTGTTTCAGGAATCTTGTGTAATAGTTTCAGGACCTCATGTACTTAACTGTTATATCAATGAAACTATTTTTATTCCTGAGACAACATCTCGTTGACTCCTGATTTACTTTTCTGCTCTTTATCAAGAACTGTACTAACCCTTTTTCTGTTCCCATCTTATAGAACTAAGGACCTGATATATGTTTCTGAACTGAATACTGAGTTATCAGTAAACTTGTTGAGATGGTAGGATTTTTCTAAGGGTTTTGACATCATCAAAAAGGGGGAAATTGTTGGGACAATCTTAAGTGTTTTGATTAGATCCCAAAACCCCTTGATGAATTTGCCTAAGTATAGGTCATCAGGATGATAGGCTCAGGATAGATAGGTTAGAATAGATTTTTCTATTCACAGGTATTTAGTTTAGGGGGAACGTGTTGAAGATTGAAGACTGATGGTGACGCCCTTGAAGTCTGAAGTCTGAGGCATCTCCAATCCTGAAGGTTTTGATCGTCCTGAAGATGATCAACCTGAATCTGCATCCTGAAAAACCTAGAAAGTCTCCTGAAGCTGCGTAGAAGCCATCCTGAAGAAGACCACTGATCCTGACAGAACTGAGTAGACTAAGCATGCTCAGAGAAGTCTCTATCAGTGAGGGCACAAGTAACCTTGATCAGGCTGAATGTCTTACTGATGTTTATAAGTCCTGACTTGGGTCTAGTATCAGTTAACCTGATACTTGTAAGTCCTGAGACCCAAAGGTTACACGTGCAAATGGAAGTCTGATGAAGCAGAAAGAATATCAGAGTCTCCAACATAAGACAAACATTTATGCTGAGTAAAGAACGAGGGACTCAGAGTTATAAATGTACGAGGATCAGTAAAGTCAATGCCGACAAACTAGCCGTTGGACAAACGACCAGTAAGAAGGCGACAAGTATGTACGGAGACTGAGCATATTTAATAAATCTCAGAGGTGCAGGCGGCGGATCAGAAATTTTGCCATACTAGGTATGGTCTCTGTCAGACAAGGACAACCAGTACCTGCACCTACCTAAAATTGGAGGGTTTGAGACGGATCTATTTCAAACCCCCTATAAATACAGAAGGCCTTGCTCCCATTCAAGGCTAATGGGAAATTTCCAAGAGAAAGCTCTCAAGATTCCAAGCACTCAAAGCATACTTTGAACAACACTCTGAAACTTTAAATTTCCCTAGTGTTGTAGTAGGAATCTTTTCTGTATTTTGCTTAGAGTGTTGATCCCATCCTTACCACTGATTTGTTAGAGGAATCAATACACAATAGTTGGAAAACATGAATATCAAACCCCTCAGGTTGTGAGTTGGTTGGTAGGAAGGACTGTGACTTGTAAAACGCTCAGGGGTCAGTTCCTAAGAGAGGAAGTTGGCTATTCGTGTCCCTTGGCACGTAAAACCCAAGTACCTATCCTCAGTGTTTTGAGGATAGCTTCCTGTTCAATCAGGTCGTTGACGTAGAAGTTGGTTATCTCCGAACCACGTTAAAAAGACCCTTGTGTGCTGATTTACTTACTGCTTAGGATCATATTTGTCATACATATTAAACTGAGCATACTTGCATTGCTTTGGAAAACCTTCAGGACTGACTTTGTCATCCTGACCATAAAACTGTGCACCAGCCTTAACCACATTTTCACTAAGCAAACTGATAAGTTTTCAGGAACTAAAACGAGTACAAACTTAAGGGCTCACATTCCACAATAAACTGAGCTTACTGAGATAGTAGCCCAACTGACTAGCTTCTGAGCGGTCAGTAGGATTGTTATCTCTACTGAGCTTCTGAGAGCACAACTCTGACTTAGCTTATTTGGTTCGTTGCTGATTCGTCCCTGCTGCCCCTGAGGACTTTCAGTTTAACTGAACATTTTCAGGAGCTTCCTGACTAAGTCTGAAAGAGCATTTTCCTGAGTCTTTCTAGAAAATTTGACATCAGTGTATTCCCCCCCATACACTGATTTATACTCGTTTCGGGACCAACACTTTCTTTCCTACTCCCCAACTTTTCATACATACCCTTGACTTCTCCTACCCTCTCCTACACCCTCATGGTCGGCCAAAATGCCCCATTTCACTATATATGCATTGTCTTGGTTCATTTCCCTACTTGGAGCAAAGAAACCCAAGAAGGAAAATCAAACAACACCTCCCTCTCCCACCTTCTCTCAACTTTTGGTCATCTCTTATTCAAAGGGGGAAGAAATATTTCATCTCCCATTTCCAACTCTAGAAAGCTTTCATTTACATGTATCAAGACATCCATGGAATTGGGTTGAAGGTTGCAGTCATTTCCATGCAAAGAAGAAGCCAATATCTCTCCTTCTCTCTTTAAGTTCATGTTTTCCTCTTTACTTTTCCTGACTTACTCTATTGCCTTGTTTTATCTCAAAACCAAAGTATTCCTCCAAGTGGTGCTCCATTCCTACAAGCTTAATGGTCAAGGGACAAATAAAGCTTCTTTTATTAACAAGAAAAAGTCTCCAAAGGTTGTAAAACTCCAACTCAAAACATTTGGTTTTCTTGCATGTGTATGTAAGCTATGTTTGTTTATTGTTCCATATTTTTAGATACCATGAAAACTTAGGACTTTGTTACTTTTAATGTTCAAATGCATGATAAATGAAGTCTTGGATGATATTTTTGAAGGTGTTAAAATGTTGGTGGCATGGTAGTTATGGAATAGAAAATGTAAGTGAAAACATGCACACAAACCACACACCCTATGCACTGACCTCGGATTTCTTATAGGATTCGGAACTCATGTGTTATATATTTTTGGATTATCTTTATATGGTTAGAAACTAGATCAAGTTAGCTTTCATTTGAATCTATTTTGAGCAATTTTGGAGTTTTCGTTGATAAGTTATGAATTTTCTAAGAATGTGTGACAAAATGCTCCTTATTTCGAAATTATGGATTTTCTGGGCGTAATCAGTTAATGGAAAAATATTTTTAAAATTATGGTAACATACTACATGAGGTTTTGTACGTGTATGATATATGTCAAGATTTTTAGAGGTGTTAAAATACTTTTACAAAAATTATTTCAAAAGTTGCACAGTTTCTGAAAATTTCTGGAACAATCTGCCATGTTTCTAAAACAAGCCTAGAACTCATGTTTTCCTAAACAAAATTACATGAAATAAATTTTATTTGTAAAGTAGACTTGATCAGGTAGCTACTGTAAAAATTTCACAATTTTTGGATGAGTTTTTATATTTTTATAAAATACTCCAAGTTGGTATAAGTGTAGTCCAAAATGTAAACTGCCCTACTTGAATATTGTTGCTAATGTGTTACCTTCTTGTTAGAAGTCGAGTAAATATTTTCCATGATAAAACTAGTCTAAATGCTATGTACTGGCTATGTGTTGATAAATGCTATGTGAATGCATGATTTAAGTGAATGGCATGATGTTTAGTGTTGATTTTAGATTAAGACTATATTTTCTTGTTTGCCTTGAGAAGTCCCAAAATTTGGAATTCTTTGAATTTTTGAGAAAAATCGGCTCGAGCACAACTTTTGTAAAATACTCTATTAAATACTCTAGGTGAACATAGGGATCTCCATGATTTATTTCAAAATTTTTGAACTAGCCTAAATATTTACAAAAATTATTTTTTTAAGGTCGTGCTGTTGGAATTTTCTATGGAAACCTAAGAAAATCATTGTCCTCTTTCTAAAGATGATCCAAAACCTAAAATTTTCACTTACAAATTGAATTGCCACAAATCTTGGGTGTTATACACCTAATTATGATCTTATTATACTAATTTTGTGATTTTTGGTTGTATTAAAATGTGCTTAGAAAATACTTAAGAGTAGAAAATAAAAGGTATTCCTTTTCAAATTGTTTCTTGCTGAAATAGATCATATTTGATGAGCATGTTGTGATAGTGATTTGGAGTTCTATAATGCTATGTATGATATTTTGTTTGCATGGTTTTGAACTCATTATTCTAATTTTATGGTGATATGTTTATCATTAATAGATTTAGAACACTAGTTATTGCACTTTTAAAACCTTAGCAAATTGCATGTTATATGTTCTTTTTATTTAAAGCTTAGGACATTAAAATACTACATGCTCATCTATTTTAAGGTGTATGTGCTATATACTCTTCAAGTTTATAATATTATATTTCCTTGCAAAGTTTAGGATATTATGTTTCCTTGCTATGTTTAGAACATCATGTTTTCTTGGTATGTCTAGTACATCATGTTATCTTGCTAATTTTAAGATATTATATTTTCTTGTTTGAATTTATGACTATTTGTTTTCTTAAGTGATAAGAATAAAGAGAATAAGACTTTAAGTGCTCAAAAGTCCCCTTTCAGACAAACGTGTATAAAATTTAAAAGAATTTCTAAGACATCAATAACAGAAACACAATGAATGGTGCTAGGTGTAAGTGCGAGAATGGTGACGAGGATTTCTGGGTGAAAAGAATGGTTATTATTTTTACAAAAGGAAAGCGTTTAAGGTGGGTGACATTTACTGTATTGCCTTGAATACTATATGGACTGTTGGTGTATACGGATGAAAATATGCTTTGATCTACGGGTCTAGTTACGAGGTTATTACCCAAATGCCTACGAGCGAAATATCTCAAATGATTCGTAATGGTCTGGCTTGTGTAGCTAGGCGCCATGGTGGAAAAGAGCTTACGAGCTAAAATATCTCAAATGATATGTAGTGGTCAGGCTTGTGTAGCTAGGCGACGCGGTGGAAAATGGCCTACGGGCTTGATTAGTGTCATAATTGCATGTTTTTGCATCCATTTCTATATGGTTTTGATGTGCTTATGCTCATATTTGACCCTAAAATGATATACTTTGTGCATTTAACCCTTTTTGGTTAGAAAGTTATGATTATAGGTGGAAACGAGCAAAACGAGAAAGAAACGAGCAAGATTGAAAAAAGTCCGGATTTTTAGAGTTAAGCCAATGGAAGTAATTGTTATTCCATGATGAAGAACTTGAAGAGAGGGTCGCAACGAAAGAAGAATCGAGTCAATCGGAGTCCTAGAACTCAAGATATGACGAAAACGAGGAGAGTTGAGCATGACCCGAGCTAAGGAGTGGGATCGGCAGGAACTCCTCTTCGATCGGCAGCACATCAACGACGATCGCGAGCCAAATCCCTGGAGCGGCAGCCGAAAGCTCGTGCGAGCTGTCGCACGAGCACGATCGGCAGGAAGCACGCCTGGGTTCGGCAGTAGGCGAATTCGCGCGATCTCGCTGCCCATCACGATCGGCAGCCACCAAGCTCACGTTCTGCAGCAGTTCAAGAAATCCGAAATTTCTGGGCTATTTTCGTACTTTTACGCGTTTAATGAAGGGCACTTTGGACTAAACATTGTGGGCACTATAAATACTCCAAGGATCAGGTTCTCAAGGCATCCAAGTTATAATATAGTTTAGAATCAAGTCATAATTCAAGTTCTAAGATTAGATTAGAGAGAGAAAGGTAGTTACTTGTTGGGTTCTTAAGATTTCTTTCTACGATTTTATTGATAACTTTTGATCTACCGCTTGGATCATCGATCCGTTTATTCCTGCATTCTCGTCTCAGCTAGGACTACGTTTCTACCGATTGAATTTCATTTTTCATTGTTGGATCATTTTCTAGCATTTTAGAGGTAACTTGTATCTTTCCAATTCTCATTGTAATAGGTAATCTCTTTACATTTCTTATATGATGATGATTGTTTCTAGCTTAATTGTTCTTTTGTTTACCAAATTATCCATGGGCTAATTCCTTTATGTGTTGGTGTATGACTCCTATGGAGTAATGTGGTGATCATGTTGATCTTTTGAATGCTATGAGTTGTTGTATGATCAATTCTCTACATTGATGGATTGTATGAATGTTTGGTATGCATAATTGATTTCTAGGGCCACTAGGGAGTTAATCTCATACGAGAGTAGAGCTATTTTCCTAAATCTTCTTGTATTAAGGCAAATGCATGCTAAGTGTTTGCTAAAATTCCTAAGATAGTGAGAATTATCATTAGTGAATTGGAAAGACAATTAGAGGCTTTGATGTGTATCTAGGGAGACCTTTTTGCATGTTAGAGTGGCTAGCCGATTGATTGTAAAATACCTCATTGCATGATTAAGAGATACTTCACCATGTGAAACATAGGATAGTACACTAGCACATAATCTCTCACATTTGCTCACTTTGCAACCCAAGGTGATAGATAATTTACTCTTTTGACGCATTAGTAGACAATAGATACCTTTCCCCTTAATTGCTTTGTTTGCCTTCCAATTGAAATAACAAATTTCCCTTACAATTCCCCATCTCCCTTGGGTTCTATAAATATTAAACTTGGTCAAACTTGCCACTACAATAGCGAACACGTACACTTGCGTGAGGACACATTTCCATTGAACAAGTTTTTAGCGCCGTTACCGGGGAGATGGCTATTTTGTTTGGTTGTTTGTTGTTTCTTTTATTTTCGATTGGTTACTATTGTGAGAGTTTTGATACTTGTTTCTTTGTAGGTATACGCACACAAGGAGTCAAGGGGGAGATCTATTACCCATTGATTTAGACCTTGAAATGAGCCTACGAAGAAGAAGAAGAGAAGCTAGATTGAATCAAGAGAACAAGGAGAATAATATGAATGAAGCTCGAGATGAAATGAGAGAAGAAGAACCATTGAGAGGACAAGTGCATCAAGGAGAAGAGCACTTGGCTCAAAAGGAGGTTCCACCCCAACCACAACCGATACCACATTCATACCAATCTTATCCACCACCAAATCAACCTTATTATCCACCTCAATATCCCAACTACCAAAATTACCCAATCAACCAACCATATTTCCCACCACCACCACATAATTATCCTTACTATCCATATCTACCACCACCTCAACACCAAAGACCACAAATCATAAACCCACCTCAAAACCATGAACCATTATTGCGAGACTATTTTGAGCCAAGGGTTAATGAACAATATGATGGGATCGAAAGACCTCCAATTGATGCTAAAAAAGTTTGAGCTTAATACAAATCTCTTGAAGTTGTTAAAAAAATCTCCTTTTGAAGGATCGAGTGATCGAGAGGATCCAAATGCTCACCTTAATAACTTCATGGAGATATGTGACACGATCAAGTACAAAGGGATGTCGGATAGTGAGAAGAAGCTCAGTTTCTTCAACTTTACCTTGACTGGGAGAGGTAAAGCATGGATTCGATCTATAAATCCTAAAGCTGCAACATGGGAAGAGTTGAGTTCCCAATTTCTCAAGAAATTTTGCCCTCCATCAAAGATGTTAAAGGCTAGGGAAGAGATAAAGAATTTCCGACAAAAGGCGAGAGAAGCCATATCAAGTGCATGGGAGAGGTACCAAACCTTGTTGTTGGCTTGTCCTCAACATGTTTTGAGGAATGAAGACATTCTTTTGACATTTACCATAGGCTTGCATGAAGGAAACAAGAATTACTTGAATTCTTATGCCGGAGGCTCAGTTTGGACAAAGACTGTTCGTCAAGTAAACGAGATCATCGAGAATATAGCTGCAAATGATGCTTTCCAAAGGAAAGCTAATAGTGGAACGGGTGATCGAGTTGCACTTCTAGAGGAAAAAATGACAAATGTGTTGAACTTGTTCTATGGAGGCCAAAACCAAAACCAAACTCCAGCTCCTATGCAAGTAAGTGTTGTCGAAAGTCTTCCTCCTCCTACTACCTCTACTCAAGAAGAAGTGAATTACATGGGTCGTCCTCAATACAACAATTCTTTTCCAAATAATCAAAGGTCATATGTCGCTTCACCTTTTAGACAACAAGGAGGTTCGTATCAAAATCAAAGCAACCCTCCTTACAACCCTAATAGGAGGCATGAGAACTTTTCATATTCCAATCCTAAAGGGGCAATCCAATTGCCACCCGGGATTGATCCGGGGTCAAAGCCGCCTAACAATAAGGGTAAGGGAAGCATTGAAGACACCTCAGATTTTGAAGAAGATGGAAAATTTTGAAGTGGAATTTAGAAAGATGAATAGTGAAATGAATAAAAGGGTTGATGACTTGTACACTTCACAAGGAAACCAAATTAAGAGCTTGGAGTATCAACTTGGGCAAATTGCTTCGTCCTTATGCCCACAAGTGAATAAAGGTAAGTTCCCTTGTACAACCGAAATTAATCCTCGTGAGCATTGTAATTCAATTTCACGTGTGGAGATTGCAAAGGAGGTGGTAGGGAATGATTCTTTGAAATTGTTTCATGATGAGATAGTGGAGGAAGCATTTTGTAGTGAGAATGTGAAATTGGTGAAGGGTAGTGAGAAAGACTTGGGGGTAGAAGAGAGTGTTAAGGAAAAAGAAGTGAAAAAGAGAGGGAAAATAGAGTTAGGGGGTGAGGTTAGATTGGAGGAAGAAGGGTTGGCGGATGAGAAGAAGAAGGTGGAAATTTCAAAGAGAGTTAAAGAAAGGCTTGATGAGAGGCTCAAGAAATTTCTTGATTTGTTCACAAAGTTGTATGCTAATATGCCTTTCAAAGAAGCTATTGAGCAAATGCCTACTTATACAAGGTTTTTGAAAGACCTCATGTCAAAGAAGAAGAAAAAGGAGCCTGAAATTGTCAAACTCACTCAAGAAAGTAGCAAGCTTATCATGAAGCATCTTCCGAAAAAACTCAAGGATCCGGGTTGTTTTGCTTTGGATTGCCAAATTGAAGGAAGCAAGGTTATTAAGGCTTTATGAGATCTTGGGACTAGTGTGAATGTGATGCCTTTATCTATAGCTCAAAGGCTTGGATTAAAGGACATTATGCCCATGTCGAGTAATCTTTTTATATCCCGAGAGGAATAGTGGAAGATGTTGTTCAAATTGGCAAGTTCTTATATCCGGTCGATTTTGTGATTCTAGATGTAGAGGAGGACAAGCATACTCCTCTAATTCTTGGGAGACCTTTCCTTGCGACTTCGGATGCATTGATCAATATTCAAAAAGGAGAGGTTACCTTGATCATGAATGATGAGGGAAATACGTTCTCTATCTATGATTCTTCAATGAGTTCCCCAAGAGTTGAGGGTGAAAATGCAAGTAAGGTGATGAGAACTTGTAATTTTGAGAATGAAGTGAGTGAAGAGATTCTCTTTGAAAAGAAGAAAAAAGTGAATGAAGACAAGGGGGTGAAACAATTGGTGAAGAAAGCATATTTTTGGAGGAGGAAATTGAGTGATGTAAGTCACTCAACCCTCATTGATTTTGATGTTCCTTGAGCGTTATTGCGTCCGGCTAGGGAACGTTAAATCCAAGCGCTAGATGGGAGGCAACCCATCCGTATCCTTTATTTTTGTAGCTAGATTTTGTTTGATTTTTGTGTCGGGATAGAAGCTTGAGTTTTATTTGCTATGATAATTTTTTGCGATAATTGCATGTTGATAATAAGCTTATATGCTTAGGAGGAGTTTGAGGAGTGAATTCTTGGCATGATTATGATTAATGTGTGGTTTTGAGTTGAGAATATGTGATTCATTGGCTTTCATGTGCTAGCAAATTTTAATTTACCATTTTTCCAAACTTTATTAGGATTTACAATCCGAAAAAGTTTGGGGGGTGTGTTAGTGTTAAAATTTCTTAATTTGCTTTCATATTTGATTCATATTTGATTGATATTCATGGTATATTTTGAGTATGATGTGAGTTATGTAGGAAAAGTACAAGAAAAATGGTGAAGAATAAAAAATTATCGAAGTAAGGGAGTAAAGGCCCAGATTGGCAGCACCTCTACTAGCGATCGACAGGACCATAGCCTAGGGTCGCGCGGACGCTGCCTGGAGCAGCAGCAAGGGGCTCGAGCGAGTTGGTTCGACAGCAAGAAAGAAGGGGTTCGTCAACTTGCAATTCCGCGCCAACCGCTGCCGAATGGCGCGATCGGCAGCTAGCATGTAGGGGATCGCGTGACGTGTGCGGAAATCCAATTTTTGACCTTTTGGGTCAAACTTTGAACACAATTTCCAAGGTAAGCCCACTAACCCTCTTTCCTTTTAAATACACTTTTTCACACACAAACACACACTCAAAATTCTTGCTCTCTCTCTCAAAACTCACGAAAAAAAGGAAAAGAAGGAAGAAGAAAAAAAAATTACTTCTCAAGTTTTTGACATCTTCTCGTTAAATCCTTCTACAGGTATGTTCCTTTCACTCTCCTCTATCTAATTTTTGTAATATCGAAGAGAATCCACGGTGACATTGTCTAGAATTAGAAATTGAATATCTAGGGTTCTTGAGCATGAAATTGAGGATTTTCGATTTTATTGAGTTTTTGTGCAATTGATGATGCATATATGCTACATTGTTGATGGGTAATCATTTAGGAACTCAATTGCATGCCAATTTTGTGTATTTTGGACTTAATTGAGGATTGAAATTTTGGGGGTAGGTAGTGATGAATTTTGGGAAATTTTATGCAATATTTGGCTTGTCATGATATTGTTGTGCTAATTGTTAATGAGTATGAGTATATTGATGCGAGGTTGAGTTAATGATGCTTAATTCACCTATGATTTTTGCTTATTTGAGGTTCCATTGATGAATGACATTGGTACAACTCTTAGTTTGCATGACTAATTCATGAATTCTCAGTTATCACCCATTGTGTTCAATTCTAGTATCCTTGTTGAGTAAAGAGTGATTTGGCATGAATATATTTTTTCTTAAGTTCCTATCTTGAGAGCCCCACCCTATGTGCATTTGGTAGATGATTTTCTAGTTCATCCTATACTTTGTTGTCCACATATTGTATTTTGTAGGAATGACTAGGAAAGGAAAAGGAAAAGCTACAAGTTCCAATACAAACGAGAAGTGGAATGATCCCACTCTAGAAGAAGCATGTCAAGTAAAGTGTGGAGATAAACCATCAAATCATGAACTCTATTTCGGGGATAATGATACGTATTTCAAATTGTTTGCAAAAGTGAAGAATGTAGAGTTCTATACGGGAAGGTATTATGATAAGAGAACCACCACACTTTGCAATTTTGGTGAAGATGTAGAGGAGTTGTTTGAAAGGATTGGTTGGAAAGGTCTACTCTCCATGGAGTTCTATGGGTATTCCGAAGCGATATGCATTGAAGTCTTGAGCACATTAGTAGTGGTGGAGATTGATGGAGTTCCTACCAAGGCCAAGTTTTGGTTTAAAAATGAGGACTACGCCTTGACCACCGATCAAATCAACCAAATCTTTGGTTGTGTGGAGAAAGTTCCTAGGCATCACTTCTACTCTTGGGATAAATTCACTCGAGCTCAAGAGACATGGAACTTGATTAGTAAAGATGGAGGTGAGTATGTGGCCCAAAGTTCTAAGGCATCTCGCCTTGCAAATCCTATCTTGTTTTATGCGCACAAGGTGCTAGCAAACACTGCTTTTGCTAGGATCGAGGGGAGTAGAGTTCGGGGTGAAGATTTATTTATTCTCCATTCCATGTTGACGTCGGCGCTTATCTTTTGAAGAATCTTAGCCACCAAGCCACGAGGGCAAATTATTGTTATGGTGGATTGATCAAATTCATGATGTAAAAGGTAAGTCCAACAAGGAATAAAGAGGTTATTGCACCCGAGCTCGTTGATTTGACCTTCATGATCAACACAAAAATTTTCAAGAAGAAGGGAAATGTCATTTGCATCATAGTGACAAACTCAAAAGACCTTTTCCCTTTACTCGATTATGATCTCCTTACAATGACAAAAGGGGAAAATTTGTTGCTTAACTCCCCTTTGCACTTGCAAGTCAAAGAGGAATTTAATCGAAGGGCGTTTAAGAGAACGAGGGGTGAATCAAGGTCCCAACCCCAAGAGGAGTACTATAATCAAGATGGTGGACATGTGTTTGAGGGACTGACTTATAATGAATGGGGCCATGAGGTAAGGTCATTGAGGACAGATGTAGACGATCTTAGGAATGATTACTCATTCCTTCGATCATACATGACGAGGTTAACCGATAGTTATCATCTTCTCAACAATACGGTGGACTCCATCAACAGGAATGTGAACACTATGTCCAACAATATGGAAGAGATCCTCGATGCACAGCGGGCTATGATGCAGTGGCACATCAGCGAGCGACACTTCACTCATCCTCGTTATCCTCCTTCGTGAAGTGATGATTTTGTTCTAACTTCATAAGGATGAGTAACATTCTCTTATCTATATCATGCTTCTATCCCGAGCTTTTCTAGTTTATTTGTTTGAATTGACATTGTTATGATTCTTGGGTATTTGTTGGAGTTTAATTTATTGGATGATGTTTTATCTTTTGGTATTGATTTGATGATACTTTAGTCTTGTTAATTGCTTGATATTGTCTCCACTTCTTTGCCAAACTTTTTAGACCTATGGTCCAAAAAAGTTTGGGGGGTGTGATCGTTTTGCCATTCTCTTTGCAATGCTATTATCATATTGATTTGTAGTGCTTCTATGATGATTTTAGACCATATGCTTATTATGAGGCCTTGTTTTGCTTGTTATTTTGGCCATATTGTTATTTACTTTGAGTAGTGAATGCATGAGATATGCTTATTGTTGTGTGGATGAGTTGAAAGTTTTGATTAGTGTAGGTGATTTATTGCTTGATTCTTGTCTTATCTTTGATACTTTTGATTTCATGATTCTTGAGATTTCAATGATATGAGCATTCTTGATATGATATGAGACTTGATCACCCATAACCCGTGAGTTTTGAGCCATATATGCCTGTTTCAGTTTTGAAAGGATGATATTCTTTTAAGTGAGTTCCACACATGTGCATTATACTCTAGAACTTGGCTTTGGTCTTATTTGAGGATACACTAGATAATGATTTCACATGACATGATATGAGGAGTTTTCTTTGATCTATATTGAGCCACTTAGCCATATGAGCCTACCAAAGATATTATTATCCATTGTTTACCATTTTGTGCCTATTATCCTTTCATTTGGCTAACCACACTTTAAGCTATTTTCCTTCCTTTTTGGAACTCTCTTGTCCCTATGATTAGTAGAGTGAAAAGAAGGAAGGGAGATTGGTGATACGATGAAGAAATTGGTGGCCAAGGTTGAAAGATATTCATGAATGCATGGATTGTTGAGAAAGAAGGTTCAAAGGCAAGTGCTTGCAAGAAATTGAAAAATGTTGACTTTTTGAAAAATTATGGTCAAGTTTGACTCTAGTGTTTTGAGTAAGTTCACAATGTTGCAAAAAAGGAAGAATGATTCTTTGAAGTGTGATTTTGAAAGAGTATGAAGAGCATGTGTACAATTGCATGAAGAGGTGAATGATCTCTACTTTGATTACTTCTATGCTTTACTAATCATACTTAGTCACTTTTACCCATATGTTCCTTCCCTACCAAAGATCATGACTCATTTATTTAGGGTTGAGCTAAACACTTTAGGGTTGAGCTAAACACTTATCTTGTGAGGATCATGACTCATTGATTTGAAATTGTGCTTATTGATTTGATCTTGATAGATGATTGGATGATCTTGTATCTTAGATTTGCTAGACATTGAGTGATGATTTTATGGCATTGATCTTGTGCTTGATGCTTCATACATACAATTATTCCCCTATCTTATCGCTTCGTTGCTCGAGGCCGAGCAACAATCTAGTTTGGGGGTGTGATTAGGGTCATAATTTCATGTTTTTGCATCCATTTCTATATGGTTTTGAAGTGCTTATGTTCATATTGTACCCTAAAATGATATACTTTTTGCATTTAACCCTTTTTGGCTAGAAAGTTGTGATTATAGGTGGAAACGAGCAAAACGAGGAAGAAACGAGCAAGATTGAGAAAAGTCCGGATTTTTGGAGTTAAGCCAATGGAAGTAATTGTTATTCCATGATGAAGAGCTTGAAGAGAGGGTCGCAACGAAAGAAGAATCGAGTCAATCGGAGTCCTAGAACTCAAGATATGACGAAAACGAGGAGAGTTGAGCATGACTCGAGCTAAAGAGTGGGATCGACAGGAACTCCTCTTCGATCGGCAGCACATCAACGACGATTGCGTGCCAAATCCCTGGAGCGGAAGCCGAAAGCTCGCGCGAGCACGATCGGTAGGAAGCACGCCTGGGTTCAGCAGTCGGAGAATTTGTGCGATCTCACTGCCGATCATGATCGGCAGCCACCAAGCTCACGTTCGGCAGCAGTTCAAGAAATCCGAAATTTCAGGGCTATTTTCGTACTTTTGCACGTTTAATGAAGGGCACTTTGGACTAAACATTGTGGGCACTATAAATACTCCAAGGATCAGATTCTCAAGGTATCCAAGTCATAATCTTGTTTAGAATTAAGTCATAATTCAAGTTCTGAGATTAGATTAGAGAGAGAAAGGTAGTTACTAGTTGGGTTCTTAAGATTTCTTCCTAGGATTTTATTGATAACTTTTGATCTACCGCTTGGATCGTAGATCCGTTTATTCCTGCATTCTCTTCTCAGCTAGGGCTATATTTCTACTGATTGAATTTCATTTTCCATTGTTGGATCATTTTCTAGCATTTTAGAGGTAACTTGTATCTTTCCAATTCTCATTATAATAGGTAATCTATTTACGTTTCTTGTATGATGATGATTGTTTCTAGCTTAATTGTTCTTTTGTTTACCAAATTAGTCATGGGCTAATTCCTTTATGTGTTGGTGTATGACTCCTATGGAGTAATGTGGTGATCATGTTGATCTTTTGAATGCTATGAGTTGTTGTATGATCAATTCTCTACATTGATGGATTGTATGAATGTTTGGTATGCATAATTGATTTCTAGGGCCACTAGGGAGTTAGTCTCATACGAGAGTAGAGCTATTTTCCTGAATCTTCTTGTATTAAGGTCAATGCATGCTAAGTGTTTGCTAAAATTCCTAAGATAGTGAGAATTATCATTAGTGAATTGGAAAGACAATTAGAGGCTTTGATGTGTATCTAGGGAGACCTTTTTGCATGTTAGAGTGGCTAGCCGATTGATTGTACAATACCTCATTGCATGATTAAGGGATACTTCACCATGTGAAACATAGGATAGTACACTAGCACATATCTCTCACATTTGCTCACTTTGCAACTCAAGGTGATAGGTAGTTTACTCTTTTGACTAATTAGTAGACAATAGATACCTTTCCCTTAATTTCTTTGTTTGCCTTCCAATTGAAATAACAAATTTCCCTTACAATTTCCCAGCTCCCTTGGGTTCGATAAATATTAAACTTGGTCAAACTTGCCACGACAATTGCGAGCACGTACACTTGCGTGAGGACACATTTCCATTGAACAGGGCTATATGATAACAGGTATCTCAAAATTATACGTAATGGTTTGGCTTGTGTAGCTAGGCGCCATGGTGGAAAAGGGCTTACGGGCTATATGATGAATGATGAGCCTTTGTGGCTATGAAAAATGTTTTTACAAAAATGATACGTAATGGTCTGACTTGTGTAGCTAGGCGCTATGGTGGAATAGGGCCTACGGGCTATATGATAACCGGTATCTCAAAGGATACGTAATGGTCTGCCTTGTGTAGCTAGGCGCCATGGTGGAAAAGGGCCTACGTGCTATATGATAACAGGTATCTCAAATGATACGTAATAGTCTGGCTTGTGTAGCTAGCTATATGATAACAGGTATCTCAAGGTGATAGGTAGTTTACTCTTTTGACTAATTAGTAGACAATAGATACCTTTCCCCTTAATTGCTTTGTTTGCCTTCCAATTGAAATAACAAATTTCCCTTACAATTTCCCATCTCCCTTGGGTTCGATAAATATTAAACTTGGTCAAACTTGCCACGACAATTGCGAACACGTACACTTGCGTGAGGACACATTTCCATTGAACAGGGCTATATGATAACAGGTATCTCAAATGATACGTAATGGTCTGGCTTGTGTAGCTAGGCGCCATGGTGGAAAAGGGCCTACGGGTTATATGACGAATGATGAGCCTTTGTGGCTATGAAAAATGTTTTTACAAAATGATACGTTTGCGTACTGCCAATCTGTATAGTTGCGTACAGGTCGCCCACACTGAGAATTCAAATCTCACCCCCCATATTTATAAATCTTTTTCAGGATATGATGAGGTGGAGTTCGTGCCAGTGGAAGAGTGATACGGTTTCCTGTATTGGTATTTTATCATGCATCAAATGCAAATGAGTTAATGATGATAACTCTTATTATGACTTCATAAATATGCCAAAGTGATGAACAATTATAAAATTCTTCGATGATGATGATGTATAGTGCTTATTTATTATTTATTTTGCGCCAACTTTTTACAAAGATCCTAGAATGGTAAATCATCAAAATGGCCACCGCGTCTTTCATAACAAAAAATTTATCGTTCCTCTGTCTACGCATTCTTTTAACGAAATGTATGCTTCCGCTATCTATTTAATGTCATTAATAGTGTTCTTTTTTCAAAAGAAAAAAAATAGTACGGATTTTCAGTCACTAAGTGACGACTCGGGTTTCTAGAAAGATAAAATTGCATTTTGGAAAACTGGGGCGTTACAACTTTGCACCGAGAAATTGAGGACATTTGTTTGCATAATGTTCCCCATGTCAAATCTGAGAACGAGGAACGTAAGATCGTCGCCCCCCATTATTAGAACCGAAAGAAGCCCGATTAAAACCACCACGACCACTGTTGCCCGAGGACCACGACTGCTGGCCACGATTACCACCATTAGCCGATTGATGTCCACTGTGGTGGCCACGTCCATCGGGAGCAAAACCACGACCATGCTGCATATGTTAATCGGCCGAAAAAGCTGCCTGCGGAGAAGAGGTTTCCATCGCCCTAATCATAGAATCATATTGTTTTGTTTGGCTCAACAGGTCACAAAAATTAGGAATAGGGGAAAAGGCCATACAAGTATCCGCAAAATGAGCAAATTGAATTCCCAAACCACGCAAAAACCAGTAACTCTTATCCGACTCATCCACAGGACAACCGATGGCATGTAATTGAGCACATAAATTTTGAAACTTCTTACCATAGTCCTCAACAGAGGAATCACCCCGACGGAGAGAAAGTAACTCCTCACGTAACTGATGCGGGCGAGACGGTGACGCAAAAATCCGTTCGAGAGCAACCCACATTCCCCTCGATGTCGTAGCCTCAAGAACTTTGTTCGATGCATCATTCGACAGCGAAGTATACATAACAGATAGCAATTTGCGATCCTACAACTTCCACATTGTGAACGCCGGATTGGGGGACTGGACACTGACATCGGACATTATAGTTGGAGACGGTGCTACAGCAGAACCGTCGAGAAAACTCATCAGGTCGAAACAATCAGCCATGTGTTCAACCTGACAGCGCCAAGGGAGATAGTTTGTGGTACTTAACTTCATGGCACAGACCATGTTTATCATGGCAGTAACCGGAAGCGGGTCGATTGGAGCGGCCATAGGAGAGGAGAGGAGATGCTGATCTAGGGTTTAGGGAGAAAGAAAGGAAGAGGGAATCAATGTATCAATGAAAAAGAAGATTACCGCACCAGAGGGGACCGGTCTGGTGGGAAGAAGACGGCGACGGCCGCTGAACAGAGAAAGCGTAGGGTTAGAATTGAGAGGCTGATACCATGTAAACAATGATTAGTGAAATCATCAATGAATTAGGTGATGAGGAAACTACTATGAATAACGTGAGATTTACAAGATTACAACAACAAATCCCAAAATATGAGGAGCTAATCACGGTAAATACAACAACAGAAAATATACCAAAATTAATGGTCAACTATTGTATATCATTAGTCCTATTACTTCATTCTCTTTAATTTTTTTTTAAACCTCAAAATCATGACAACAAATATTAGCTGGACGGATAAAAATAGCACTAAAAAATATAATTTTTTTAAAAAAAAAATCATAGAGAGCGGTTATAAGATAAATATTTAATAAATCGATACATTTGGAGAGCGGTGAATAACCGCTCAGTAAGATGAATTCTGGGAATGCGGTTCTCAACCGTTTTCTAAGTACTTTTTGGAGAGCGGTTTTTTAAATGCTTTCTGAACATAGATAGCTTTGGCTTGGAGAGCTCTTTTAACCACTCTCTAAGCGGAAAAATAAGTCCTCTCCAAGCCTTTTTTAGTACTAGTATTGTAGACAATATCATAGGGGTTCTCACACTTAAAAGTGTATTGAGATACTTCTAATGTGCAGCGGAAATAATAAAATATATTCCCCCTATATGATAATGCCAAAACTTAACAAAAAAAATCCTCAAAGAAGTTAGAGGATTCCTAGTCAATAAGACTGAAACATAAAAGTTAGCACAATCCTTGATATTTTACAAGAAATAAAAAAATTAGGCTCATATGGTAATGAGATACTATCTCAAAAGCAAGTATGATAGTTTCATTAATAATTGAAAAAAATGACACATATCATCAAACTATTACAATGAGTATATACAATTAATCCCTTATGTCCCAAAACTCTATTGGAATCGCACACCAGTGCCTCCATCACTTTAAGATCATTCAGGTAATTGTACTTGCGATCAGTTTTGTCAATCTCATGATATATTTTCCTTTTGTCATATATGTTGTTCAAACCCAGGAAAGACGGGAGAAAAAAAGTTTTTTAGTCCCATAACTATTCTAGTGTCCAATTTTAGTCCCAAAAAATTTAGCTTTTTAATTTTAGTCCCGTATCTTATAGGGTTTGTCCAATTTTAGTCCTTTTTTTGCCGGAAATACCAAAACAACGTAGTTTCATGTCATGTGCCAGTACATGCCGCCGGAGTTTGGGAATTTCTGATTTCATTGCTGATGTGGATGCCACCCAATTTTGTTATTTTATTTTATGTATTTATTTATATCCACGTCACTAATTCCCCAATTTAAAAAAATTTAAAACTAATTAATATTTATTATGAATTATAATAGAAAATATTGAATAAATTAAGTGAATTAATTAATTAAATTAAGTAATTGAATGAAATAATATAATAAAAACAAATTATCAAACAAACACAATTCAAATAATTATAGAAAATAACGAAAGAGGGTTCCTTTGTGAATAGCGAAGAAGATGAAAGGAATCCTAATTTTGCTTTCCTCTGTGAGAAGAAGATGAAAGGTTTCATCAATTCACCACTTTCTTTGTGCGTTCTTCAACAATTGTTGTTCGTCAATTTGACGTTTTTATTTGCATTCTTAAATCTAGGCATAAGAAATGCGAATTGCTGTAATGCCTAGTTATATATAAACTTTATCACCAAACTATTTCCTAAAGGATTCAGTGTCCGAAATTCGTGCGGCGAAAACCCTAACCTTTTTTAGTTACAGTTCTTCATTTCCTTCCAAGCAGCAATTCTTCTATACAAACCATCATCCTAGAAATGAGAAGAAGATGAAAGGTTCCTTTTCGTTATTTTCTATTATCTGAGTTTTGTTTGTCTAATAATTTATTTTTAATTAGATTATTTCAT
This sequence comes from Prunella vulgaris, assembly GCA_026898435.1. Lineage (NCBI taxonomy): Eukaryota > Viridiplantae > Streptophyta > Magnoliopsida > Lamiales > Lamiaceae > Prunella > Prunella vulgaris. Next base: position 805,835 of record JAPKLY010000127.1, on the reverse strand, counting down.
TCAATCACTTAATTAATTCAATTATTATTTTAATATTTTCTATTATAATTCATAATAAATATTAATTAGTTTTAGATTTTTTTAAATTGGGGAATTAGTGATATGGATATAAATAAATACATAAAATAAAATAAAAAAATTAGGTGGCATCCACATCAGCAATGAAATCGGAAATTTCCAAACTCCGACAACATGTGACCGGCACATGACATGAAACTACGTCGTTTTAATATTTCCGGCAAAAAAAGGACTATAATTAGACAAACCCTATAAGATACGGGACCAAAATTAAAAAGTTAAATTTTTTGGGACTAAAATTGGACACTCAAATAGTTATGGGACTAAAAAACTTTTTTTCTCGGAAAGACGGTGGGTATATTACATTTCTAGGAGGATTTATTTGAAGATTTACCTTTGCTGCATAACTATTGACCTTGATTAGCAAATTAGTGATCTTTTACCTCTGTTTAATTTTAAATCCGCCAATTCAGTTTAAATTGAATTTTGTGAGACAAACTCGGTTTTTACCGGATCAGGGGAATCGATCAGGAATTGCAGCGGTTCAACATATTTTTGTATATATCTTTCATTTAACTTCCAGTTTCGGAAGAAACAATGCATTTGATCCTTCACTGCATATGTTAGTTCATTCTATATAATTAAAATTTTTACTGGTAACAATTGAAATCCAGCAATTTATAAGTACAACGTTCCAAACAATTATCCCTATATGTTTCTACATTCTGAAATTAAACAATTGCCACAAAGGCTTATTAATTAATTTAAACCATTTCAGTAATGAAATAAAAAATCAGATTTGAAAAAAAAAAAAATCAGTTGACTAAATCACTTCTCCTTTGAGTACAATGTTGGAATGCTTTGCTCGTGTCTGAAGAAATTCTTTGGATCAACCATCGTTTTCACTAGAGCAAGACGACGAAAATTTGTCTTGAAATACCTCCTCCCCCAAACCCTAGCTCGGGCATAACTCGTCCTCCCTTCTTTGTTATTCACTCCATTATCGTAATCTTTGTAGTTGATGTATGCAGCCCTTGGGGATGCAGACACATAAGGAGTCATGAAATCAGAGATTCTTCTAACCCAATTTACATATCTCTCTCCATTATCTTCCTCTCTCCAATCAACAAAGTTAGCAACCATGTACAAGTTGCCAGCCCTGTGAGGAAACGGAGTGGCGGACTCCGAAATTTCGTCCATTCATCCCCCGTACGGGACGAAGTAGAGCTGAGCCAGCTCGCCTTCGGGTTCTGCATACCGTCTCAAGATTTCTTCAAACACGGTCTTTGGCATAGGATTTTGGACATAATCGGTTTTTATCTTCAAGAACCGTTCCACGGGTTGAGTCCGGTTCAATAAAATTTCGAGTGGTGAATCTAAAGGGTATTGGCCGAATAATAGGGTGGATTGGATCCAGCTCACCTCGGTGCAGTCTTCCCTCACCAATCCCAGCTCGGGAAACTCTTGGTCCATCAATGCAAGTAATCTGTCGGCCCCACCTTGAAACACCGAAAAGAAGAAAGCACTAATTGTGGAGGTGGAATTCACCCTCCTCGCGGAAAGCCCAATGTACAAATCCCGGTCGATTTTGGGAGCAACGTATTGCCAACGATGAATGAGTTGGGTCGCATTTTGTTCCAAAGTCCTTCCCACATTGAAAACAGTGACTCTTTCCGGAACGTCAACCAGTCGTACCTTACGACTACGCCGAAGCTGGCGACTCCGCCGAAAATCAAAATTTAAAAGTTAGTAGAACCAAATTCAAAAGGAGGTCAATTTACATAATTAAAAAAAATCATTTTACCTTACACATATATAATAGTACATAATCCGTGTAGTACGCGAGAGGTAAATTAATTTTTTTAAAACTATATTTAAAATGCAGGAAAAAAATAATAATAATAGCAATTAACTAATTTCATATTGTATTGCATGGTGTCATGGTTATCTTCTTTGCACAAATAAAATGAGACATCCTCAAAAGACCGCATATTTTGTTTCATGACTTCCGTGATACCTCTTTCTAGTTGTTATATATTCTGTTTGTTTAACTAGTTTTTGTTGGTTTATTTTTTAGAGTGTTTTTACGTATTTGACTTTTTATCATATTCAGCATTTTGACTTTTTATCATATTCAGCATTTTGACTTTTTATCATATTCAGCATTCAACGAAAAAATGGCTTTGACCGGACGTCGACATAGTCTTAAAAAAAAATATATGCAATATGAGAAATATTATTAATCATTAACTTACGTCATGACTTTTTAAAGAATTTCGTTTCAACTAAATTAAATTTATTTAATTAAATTTTTTAACACCAGCTCACTCATGGAGTGAATACTCAATTTTTCTCTCTTTGATAACACCCAGCTATATGAGTAAACAATTTTAATATAAGTAGCATTGTTTTTAGCGGAAACTGAACCTAAAATGTAGACGAGCCTAAAGTCTGATGCCATAAATCCAATATGTCACATTTAAAGTTCAAACATAATGTGAAATTGATTCATTTATTTAATTTTTCTAAAACATAAATGTAGTTTCAATATTAATCCTAGATCACATTTTTTATAATCAAATATATATTACACTTTCTGAAAAAAAAAAATATATATATATATATATTACACTTTCTAAATATTTAATTAAGACGTGTGGTCGTATCAATATGATGCGTTGATTATTTTTTAACATTACACATGTATATAATTTAAATAGTAAAATACGAAATAGAATATCAAAACTGATACCGGGTATTTTATGTCGATGAAATTTCGGTCTTATTAGTTATGGTTAGGAAAATTAAATAAATAAATTGATATCTATACCCTTCTAAAAGTTCAAACTTTTAGATGAGATAGAATTATTTCATGCTCAGGGCTTAAGCTTGTCCAATTTATGAGTCTGATTACCACTAAAAACAACTCTTCTTATATTAAATTATTTATTTATTGAATCTCTCCATAAAAACTCAAATTGAGAGTTCAGTACACAAATAAAAATATTAAAAATTAAATAAATTAATTAATTAATTTCACACTCTTCCAAAACTTTGAAATTTTAAAAAGATCACATACATTTTTCACAAATCCATGACAATTTTATTTTACGCGCAAAATTATGTACGTCACCCTCAGAATTCAAAACATGATTTTCAAGATAATGATTAGTTTGAATTTTTTTTTTTTTTTTTCCTAAAGTCACTTAGTTGACATTTTATCAGTACACAATGGTTATCTTTAAAACAGTGGATGATTTGGTCAAATGGACCAAGTCTTTGATAGTAAGAAAATGCAATGTAATTTTAGGGAATATGCACTTAATGTGTATCTATCTATCTATATATATATAATATAAAATAAATTTATTATAAAATAAATTTAATATGAATTCGTATTACTGATATGTGTAATTACTATCACTCTTATTTATATATACTATCATTTTTATAAAAATATACTTGATTTTTTAATAGTGACAGTGAGTATACATGGCAGTGATAATGTATATAAATGACAGTGATAATTGATAAACCCGAGTTCACGGTTGAACTCTGGTTCATACAAGTTTTTGTCTAAAGTATAATACAGTGTAAAATTAATTTTCATTAATAAATGAGATTAAAGTTTTTTTTTGTCCTATAACTTGTCTGAAAATTGAATTTGGTCCACATGGATTATAAATTTTGATTTTGGTCCTATAAATATTTTGATTTTTGTCATTTTACAAACTTACTGGACCAAATTCAAATTGGATTTTGGTCCGGTATGTTTGTAAAAGGACCAAAATCAAAATATTTTCAAACTTATAGGACCAAAATCAAAATGTGTAATTCATGTGGACCAAATTCAAAATGAAGCAAAGTTATAGGGCTTTTAATTCTTTAATCCATTAATAATTTATGTGTACAAATTTTAGGTCCGAAAAAATTAATTACACAAATTATAGTATGCATTTTATATGATATGCATTTGTATTTTTAAATTTAATTTTAATTTTAATTTTAATATTGATTCTTTTAAAATATACAGTACGTACGTTGAACGATATGATATAATTTTTTATTCAAAATTATCTCTTAGGGTATTACTAATTACTTCTAGAGGTATTACAGATTATTAATAGGAGAATATTTTTTCAAAATCCGAATAAATATAATGCACATGATGCATAGTATAATAACTTATTAATTATAATCCATCTTAATTTTGGATTTTTATGTAGGGTTTTGAAATGGTTCGTGGAGAAATAGAAAAATAAATACTTCCTCTATCCAGCTTATTTTTCATAGGGGACATGACACATAGTTTAAGAAAAGATAGAATATGTGAGTGTAAAAGTAAATTATATAATATAAAAATTATACTTTACTGACTTTTGCGAGCGTAAGGTATTTCTTTTTTAAGGTGTGAAAAAAGAGTTGTGATATTTCAAATGGAAAATGTGAAAAGTGCCTTAGAATGGATGGAGTATAATTTATATAGGTAAAGTTTTGTAAGAAAATGGTTCGTGAACCAATTTTAAATAATCAATACTTGATCAGGGATATAAAAAATATCACCAAAAAATAAAAAATTTGGGTCAATGATATTATGTTTTAATTATTATAAATTTTATTTACCCTAACTTTTAATACGCCTAAAAAATATTTTGATACACTTGACCAAATATTTTATACTTAAAAATAATTTCATTTTAAATTTATAATAAACTATTTTTATATAAAATATATAATAAAATAATAATGACGAGTAAAGAATATTGATACATATAAATTCATATATGTCGTGTCGGGTGGGGTAGTGACACGACCACACGTATCAAACACAAACATACGACAATTTTAAATAAAACTCAACCTGAAAACCGGCTATAATTTTTTTCAATATACAACATGTTGGGACAATCTGAGTATTTTGATTAGATCCCAAAACCCCTGATGAATCTGCCTAAGTATAGTTGTTCAGGTTGAAATAATTCAGGATAGTTAGGTTAGGAATTCAGTACAGGAGGAACTCGCTGAAGACTGAAGAATATTGGAGTCGACCCAATTTACTGAAGTCTGAAGTGTTATCCATCCTGAAGGAGTCAGTCAGTCTTGCTGAAGATTGCCTGGTCTGAAGCTGAAGATCGAAGCCTGATGATCCATCCTGAAGTCAATCCTGAAGTGCCATTGGCTGATGTTTCTACTGAATACACTAAGCATATTCAAGACAGAACTTAGTCAGTGAAGAGTAAGTGTTACCTATCAGGCTGTGCTGAATACACATAAGACCTGACTTAGGCCTTGGTTCAGTTTACCTGAATCATGTAAGTCCAAAAGCAGAAAGGTTACACATACTGGGCTGAATAATCTATCAGGCTGTGCTGAAGACACATAAGACATGACTCGGACAGTAGTTCAGATCACCTGAACCATGTAAGTCCAAGGCAAAAAGGTTATTTATGCTATGGGACAAGAGACAAAGAGAATGTCAGTAAGACTCCATTAAGACACACGTTCAGACTGAGTTATTAACAAGAGACTCAGAGTATTGAATGTACAAGGAAGGACAAATGTCTGAAAGTCAACTAGCCGTTAGAGCGGAGAGCCAATGATCTTTCGACACGTATGTACGGAGTCTGTGCAGCATTTAATGCGGCATTTAATGCGTCTCAAAAGTTGCAGGCAATGGGACAACTTGCCAGAATAAGCATGGCGGTTAGGTCAAACAGTATTTCTAGCCTGCAAACACCCTAAAATAGGAAAGATTTGATTTGATCTCCTCCAACGGATCTATTTTGAATCTTGCCTATAAATATGGAGAACCTCGCACCCATTCAAGGTTAACGGGAAATTTCCAAGAGAAAGCTCTCAAGAATCCAAGCTCTCAAAGCATACTATAAGCAACACTCTGCAATTAAATTTCCCTAGTGTTGTAGTAGAATTCACTCTGTATTTGCTTAGATCGATAGCTCTAATATTTTACATTGTTTTGTATTGCTAGAGCTATCTTAGTTGGAAACCAGAATACCAAACCACTCAAGGTGTGAGATTGGTTGGTTAGAAGGACTGGGACTTGTAAAACGCCCAAGGGTCAGTTCCTAAGAGAGGAAGTTGGCTACTCGTGTCCCTTGGCACGTAAAACCAAGTACCTATCCTCAGGGTTTTGAGGATAGCTTCCTGTTAAATCAGGTCGTGGACGTAGGAGTTGGTTATCTCCGAACCACGTCAAAAAGTCCCCTGTGTGCTAATTTACTATTCTGTTCAGGATCATAACTGTCATCATAATAAACTGAACATTCTGCATCGTTTTTATATTCAGGACTGAATCAATCATCCTGAATCTTAATACTGTGCACTCAGCCTTAACGACCAGTTTACTAAGCTATTTCAGAGAAAATGTTTTCAGAAACTAAAACGAGTAGAAACTAAGGGTTCACTTTCCACACGTACTTTAGCTCACTGAGATAGTAGTCCAACTGACCCGCTTCCGAGCAGTCAGTAGGTGTGTTATCTCTACTGAGCTTCCGAGCACTTTTCTCACACTCAGTTTATCTGACTCGTTACTGAACCGTCCCTGCTGCCCCTGTGGACCTTCAGTACACTGAGTACTTCAGGAAATCCTGACTGAGAGTGTTAGAGCATTTTTCTGAGTCTTTCAGAAAAATCTGACATCAGTGTATTCCCCCCATACACTGATTGTACTCATTTCGGGACCAACAAGTGGTATCAGAGCAGTGGTTCAAAAGACCACTGACTTTGTTTACCAATAGTTTCTGAGGAGAAACTTTTGGTGGTCTACTGAATAGATCTTATTTCTGAAAATTGCATATCATGGCATCCGGTTCTAAACGCCTCGAGGGCAATCTTTCTGAATTCTCTATTGACAATTATGATTATTGGAAATTCAGGGTACTTGCACATCTCTACTCTATCCATGATCAGATGCATCAGGTGATTGAGCATGGTCCGATCAGGTTTATGAGGAATCTTCAGACGACCTGGCCTGTTGCTGGCAATGTCCCTGTTCCAGCCGCCGGAGAAGAAGAAGTGGAGAGGTCTGCGCTTAATTCTGATCAGATTAAGCAAATCGGACTGGATAATGTTGCTAAGAACATTATACTCCACACCGTTTCTTACGAGAATTCGGTCAGGCTCATGCATCTGAGGACCGCAAAGGAAATCTGGGATGCTCTGAAGGAGATGAGTGAGGGATCAGAAAAGATCAAGGAGAACAAGAGAGATTTTGCTATTAGGAAGTTTGAAGCCTTCCGGATGCTAGAGGGAGAATCCATCGATCAGATGGAAGCTCGGTTCATTAAGATGATGAACGAGCTAGCAACCCTTGGGAAGGAGTTTCCCAAGAGGGAGGTGTCTTCTAAAATCCTGAACTGTCTTCCTGAAAGATGGGACACAGGAGTAATCCTGCTGAAAAACACTCAGGATCTTACAAACATTCCTTACTCTCACCTATTCTCAGAGTTGAAGGCTCTGGAATTCAACCTCGATAAGAGGAAGAAGAAGGGTGTTGTCAGTGAGGAAGTTAGTGAGGAGAAGACTCCTGAAAAGGAAAATAGCGTGGCTCTTAAAGCTACTCCTGAGCCTGAGGCAGGATCTGGCTCCAAGTCTCTGAAGGACATGAACAAAGATGAGCTAGCCTTGGAGTGCAGCCTGATGGAACGGCGATTCGAGAAACTGAACTCTCGATTCGGAAGGTATAAGAAATTTTATACTGACACCCGTGATCGCAGGTACTCCAGCCCAGGAGATCAAGTCCCCGAAGAGAAGAAAGGAGGGGTTCAGACTCCAGGAGGGATAGCAACGAGCCTGAACGACGAAAAGATGAGAAGAGGAGAGATGATGAGCCCAGAAGATCCAGCTCCAAACCTGAACGATCATCAGGGAGCAGGAGGGAGTCATCTGATAAAAGGTACACTGACAAGAAGTTTGCTTCTGATGTAGATCAGTGCTACCACTGCAAAAAGACCGGACATTATCAGTATGATTGTCCGGAGCTCAGTGCTCGTGAGCGAGAGGATCGGAGAGCCAAGAGAGAACTCAGGGCATCAGACCGGAGAGCGTTGCTTGCTGAGGATTCCTCAGATATAGATGGCCCAGGACGCCGGTCTCCTGAACTCTTCTCCGATGAAGAGTATGATGACCTCTGCCTGATGGCAGATGATGACGTATGTTCTTCTGCCTCTTCTCCTGATCACGCACTTGAGTTTAGCTCAGATTCAGTAGGAGAACTCGACCTTCAGCTCACCCTAGAGCAATTGATGGTTGACTTCTCAAGGCTGCAGGAGACTCATACTCACACAGTGAATGTGAATGCAAAACTGAGTGAGGAGAATGATCGATTAACTGAGTCTCTCAGAGTAAGAGATACTGAGGAAGCCCTCAGATTAGTACATCTTTAGGAAGAGCTACTTCATGCTCGGAACAAGCATGATGAAGCTCCACTGGAGGTAGAAAGACTTAAGGGTGTAATCAGCTCGCTGATTGAGACTCGTGATACTGATCTGTTCCTTGCTCAGGAACAACTAATGATTGAGCGAATTGCTCTAAGAGTGATGTTCGAAACTGAGTGGCAAGCTCGCATTTGTGCTAAGCAAACTGCTTGGGATCTTGAGCTGATCTCAAAAGAGAAAGCTCATGAAGAGTTGGTGCTTCAGTACACCACTGAAATTGAGGCCCTGAAAGAAACAAATGGGCATCTTGAGGTTAAGCTGAAGAAGTTATACACATCTACCCAAGTGGTTGATGAGTTGACAAGTTTCTTTCAGCTAACTGATGGTGCTAAAGCTGGGTTAGGCTATGATGCCTCAAAAGACCCAAAGGGCAAGAAGAGGAGAGGTGCTTCAGGGAGCAACTCTAAGAAGAAGTTTGTCCCTGCCCTAACTGATGACAAGAGCTCAAGTGTTGCTCATCAGAATAAAGGCAAAGGGAAGGAGAAAATGACTGCTGAACCTGTCAGGCAAAGGACTGAGAAACCAAGACCAAAACCTAAGGAAAAGGTCAAGGCCTCTCATCCTGAGTCAGGGAAGACAGATCAAAGGAACTCCAAGGCTCAGCCTAGGAATCCTCAATCTGGGAAGAATTCTGCTCCCAGCACTTCTCAGTCCCAGCCTAGAAATGCTCAGAGCAGAAGGAACTCAGGACAAAGGAGGCCTCAGGCAAAGCCAATGACTACTGAGGTCCAGACTCCTCAGACAGGGCACAAAGCCTATCAGGTGCGTCCTAATCCTCAAAGGAGAAGGGCAAGCCAGGTGGCCTCTGAAAGGCAATGTAGACCTGACTCCAGAAACACTCAGCCTAGACCTCAAGTGCCAAGAGGTCAGGCCCGAGCTGCTCCTTCTAGGGATCAAACTCAGCCCAATGCACCCAGGCCAAGGAGGAACAAGAGGCCCACCCCCAGGAATCAATATAGGGCTCCTGTACCTCAGGCTGACACCCATACACCCTCAACTTCTCGGGCACAAAGGAAGAAGACTGTGTATGTTGATATTTCAGGGAAACAGGTTTACACTTCTGATGCTATCAGAATTGTTAAACAAATCTGGATCCCGAAGGGTATGGCTGACTCAGTAGGACCCAATACTAGATGGGTACCTGAGGCCTGATTCTTTTCAGGTCGCTGCGGGCTACAAGAAGAGGAAGGAGGATCTAATTAAGGACTGGTACTTGGACTCAGGATGTTCCAGGCACATGATCGGATTTCGTGATCTCCTTCAGGATTATATAGCTCAGGAAGGCCCGCAGGTAACATTTGGTGATAACTCTAAGGGTTTCACCAGAGGATTCGGAACCCTTGTTATTGGCTCTGTCCGTGTACTAAATGTATCATATGTTGAGGGACTGAGACATAACTTACTCTCGGTCAGTCAGTTTTGTGACCGAGGATATAGTGTAGAATTTACATCTAACATGTGTCTTGTGAAGGACAAATCTACACTACAGGTTCTGATTACAGGTGTCAGGAGAGGCAATGTATATTTTGCTGACTTCAAGAGCAGCTCTCCTGAAACTTGTTTGGTCGCTAAGAGCTCCTCTGAGCTCAGTTGGCTTTGGCATAAACGTCTGAGTCACTTAAACTTCAAGATTATTAACAAAATTTCTAGACTTTCCCTTGTAGATGGTCTACATAATGAAGTTTTTAGCAAAGACCACGTCTGCGGAGCATGTCAGGAAGGCAAGCAAACTAAAGCCTCATTCAAAGTGAAAGAAGCCTTCTCAACTGACAGAGTGCTTCAGCTTCTGCACATAGATCTCTTTAGTCCAGTAACTCCTGTCAGCAAAACTGGTAGAAAATATACCCTTGTTGTTGTTGATGATTTTTCCAGGTACACATGGGTTATTTTCTTGCTGAACAAGAAGGAGACTCAGGTCAAGCTTCCAGAGTTACTCAAGCAATTGAGTACTGAACAGGGTCAGAGCATAGTCAGGATCCGATCAGATCGAGGAACTGAGTTTATAAACTCTATTATAACTGACTTTTGTACTAACCATGGTATAGCTCATGAGACTTCTGCAGCCAGGACCCCTCAGTAGAATGGGGTAGCTGAAAGAAGGAATTAGACCCTGAAGGAAGCTGCCAGGACCATGTTGGCTGAGTCAGGATTGCCCAAGAAGTACTGAGCTTAAGCAATCAACACTGCTTGTTACACTCAGAACCGATCTATGCTGAACAAACAACATGCTCAGACACCTTATGAAACTTGGAACAAGAGGAAGCCTCGCATCTCTTATTTCCATATTTTTGGGTGTAAGTGTTTCATCCTGAACAATGGGAAAGACCAGCTGAAAGCCTTTGATAGCAAATCTGATGAGGGAGTTTTCTTAGGATACTCCTCAGTCAGTAAAGCTTTCAGGGTGTATAACTGTCGGACCCTTTGTGTGGAGGAAACACCTCATGTTGTGTTTGATGAGACTGCATCAGTGCATAGGAAACAGGTTCCAAGTCCTGACACTAAGGGGGTTACCAGGAGGATAACGAGTCTGAAGAATCCTGAATTCAAGATCAAACTTGTCAGTGCTCCCAAAGGATGGGATGATGATGATGAAGATCAGGATGGATTTCAGGCCAACCCTCAGCAAGCCCCAGCCTCAGAGAACGTTGAGTCTCAGTCGGAGGGACAGACTCAACCTGAGGTACGTACTGTCGGTGATGATGCTTCTGCACCTGAGACAGTTACTGAGTCCAACACTGAAGGGGGAAACAATGTCTCTGATATTGGCCAACCCTCAGGAAATGACTCAGTATCCCCTGTTCTTGCTCGTTCCTGTTCTTTGCCTATTATTGTAGGGACTAACGTTTCAGGATCAGGCGAGGGAACGTCAGCAGCTCCCAGTGCTCCTGTCAGCAGGAGGCGGTGGCTAGATGATCACTGATTGGCTGATATCATTGGTGATATCAATGAGGGGGTCAGGACTAAGTTGTCCTTTGGTGAGAGCGCTATGTTCTGTTGTTTCCTGAGTGATCAGGAACCTAAGAGCATTGAAGAAGCTCTTGCTGATCCCAACTGGATCTTAGCCATGCAGGATGAGCTCAATCAGTTTGAGCGGAATCAGGTTTGGGAGTTAGTTGAAAGACCTAGGCGTCAACATGTTATTGGCACCAAGTGGGTCTTTAAGAACAAGAGGGATGAGAAGAATGTTGCGGTCAGGAATAAGGCCAGATTGGTAGCAAAGGGTTACTCTCAGGCCGAAGGAATCGACTATGATGAGACTTTTGCTCCGGTCGCAAGGTTGGAAGCAATCAGGTTGTTTCTGGCATATGCAACATTCAAGAAATTCAAAGTGTATCAGATGGACGTAAAGAGTGCCTTTCTGAATGGTGTACTGAACGAGGAGGTTTATGTTGAGCAACCTCCAGGGTTCGAAGTTAGTGACAAGGTATATCACCTGAAGAAAGCTCTTTATGGCCTGAAGCAAGCTCCGAGAGCTTGGTATGATACATTATCCCAATTCCTGATAGACCACGGGTTCGTGAAAGGAACAGTGGACAGGACCCTCTTCCGGATTTCCGAAGGGGAGGACATTCTCTTGGTCCATATTTATGTGGATGACATAATATTTGGATCTCTTAATCTGAAGCTTTGTGAGAAATTCTCCAAGCTGATGACTGGAAAATTTGAGATGTCAATGATGGGAGAAATGAATTTCTTTCTGGGTCTCCAGGTCAGGCAAACTGACTCCGGAATCTTCATAAATCAGTCCAAGTATGCGAGGGACTTGATTCAGAAATTTGGAGTTCAGACCAGCAAAGTCTCACGTATTCCCATGAACTCAAATGAGAAGCTGCATCCTGACAAAGAAGGGGTCTCAGTAAATCAGACTGAATATAGGGCACTGAGAGGATCCTTATTGTATCTGACTGCTAGTCGTCCTGACATCACTTATGCAGTTGGAGTGTGTGCAAGGTATCAGTCTGATCCAAAGAAGAGTCATCTAGAGAGTGCCAAAAAGATACTGAAATACCTGAGAGGTACAGTCAATCTAGGACTTTGGTATCCCTCTGATGACAACCTAGAACTGACTGGTTATTCAGATGCTGATTATGGAGGCTGTAGACTTGATAGGAAGTCAACTACAGGCACATGTCAATTTCTAGGAAGTAAACTGATCTCTTGGTTTTCTAAGAAACAAACCAGTGTTGCAACATCTACTACTGAGGCTGAGTATATGGCGGCAGGCAGTTGTTGTTCTCAGATCCTTTGGCTGAAACAGCAACTAAGAGACTACCAAGTTGAGGCCACTGAAGTCCCAATTTATTGTGACAATAATAATGCCATTGCCATAGCCCAAAACCCAGTCTTACACACAAGGTGTAAGCATGTAGACATCAGGCATCACTTTATCAGAGATCATGTTGAAAAGAAGGACATCAGGATGGAGAGAGTCCCTACTGCAAAACAGAGAGCTGACATTCTGACTAAGGCTCTGCCTGAAGCCAGATTTGTTGAGTTATCAGTAGAGTTAGGACTCCTTGACCCAGGCTTAGGTGATTCAGTCTGAATCTCTAATCAGAACGCACATGGTCAGGGGGAATGATCAACTATGACTCAGATTGAAGGAATCTCAGAGAGAATGTGAATGGTTGTAGGGGGAACATTCAGCTGAAAAGGATGATCAGTATAGACTGACCAAGATTTAGGACACTGAATTCAGGACTTGTCACCCTGATAGGTCACAAGTGGTATCAGTCAGAATACAAATCTGACTGACTGGTATGTTTCCTGATTTTTATCTAGTCATCTTATCCTGCGTACATTATCCTTGATACTGTTTGCTGTATTGTCAAATCAATTTAATTTGTCAAATGATCCCAGCCATTCATTTCATATTCAGTAATTATTTAATTCAATTTATTTGAATTAAATACGGACATGCTCTAATGTGTATTTAATGCACTGTGGCGGGAACAATTTTCGATAAAGTTTGACCAGTTACTTTTGAAAACCGAAAAGGCTCCATGCTTTTCACTTTTTAATCTTGACCCTTGAATCTCATAGGTCATTATTTTCTGAGCCATCCGATTAAAATCGAATTTTATTATAAATAAGAGAAGACTGTGTTGTTAAAACCTTTATGCACCCAATATTTTCTTAACATATTTTCTCTAAAACCCGATTTTCTTCAAATCATCAACTTATTTCCATGGCTTCTCCATCTGTAGAATCATTCTTTGGAAATCTTTTCCACTTAAGAAATGAAATCCACTACGAACCATTTGGGGATTTTTCTTCCAATCACCCCGATATTTTGCCTGTGCGAGAATTATACGAAAATGCAGGTCTTTTGCAATTCATTACAGCCAGACCACAGAGACTCCACCCGAGACTTGTTGCTGCCTTTTATCTGAAGATGGTGCAGAACAAGGATTCCCAGGAGTGGGAAACATGTATTCCCCTGACCACTTGTGTAAAGGAGAAGTTTGGTGAGGAGGAGATGACCAGAAGGTGGGTCACTCTCAACATCAGGAGAAAGATTAAGGAGGTCTTTAATCTCCCCAGTTCTGGACGAAGCCCGGTGGATTACGGGTTTGGGAACGAGAGAGACTTTCTCCAGTCTCTATGCGATGGGGATGTCGTTCTGAAGTCAGGTCTCAATAAATCAGTCCTGAGGACTGAGAACCGTCATTTCTTCGACCTGACAAGTCAGGGAGTGATGGGGATTGCCGGAGGATTGGAGCAGATCTCCAGACCAAAGATTTATACGTTGATGGCAATCTCGGATGCCTCAATGCACAACTTCAACTGGGAGGATTACTTCCTCCAAATGCTGGTAGCTGAGTCCAGCAAAATTAAGTATTCGCCTGAGGGTCAGGCAATGTTCGAGGCCAAGATGCACTATGGCACCAAGATCTCATTGATTTTGGAAACCATGGATCTCGGGGATGTTGATCAGGCCCAGTCGCTCGAGATTCCTCCGAAAGTTGATCTCTTCAGGGCTTACTCCGATGATGTTGGCGCAAAAAGGAGACCCCGGACTCAGAAGAAAAAGGCTCAGGCGAGCACGACTGGGAGAGTCAAGGCTCAGGCGAGCAAATCTTCTGAGTCTGACATTGCAAAGCCAGCGGAGGTCAAATCTAAGCCCTCAGGACCCAAGCAACAGAAGCTCAAATTTCTTTATTCAGGGTCAGCAGAGCGAGAGAAGAAACTCGTGGAAGAGAGAGTTGCTGAAGAAGCTGTTCAGCATGCAACTCCGGAAAAGGAACCGGCTCAGGCCGCTCTTGAAATTGCTCCCATTACTTCCGTTCCGGACGTTGCATCCCCTGATCCCGATCAACTGATTCTCGACATCGCCTCAACCTATCAGAATGTTGAGAAGGAACAGGTGGAACCTGCTCAGGAAGGAGGAGTTGAGCAGGAGGCTGCTGAACCAATTCAGGCTGAAGCCCCGTGGCCTTTCCCCGCGCCTGATGAGAACATATTGCCGGATTTTGAGATAGTGGCAAGGGGAGGGGCTGCTGAAATGGTGGAGAGGAGGTTTCCTGACCTCTCAGAAGCTCAGAAGGAGGCGGTAGTGCAACTTCGCACCTATGCTATGATCAGGAATGCCACATGGCCTGAATTGAGTCAGCTTGGGGAGCTGAGAGGATGGGAGAGTATGGCTGAGACTGAAGCTGCCCTCTTTGATCACTTCAACGTGAATTCTTTACATCACCTGATCAAAATGGCAGACTTCATCAGGACTGTCAGACGCATCTACCCCGAGCCAGAGCCTGAGAAAGTTGAGAAGGAGAAGAAAGATGAGAGGGAAGAAGTTGTGATTGCTAAAGACATTCAGCAAGGTGGCACTGAAGAAGTCAGTGCACTGGCCGATGATCCACCCCTTGGACCCGGGACTGCGGAGGCTTCAGGAGAGGGTCGATCAGGTCTTATCCGAGTCAGAGGAAACTGGATCACCCCAGCAGCTATGTTCATTGAAAATTCCTCACGAGCACTTGCTAACTGTCACAGAAGAATAACTCTCGTTGAGCGAAAGACAAGTAGGGTTGATTCAAATTCTGAAGCTCTGAGCAAGAAAATGAAAAGGCTGGACAAAGACCTGAATGAAATGGCCACTGATATGCATGCTGCAATAGATCTTCTTGGAGAAGTCAGGACTCAACATTCAGTAGATCTCACTGCTATCTCCGAGCAAGCAAAAGGTTCCATACAAAGCTGCAATCAGATGGTCTCAGATGTGCAAATTCAGCAGGAGAATAAGCTTGCCACTTTTCTTGATCAACAATTGTCTGAAAAAGTTGATCAACTGGTTGATGAAAAGTTGGCCAAACTGAAAGCTGAACTGAAAGAGGAGCTGCTGAATGAAATGTCTGAATAGGAGAAGGATGCAATTGCTACTGCCCTGAACAATCGGATGATGAGCTTTGAAGGACGGCTAAAAGCTGAGCATAATTCAGTCGTCGACAAGCTAAGTGTTGGCCTGAGAGGGATGGCCAGGCAAATTGGGCAATTGCAGGGGAAGCAGACTGAGATGGATGGTCAGTTCACACTATTGGCGGAGTCAGTGAATGAAGTTGTTAAACGGATAAATGACGATGATGCCAAAAAGGGGGAAGAGCATTGTTTAGCATTGTTTTGTATTGCTTAGCATTGTTGTTTAGCATTGTTTAGCATTGTTTTGTATTGCTAGAGCTATCTTAGTTGGAAACCAGAATACCAAACCACTCAAGGTGTGAGATTGGTTGGTTAGAAGGACTGGGACTTGTAAAACGCCCAGGGGTCAGTTCCTAAGAGAGGAAGTTGGCTACTCGTGTCCCTTGGCACGTAAAACCAAGTACCTATCCTCAGGGTTTTGAGGATAGCTTCCTGTTAAATCAGGTCGTGGACGTAGGAGTTGGTTATCTCTGAACCACGTTAAAAAGTCCCCTGTGTGCTGATTTACTATTCTGTTCAGGATCATAACTGTCATCATAATAAACTGAACATTCTGCATCATTTTTATATTCAGGACTGAATCAATCATCCTGAATCTTAATACTTTGCACTCAGCCTTAACGACCAGTTTACTAAGCTATTTCAGAGAAAATGTTTTCAGAAACTAAAACGAGTAGAAACTAAGGGCTCACTTTCCGCACGTACACTAGCTCACTGAGATAGTAGTCCAACTGACCCGCTTCCGAGCAGTCAGTAGGTGTGTTATCTCTACTGAGCTTCCGAGCACTTTTCTCACACTCAGTTTATCTGACTCGTTACTGAACCGTCCCTGCTGCCCCTGTGGACCTTCAGTACACTGAGTACTTCAGGAAATCCTGACTGAGAGTGTTAGAGCATTTTTCTGAGTCTTTCAGAAAAATCTAACATCAGTGTATTCCCCCCCATACACTGATTGTACTCGTTTCGGGAACAACACAACATAACACTATATCAAACCTAATAACCTGTTTACATTCACAAAAGTAACTTCAAACCACACAAGCAAACTACGTCACCTCCAAAACCATACAACCTAATAGATAATTTTACAACATGATACAGTATAAGTTTAAAACAAACACAATACACTACAACGGAAGCAAAACAAGCTAAGGTCCTGCCCGCAGGTCGTCATTTATGAACACCGCAACTCAAAAAGCATGCAAGAGCGCCACAGCTACTCCAGTTTTATCACCACATCACATATCATCAGGATTACCTATAATGCATACACTACTTGAGTTTTATAAATCTCAGTAAGCAGAAATTATGCATGATGTGAAGTTTCACTAAAAAATCCTTCCCATGCACAATGCACTCTCATTTGAAAATATCAATTTATTTCTGAAATACTTATTAAGGGCCCCTGACACACTGTTATGTGCCGGCACGAGCACACAACTCCAATAAATGTATATATAATCAAGGTGTCACTATAAGTATGACCCGACGTGAAGACCACCCTCCTGTGGCCCAACAAGTGTCCCCCCCCATTCACGCTCCTTATGTCCACTAGGAAGTATCCCTCCCCGTCAAATCACACGGCAAAGATCATCCCCCAACGGCATAGCGAGGTCCATCACCAAACTTGACCCCCCATCCGTTCAAAGGTCCTATCTATTAACATAAACACACCATCACATTACAATCTTTAATCCGCTTCATCTTTAGTCATAAGACAGATAAAGGCTTCTTCATCTGAGTCAGTTAAATCAGAGTCTTCCAAATCTGCAGTTGACTTTTGAGAAGAAGAAGGACATTCTTCCTGGTTTTTATCAAACTCTGAAAGAAGAGCTCTAATTCTCTCCTTGTCAAACCTTTTCTTCTTTTCTTTTCTGGTTTTTTTTCCTCATCTGTATACTTTTCTTCCTTGAGGTATGGACAATCTTTGATGTAGTATCCTGGCAATCTGCAGTTGTAACACAGATAAGTTGAGTTAGGTGTTCTAGGTTTCACCTTACCTTCTTCTTTTGGCAAACTTCTTACAAGTCTGTTGTTCACAAGTTCATTCATGGTTTTAAAGTTTATGTGATTCATTCTTTTGTGCCATAACCAACTAACTTCATTGGAACTATTAGCAAGAAAACAGGTAGTTTCAGCTGTAGAGTCCCACTCTACAATGTAAACATTTTCTTTTTTAGTTCCTGTCAGTTTTGTATTTGGGATTCAATATCTTTGACTATGCAAGTATCATGTGTAAAGTCTACAGTGTAGCCTTTGTCATAGAATTGACTTACACTTAGCAAGTTATGCTTTAAACCTTCTACCAGATAAACATCATTTATCTTAACTTTTCCTTTAGGCAAACTTCTTGATCCTTTAGTTGTTCCACTGTCATTATCACCAAAAACAACTGTAGAACCTTTGTGTTCTTTCACATCTTGTAACAAACTTCTATCTCGAGTCATGTGTCTTGGACAACCACTGTCTATGTACTAAATCTCTCTTTTAGTGGTTGTATTTTGTCCCTGTAAAATAAAGTGAGTTACTTAGGAATCCAAAGGTTTGGATCTCCTTCAGTGATACTCTTTGCAATCCAGCCTTTTTGGGAGTTGTAGACTTTCTACAGTTCTTGCTTGATCCTCCTTTTTGATTGTTTGTAGAGGGAGACAAATTAGACACATTTCCATTCCAAAATCTATCAAAATTGAGTCTTCTTTCAATATTGAGCTTGTTGAAGATTTCATCTTCTAACTGTATAGTTGACACAGACTCTGCAGTTGGTTTTAGAGTCATATCTTGAAACATGTTGGTAACCTCATCCTCAGTAGCATTCATGATTTCTTTGATCTCCAGTTGTCTTCTTGGTGACAATTCCTTGAATGATTTCAAGAATTGTGAGTCTTCTAGCTGTAGGGTTGAGTTTACAGCTTCTTCAAGTGTTGGTGTAGAACCTTCGGTAAATTTTCTCTCATGTTTCCCTTTTGGTATAGAACTCTGCATGTGATTCATCCAATCACAGGGATTATACCCTAGACCAGTTAAATCACTAGTGTGTCTTTGTTCAGATATCATCTTCCTTAGTTGTGTGGATGATTTTCCAAAACAATCTAATTTCTTTAAAAGATTAGCATTTCTTTCTTCAAGATCACCTATCCTAATTTCTTGTGATCTGATGTTTTCTTGTAGTTCAGCACAGTCTGCAGCTCTACATCTTGCCTCATTGAAAGTTCTTCATTGTCATTTTTCAAACAACTATAACTTTCTTTGAGTCTTTGTAAAATCAACAGCTGTTTTTCAGCATCTTCTATTCCAGTCAATAAAGCTTTGACATGTTCTCTTCCAATGTGATTGTCTCTCTTAAGATCTTCATTCTCCTCTTGTAGTCATTGGATTGCATCAAGCATGTCATTGGGAGAATCCTTTTCTGTTATGTAACTAGATGATGAGCACACCTATTCATCCTCAGCCATAAAACAGATAAGGGCATCTTCATCTGAATCAGTTGAGTCAGAGTCTTCCAAATCTGCAGTTGACTTTTGAGAAGAAGAGGGACCTTCTTCTTTGTTTTTATCAAACTCTGAAAGAAGAGCTCTAATTCTCTCCTTGTCAAACCTTTTCTTCTTGTATTTTCTAGCTTTCTTTTCCTCATCAGTGTACTTCTCTACCTTGTGGTATGGACAATCTTTGATGTAGTGTCCTGGCTTTCTACAGTTGTAACACAAATAAGTTGAGTTAGGTGCTATAGATTTCACCTTACCATCTTCCTTTGGTGTGTACTGCTTCGACTTAGTCCACTTGCCAAACTTCTTGAGCTACTTTATAAAAAGAGCCAAGTCTTCTTCGTCAGAATCTGCAACTGTAAGGTTGTCAGCCACTAGAGCTGTAACCTTTGCACTATCAGGTTCTTTTCCTCTACTTATGTCAAATTCATAAGCCTTGAAGTCTGAAAAGAGTTCAAAGGTGGATATCTTAGATAAATCCTTTGATTCTCTCATGGCAATCACTTTCATTTCCCATTCTGAAGGTAGTCCTCTGAGAACTTTCATGTTCATTTCTCTCTGTGAGTATTTTTTACCAAGTGAATCTAGCTCATTAAGTATCTCAATGAATCTTGACTCAAACTTCACAAGAACTTCTCCAGATTTTATTTTAAAGTTCTCAAACTTTTGAACTGCTATCATGACTTTGTTTTTTTTTATTTGTTCAGTTCCTTCACAGATCATTTCCAAATTTTCCCATATATCTTTTGCGGTCTTGCAGTTTTTGATCTTTATGAACACAATTTTATCTAAGGAGTGATAAATAGTGTTCTTTGAAACATTGTCAAGGTTGGACCTTCTTTTTTCATCCTCTGTCCATTCCTTTCTAGGTTTGGGGATGATATGAGCTAGTCCAGCTGACTGATCAGCTGCAGTGTTGACCTTATCAATGGTTATAGGACCATCTTCAATGATTGACCACATCTCATCATTGATTGCAGATAAGTGAGCTTGCATCCTGATCTTCCATTCATCATAATCTTCTATGGAGAACATAGGAACCTTGGATTTCACCATCTTAGGAGTCATGCAAGTATGCAGGGGTATTTTTCAAAAATAAAAAGGATATACCTAGGTACTGATCAAAGCAGTGGCAAGCCAACTGCTCTGGTACCACTTGTTGGTCCCTTAAGTGGTCAAGGTCTAGTGGGGGGGGGGTGAATAGACCTTGAAAACAAAAAGCAAAACAAATTTTAAACTTTTTCAAAAAGGGATTCTAGAACCTTACAATTGTCTTCTATAAGTTTAAAAAGACTAAGTCTACAAGAGTTTTTGGACCACAAAGGTTACAGCTGTAGACTATTGCAGTTTACAGCTGCAGAGTTAGAAAACTTTACAAAATAAAACTAACACTTGTAGACAATATCAGAGAGGTTCTCACACTTAAAAGTGTATTGAGATACTTCTAATGTGCAGTGGAAATAATAAAATATATTCCCCCTATGTGATAATGCGAAAACATAACTAAAAAGATCCTCAAAGAAGTTATAGGATTCCTAGTCCATAAGACTGAAACATAGAAGTTAGCACAATTCTTGATATTTTACAAGAAATAAAAAAATTAGGCTGATATGGTAATGAGATACTATCTCAAAACCAAGAATGATAGTTTCATTAATAATTGAAATAAATGACACGTATCATCAAACTATTACAATGAGTATATACAATTAATCCTTTCTGTTGGTCCCTTAAGTGGTCAAGGTCTAGAGGGGTGGTGAATAGACCTTGAGTCAAAATCAAATTTTCAAACTTTTCAAACGAGGGGATTCCAGAACCTTACAGTAGCCTCTAAAAGTTCAAAAACAATAAGTCTACAAGAGGTTTTAAAATGGACCACAAAGGTTACAACTGTGGACTATAGAAGTCTACAGCTGCAGAGTTATAAAACTTGCAAATAAAGAGATAACTTGTAGACAAGAAATCAGAGGGATTCTCACACTTGAAAGTGTTTTGAGAATACTCTAATGTGCAGCGGAAAATAAGTGAGTGTTAATGAAAAACAATTTAAACAAACTTAACAGTTGAGTGACTTAGACAAGTCTGCAGCTGTAGAGTCAATTTCTTTGTGAAAAACACAAAGTTTTATGCACTTGATTTTAAAAGAATGATAAATGTAACAGGTAAGTAAATATGCAATACAGAAATATAAATGACAGAAAGTAAATAGACAATATTTATAGTGGTTCAGTGTCTATGAAAAAGACAACCTACATAAACTGTTACACCACTTAGGTGCCAAATTCATTAAGAACAGATCAATACAAGTAGTTCCCCCTTAGAACTAGGTTCACTCAGATTCCTATTCTAACAAGAGATTAACTACAATATTCACTCAAAAAACAACTCACAAAGAGTTAAAAACCTCACAAAGAGATATCTACACTAAGTAGAAATGATAAAAACAGGTGAGGGAACAACAACAAAAGGTGATTCTTTCTAAGAAAATCCTAACCAACTATCCTATGAATCACACAGAAAATAAAATCTCTCTCTGAAAATTTTGTTGGTTGTAGACTTTGCTTAGGTTGAATGCTTGTATGCGCAGGGTTGTTGTTGTTGCTTCCTCTGAGAACATCTTCAATTTATAAATTGAGTGGTGTGACTTATCCGTTGGGGAATTCAAATTTGAATTTAGGATAAGGCTCCTCTCTCTATTGACATGTGTGAAGTGGTCCTCATCCTTCACACAGGATAGTACTGATTATTGTCCTTTTCTTCAGAAATATGGCTGTCCTCAAACGAATCTCCATTATCCTCCAGATTTCTTAGAAAAACCCTTCTCTTAAGTACTTTTTGGTGAGTGCATGAAAGCTACACTAATTGTACTTAAGGGTCTTCATAATCTTCAATTAATCATGGACTTGTACTCTCTCCTCAAACGGTCTTCTCAATTGTAGGGTCTTCAACCTTGCAGCTGCAGAGTCCTGAAAATACAAAATCGGCTGTAGAGAAACATTACAGATGTAGGTCATGTCTGGCTATAGAATGATCAAGTATACAGCTGCAGACTTCTCTTACAACTATAACTTTCAAAAATCAATTTCCTTAGAGCAAGTGTTAGATTAATTTAAACAATTAAACATATGTTTTGCACACATCAAAATCTAGACCAAGGTACTTAACAATTTCCCCCTATTTTGATGTTGGCAAAACACATCATCAAAATAATAAATAAACAACAATAGCAATAAGATATTGCAATACAGAACAACAAAACAAGAACAAAGCAGGAACAAAACAACAGAAATAAAGCAGGAACAAAAGGAAAAGCTTCATAAATTAAATAAGAGGTTCAGAATACAACTTACAAAGTACAATTAGACTAAAAACTAAGAAGTTTTAGTGTCTAATCTATAAGCAGTGTCTTGATCTCCTTCTGTGCTTTGGATCCTCTCTTCTTCTTCTTCTTCTTCTTCTTCTTCTTCTTCATCAGTTGAGTCTCCAATCGGTTTAGAATGCCTTGTTCTATCAGCTTCATGTTCTTTTCATCTTCCTCTATGTATTTCATCATCATCTGAAATTCATATTCAGCAAAATCTTCTTCTTCTTTCTTGGACTTGAAGATTTTCCTTGGAGGTGGAGCTCTCTTCTTCTTTCCACCAAGGAGATGAGCATTATCTCCTTTGTAAAGAGTTGCATCTGCCTACAGGGCTTTGAATTTCTGATACCTATCTTTCTTGAATTTATTCCTCTTGATCACAGTATGTCTATTGCAGATACACAGAAACTCTTCCCATTGAATATCAAATTCAGATTTCATCATCTTTCCCTTTTCAACTTCTTCATTCTTCTTTTCTTCAGGGGCAATCATGTTGATAGGTTGAATGTTCAAAGGTTGAACATTCACAACAGCTTTAGATTCCTCAGAATCTTTCATTTTCTGCTTCTCTCTTTCTTCCCTTTCTCTTTCTTCTTTCTCTTGGTTCTCTTTCTTCCTGGATTGAGAATTCTTCACAGTCTTTTCCCAATATCCAGCAGGTTTTTGTGCATTGGAATGATGAGTCTTTGCAGTAGATTGCTTCCAAGCTATAGATTTGGGGAGCTGTATAATTTTTCCTCCTTGAGAGCTTCCCTTCATCTGTTCTGACTGTGAGCTTTCCTTCATATATTCTGTCTGTTCACCCATTCTCAAAGATAAATCCTTTGACTTTGAAGCTTCAAATTCTTTAGCCAAAGATCTACCAATGCCTTTATCATTCTCCAACATACTGTCAGTCATCTTATCACCTTCTTTGATCTCTCTTTCAATTCTACTTTCCCCCTTTTTGCCAACATCAATATGTGACAAAATTGTAGAAAGTTTGCTCATCAAGTCTGACTTTAAACCTTCATTGCTGGAAATCATCTTTGTCATCTCATTCTTCATTCCTTGAACTTCAAGCTTCAGATTGAATGAATCATATTTCATGAGATTAATGTCTGACTGTAGAGTTATAATTTCTCTTATTTTCTGAATTATGTCCTGTCTGACTAATTCATTCTGCTTCAGTAAACCATCTACAACAGCTTTGAAATTCTTTTCAAGTACTTTCTTTTCTTCTATTCCTCTTTCTTCAACTTTCTTCACTAAATCTTCCATGCCTTTCCTCGCTCTCTGAGATATAACTGTATCTGGAACCAATTTAACTTGTTTCAGTATCTCAGCTTCAATTCCTTTAAAAGAATCTTCAAGATCTTGGATCTTTGAAACAACTTCTTTTGGGGTCATCTTAGGGATAGTATCACTATCTTCTTCTTCTTCTTCAGATTTTGCTTCCCTAATGACTAACTCCTTTCCTTTCATTTGTTTCTGAGCTTTAGATGGCATTAACTCTACATCTGTAGAGTCTTCAGTAGTGGCCTTCCTCTTGCTAGGAGTTAAGACGTGGTCTGTCTTTTCAGTAGAAAAATCAGCCATGTAATCATCAATATTCTCTCTTTCAAGGGTTGATAGACTTTACAGGGGAGGTGTTCCTTGTTGATAAATCTCTTCAAGTGTGAACATTGCAGGAAGGGGTTGGTTGAAGATACTTGAAATAGGATTAGATAAATCCTTTGCACTCTCATTAATTTCTTTGGATGTATCTTCAATGATTTGCTCACCAGCTTGAGCTTCTTGAGTGGGTGGAACTTGAACATTGACAATTTGAGCCTGAGCACCACCCATTGGTGCATCATCATCATTGCCTTCATCATCATCATCAGGCTTATCCTTAGGCTCTTTACAAGGTGATGCAGCCTTCTCTGCCTCTTTCTCTTTCTCTTTCTCAGAGTCAGGCTGTTCAAGAACCATTTCATTAGTTTTCTCAGCAGTATCTACAGCACTAGCTCCTGCAGATTCCAACAAAATTGCTCCTTCAGCTAAAGTAGTTAAGCCTTCTGCTTCAACTACTTGTTGACTTCCTTCTCCAATTCTTTGTGTCATATCCTCTTCACTCTCTGAACTGACTATTTCATAGTTAGCTTCAGGAAATTCAGCCTCTGGATCATGTTCAGATCTCATTGCAACACTCAAAGCTGCAGCTGCTGATTTTTTAATCTTTTGCCTCTCTGGAACTTCAGCAACTACTTGCTTTCCTTTTCCTTTATTTTTCCTCAGTTTCTCAGCAAGAAACTCATCAAAGAATTGGGGCCTCAAAAGTTGATCCACATCAGTGCAGTTTGTCCAGTCAACAACCCAGTGGAACAACATTTTCTCTTCAGCTGCTAATTTCTCCAGTTCTTCTCTTACAATTTTCCAATCCTCAAATCTTTGTCTTTCTTCTTCAAATCTGTCAACTCTTACAACTGGAACAACAGGGAGTTGTTCAGTTTGAACCTCAGGAACTTCAGTAGTTTGAACTTCAGGAACTTCTTCATCAGGCTGTACATTTGTCAAGTCTACAGCTGTAGACTTGTCAGCTTCTTCTTCTGTTGCTTTCTTTGAATGATATTTCTTTGCTCTTTTTTCTCTATCAACTTCATCTTCAGAATCACTTACTTCATCAACTAGAAGTAGTTTCCTTCTGTCATCTTTCTTCTTCCTCTCATATTGCTTAAGAGGACTTGCAACTGTAATCTTCTTTCCATCAGTCTTCTTTTTCTTTCTCTTCTTTGAATTTGGAGCCATCGGAGCATCCACAACTCCTCTCTTAAAGTTAGCCTTCCCAATGATACGATGAACAAGGATAGGTTGTCCATTATGGCCATTAAATAAAGAGAAACCTACCTCTTTCAGAATATAATTCAGAAATAGGCCAAAACCTTTGTTTTTGCCAGCTTTCACAACATCATTACAAATATTTCTAAGCAATAATTCTCCATTATCAATCTTAACTTCCTTATCTATTTCTATCATTAAATTCCACATAAGGATAGTGCCAGTATCATGAGCTCTAGTTCTACATAAAAGACATTTATCTATAGCTTCATAAAGATAAACGTACTCAACTGCAAGGTCGTTCTTCTTGAATGTCCTCTTCCAATTCTCTGGAAATGACTTCTTTGCAGTGAACTTCCTCCAGTATCTTTTGTCTTCAATAGAAAAGTTGAGGTTGTCATGAGAATCACCTCCATTTCTCAAATGTAAAGCGTTGCAAATATCTTCAGCAGTGATATTCACACTTCTTCCTTGCATCTTCACTGAAAGTGTCTTTCTCTCCACATTTGCATCGGAATTCTTGTAAAACTCATGAACTATCTTATCATCATACGCTCTTGGGATATGAGTAAGACAATAAAGAATTCCTTGATTAACAATATGTCTAACCACACTTTCCATTGCATCAGAAGGATGTTTCTTTTGGATTTCTTCAAAATCGAACAAGGCACCGAAAATTACTTTCATTGCCATATTGATTAGTCTCAGAAGATGAGGGATAGGGAGTGTATAAGGGGGTTCGAATGTGTAAAGTAGGATAGAAAAAGATGAAAAGTCCTTTAAATACCTTTTCTTACAAAGGTTAAAGACAGTGATGGTAAAATTGTCTTTTTGACCTAAAATTTATGAGTTTTTAAAATTCGAACCAAAACTTATAATTACGACTATCCAAAATATAACTCACATAAGAATTTAAATCTATTTAAAATGTTACACAAATTTAAACATTTTATTAATTAAATGATGAATAAATAAAAAATGTATGTCACTAGAGTACTGATGTTTCTGAATTTGTAGTGCACCATTTAATTTTCAGAATTGTACAAAGTACAATAAATTCTCTAAGTTTGTAGTTGACATGTTTAGAATATGGAAGTCTACATTTGTGAGGACTTTGTAGTTTAGTGCCAAGTCTACTGCTGTAGAGTTAATAACTCTGCAGTTGAATGACTTTGCAGCTACATGTTTTCTTTTCGATGAGTTTCCAATTTTCTAAGTTTGTCTTCGCAATTTAATGATTTGTACAGAGTCTTCTCACAATTCTAACATTCCCAAATTACCTCTCAAGATTGAGAATCTTGATTCACACAAAGGTTTAGTGAAAATATCAGCAAGATTCAAATCAGTATGAATCTTTGTCAATTTCACATCCTTTCTTTCAACATTATCTCTTATGAAATGATGCCTTACATCTATGTGTTTTGATCTAGAGTGTAATACTAGATTCTGTGTAATAGCAATAGCACTTGTATTGTCACAGAATATAGTAGTTTCTCTTACATCAATCCCATAGTCTTATAATTGATATTGCATCCATAAGATTTGTGCACAACAACTTCCAGCAGCAATATATTCTGCCTCAACTGTAGAGAGAGCAATAGGATTTTGCTTCTTACTGTGCCATGCCACCAATCTTTCACCTAAGAATTGACAAATCTCATTAGTACTCTTCCTATCAATCTTGCATCCTGCAAAATCTGAGTCAGTGTAACCAATGAGTTCAATTCCTCCTTCTTTAGGATACCATAATCCTAGATTTTGTGTGGATTTGACATATTTAATGATCTTCTTTATAGCATTCAAGTGTGATTCCTTAGGATTAACTTGGAATCTAGTACATACACCTACTGCAAACATGATATCAGGTCTGCTAGCTGTAAGGTATAGCAATGATCCAATTAGTCTCCTATATTTGGTTACATCAACACTTTTGCCATTCTCATCTTTGTCAAGACTCAGAGAAGGTGTCATAGGTATATTGGTAGGCCTAGAGCTGTCCATTCCAAATCTTTTGATAAGCTCTTGAGTATATTTAGCTTGATTGATGAAAATTCCATCTCTCATTTGCTTAACTTTTAATCCCAAAAAGAAATTTAGATTTCTCATCATGCTCATTTCAAATTTCTCAGTCATGAGCTTAGAGAACTTTCTGCATAATTTTTCATTGGTTCAGCCAAAGATTATATCATCAACATAGATTTGAACAAGCAATATGTCATTTCCATGTTGTAATCTGAATAAAGTCTTGTCCACCATACCCTTTTTGAATCGATTTTTTATCAAATGATCACACAGGGTATCATACCATGCTTTTGGTGCTTGCTTAAGTCCATAAAGGGCTTTTCTAAGCTTATAAACCATGTCTTCAGCTGTAGATTCCTCAAATCCTGGTGGTTGTTCAACATACACTTCATCTGATAGTAAACCATCAAGAAATGCACTCTTTACATCCATTTGATAGACTGTAAAGTTCATATGTGCAGCATAGGCTAGAAATATTCTTATAGCTTCTAATCTTGCAACTCGGGCAAAAGATTCATCAAAATCTATGCTTTCAGATTGACAATAGCCTTGAGCAACTAGCCTTGCTTTATTTCTGGTTACAATTCCATCTTCATCAAGTTCTTTCTTGAATACCCACCTAGTTCCAATCACTTTGTCATTCCTAGGTCTTGGAACAAGTTCCCATACTTGATTTCTCTCACAACCATTCAATTCTTCTTGCATTGCAATAATCCAATTGACATCTTGCAGTGCTTCATGAATATCTGTAGGTTCTGAAGATGAAAGAAATGTAGCAAACATTGCCTCATGAATCTGTTTTCTAGTCTTTACAGCATCTGATAGATTTCCAATTACTTGCTTAGGGGGGTGATCTTTCAACCAAATCAAATCTGATTCAGGTTCTAGTCTTTGATCATTGTTCTCTACAATTGTAGATTCACCTACTGCAGACTCATCAAGTCTTATTGTTGGTGTTTCTACTTCTGTTTGAACATTCTCATAGACTAAATCTTCAACATTCTCTATGGGAGGTAACTCAACTATCACAGTGCCAAAGCCTTTGTTGATCAATTCTACAGGAGTTTTGATTTCAACATATTGCTGCTGACTTGTGACTGTAGAGTTGTCCTCTTTAGAGTCTTCAATAATTTCTTCAGGGGAGCTATGTTGTTCATCAAAAATAATATGATGTGACTCTTCCACAATCATTAACCTCTTGTTTTACACTCTGAATGCTTTACTAACATTAGAATAACCTAAAAAGATACCATCATCTGACTTTGAGTCAAAGGTCTTGAGGTATTTTTTCCCATTATTCAGTATGTAGCATTTGCATCTAAATATGTGTAGATAAGAGATATTAGGAGTCCTTCGTTTCCATAACTCATATGGAGTCTTCTTATGATCTTTCACTATCAATCATCTATTTTGAGTATAGCATGCAGTGCTTGTAGCTTCTGCCCAAAATCTCTTAGGCAACTTTGCTTCAACAATCGTTGTTCTGGCTGCCTCCTTGAGTGTTCTGTTCTTCCATTCTGCAACACCATTCTGCTGTGGGGTTCTAGCTGCAGAGTATTCATGCATTTTGCCATATAGTGAACAATATTCTTTAATGACTTGATTTGTGAATTTTATTCCTCTATCTGCATCTGATCTTCACAATCTTCAAGTTCTTTTCATATCCTTCTCAATAATTCTGGTAGCCTCTGTAGAGTTTCACTCTTCTTTCTTAGAAACACTGTCCAAGAAAATCTTGAGTAGTCATCTACTATAACTAAAGTGTATTTCTTTCCACTTATGCTTACAGGTTTTATAGGTCTAAAAAGATCCATATGTAATAATTCAAGTATCCTTTATGTGCTTGAGTGTATCTTGCTTTTGAAAGTCTTCTTGATTTGTTTCCCTTTAACACATGCATCACATAGATGTTCCTTCCTGAACTTTATGTTTGGTAGACCTCTTACAAGTCTGTTATTAACAACTTCATTCATGGTTTTAAAGTTTATGTGATTCATCCTTTTGTGCCATAACCAACTAACTTCATTGGAACTGTTAGCTAGAAAACATGTAGTTTCAGCTGTAGAGTCCCACTCTACAATATAAACATTCCCTTTTCTAGTTCCTGTCAGTTTTGTGGTTTGGGATTCAATATCTTTAACTATGCAAGTGTATGTGTAAAGTCTACAGTGTAACCTTTGTCACAAAATTGACTTAGACTAAGCAAATTGTGCTTTAATCCTTCTACCAAATAAACACAATTGATCTGTACATTTCCTTTGAGCAAACTTCCTGATCCTTTAGCTGTTCCACTGGCATTATCACCAAAAACAACCTTAGGACCTTTGTGATTTTTCACATTTTGTAATAAATTTCTATCTCCAGTCATATGTCTTGCACAACCACTGTCTATATACCAAATCTCTCTTTTGGTGGTTGTAACTTGTCCCTGCAAAATAAAATGAGTTATTTAGAAATCCAATACTTTGGATTTCCTCCAGTGTTACTCTTTGCAATCCAAGCCTTTTTTGGGAGCTGAAGTGTTGTTAATTCTACAGTTCTTGCTTGATCCTCCTCTTTGAATGTTTGAAGAGGGAGACAAATCAGACATATTTCCATTCCAGAATCTGTCAAAGTTAAGTCTTCTTTCAATATTCAATTTGTGAAAGACTTCTTCTTCTGACTGTATAGTTGATTCTGCAGTTGGTTTCAAAATCATGTTTTGCAACATGTTTGCAACATCTTCTTCAGTATCATTCTTGATCTCTTTGATCTTCTGTTGTCTTCTAGGTGACAATTCTTTGAATGAATTCAAGAATTTCAAATCTTCTGGTTGTAGGGTTGAGTTTACAGCTTCTTCAGTGGTTGATTCTTTGATGAACTTCCTTTCTGGTTTATGAATTGACCTTTGCAAATATTTCATCCAAGTGCAAGGATTATATCCTATACCAGTCAAATCCTTTGTGTGTCTTTGCTCAGACAACATCTTCTTCAATTGTTTGGATGACTTTCCAAAACAGTCTAGCTTCTTTTCATAATAAGCATTGCTTTCTTCAAGATCAGCTATCATAAGTTCTTGAGTTCTGATAATTTCCTTTAGTTCAGCACAGTCTACAGCTCTACAACTTGCTTCATTGAAGAGTTCTTCATAGTCATTTTTTAGACAACTGTAACCTTCTTTGAGTTCTTGTAGAATCTGCATTTCATGTTCAGCATCCTCTACTCCAGCTAACAAAGCTTTAACATGTTCCCTTCCAATGTGATTATCTCTTCTAAGATCTTCATTTTCTTCTTGTAGTTTTTGGATTGCACTTAACATGTCACTTGAAGAATCCTTTTCTGTAATATAACTTGATGATGATGAGCATACCTCTTCATCTTTAGCCATAAGACAGATTAGGGCTTCTTCATCTGAATCTGTAGAGTCAGAGTCTTCTAAATCTGCAGTTGACTTTTGAGAAGAAGAGGGAAAGTCTTTCTGGTTTTTGTCAAACTCTGAAAGTAGTGCTCTAATTCTCTCCTCGTCAAACTTTTTCTTTCTATCTTTTTTGATTATGTATACTTCTCAGCTTTGGGGTATGAACAATCCTTGATGTAATGTCTAGGTTTTCTGCAGTTATAACACAAGTAAGTTGAGTTAGGTGCTGTAGCTTTCACCTTACCATCCTCCTTTGGTGTGAACTGCTTCTTTTTAGTCCATTTGCCAAATTTCTTGAGCTGCTTTATAAAAAGAGCCAAGTCTTCATCATCAAAATCTGTAGCTGCAAGGTTGTCAGCTACTAGAGCTGTAACCTTACTGTTGTCAGGTTCTTTTCTTCTACTTATGTAAAATTCATAAGCCTTCAGGTCTGAAAAGAGTTCAATGGTGGATATCTTAGATAAATCTTTTGATTCTCTCGTAGCAATGACCTTCATGTTCCATTCAGAAGGTAAGCCTCTGAGAACCTTCATGTTCATTTCTCTTTGTGAGTAATCTTTACCAAGTGAGTCTAGCTCATTGAGAATCTCAATGAATCTTGACTCAAACTTTTCAAGAGTTTCACCAGATTTCATCTTGAAGTTCTCAAACTTTTGAACTGCTATCATGAGTTTATTTTCCTTGATTTGTTCAGTTCCTTCACAATTAATTTCCAACTTTTCCCATATATCTTTTGCAGTTTTACAATTTTTGATCTCGCTAAACACAATTTTATCCAGTGAATGATAAATAGTGTTCTTTGCAACATTTTCAAGATTGGACCTTATTTTGTCATCCTCTGTCCATTCCCTTCTAGGTTTAGGGATGATCTGAGCTAGTCCAGCATACTGACCAACTGTAGTGTTGACCTTCACAATAGGTATAGGGACATCTTCAATGATAGACCACATTTCATCATTGATTGTAGACAAGTGTGCTTGCATTCCAATCTTCCATACATCATAATCCTCAAGAGAACATAGGAACCTTAGATTTCACCATCTTGGGAGCCATGCAAGTATGCAGGTATGTTTTTCAAAAACAAAAAGGATCTAGCTAGGTACTGATCAAAGCAGTGGCAAGCCAACTGCTCTGATACCACTTGTTGGTCCCTTAAATGGTCAAGGTCTAGAGGGGGGGTAAATAGACCTTGAGTCAAAATCAAATTTTCAAAAGAGGGGATTCTAGAACTTTACAGTAGACTCTAAAAGTACAAAAATAATAAATCTACAAGAGGTTTTAAAATGGACGACAAAGGTTACAGCTGTGGACTATAGAAGTCTACAACTGCAGAGTTATAAAACTTGCAAATAAAGAGATAACTTGTACACAAGAAATCAGAGGGATTCTCACACTTGAAAGTGTTTTGAGAATACTCTAATGTGCAGCGGAAAATAAGTGAGTGTTAATGAAAAACAATTTAACAAACTTAACAGCTGAGTGACTTAGACAAGTCTACAGTTGTAGAGTCAGTTTCTTTGTGAAAAACACAAAGTGTTATGCACTTGATTTTAAAAGAATGATGAATGTAACAGGTAAGTATATATGCAAAACAGAAATATAAATGACAGAAAGTAAATAGACAATATTTATAGTGGTTCAGTGTCTATGAAAAAGATAATCTACATCCACTG
The DNA here is from genome assembly GCA_026898435.1 of Prunella vulgaris. Lineage (NCBI taxonomy): Eukaryota > Viridiplantae > Streptophyta > Magnoliopsida > Lamiales > Lamiaceae > Prunella > Prunella vulgaris. Next base: position 773,211 of record JAPKLY010000127.1, on the reverse strand, counting down.
TTACACCACTTAGGTGTCAAATTCACTAAGAACAGATCACTAAAATCAATACAAGTAGTTTCCCCTTTGAACTAGGTTCACTTAGATTCCTATTCTAACAAGAGATTAACTACCCTATTCACTCAGAAAACAACTCACAAAGAGTTAAAAACCTCACAAAGAGATATCTACACTAAGTAGAAATGATAAAAACAGGTGAGGGAACAACAACAAAATGTGATTCTTTCTAAGAAAATCCTAACCAACTATCCTATGAATCACACAAAAAATAAAATCACTCTCTGAAAATTTTGTTGGCTGTAGACTTTGCTTAGGCTGAATGTTTGTATGCGCAGTGTTGTTGTTGTTGCTTCCTCTGAGAACATCTTCTATTTATAGATTGAGTGGTGTGACTTATCCGTTGGAGAATTCAAATTTGAATTCAGGATAAGGCTCCTCTCTCTCTATTGACATGTGTGAAGTGGTCCTCATCCTTGACACAGGATAGTACTAATTGTACTATTGTCCTTTTCTTCAGAATTTTGGCTGTCTTCAAACTAATCTCCATTATCCTCTAGATTGCTTAGAAAAATCTCCTCTTAAGTAGTTTTTAGTGAGTGCATGAAAGCTACACTAATTGTACTTAAGGGTCTTGCCGCCGTTCACAACGTATTTCACGTTTCGATGTTGAGGAAGTATGTACGCGATCCTAGTCACGTGTTAGACTATTCATCTTTGGAAGTGGACAAGAACTTAGCCTATGAAGAAGTACCTGTTGAAGTGTTGGATAGGAAGACTCATCGTTTGAGGAATCGAGAAGTTAATCTTATCAATGTACGTTAGAATCGCCATGGAGTTGAAGAGGCGACATGGGAAAAAGAAGAGAATTTAAAGGCTAAGTACCCCTGTTTTGCAAGGTACGTTTATATTTTCGAGGACGAAAATTTTTAAAGGTGGTGAGGTTGTAACACCCCAAATAGGCAGCAGCTTTTTCGTCCACTATTTATTTGTTTTAGGCGTGAGTTTGTGAGAGTGCAAGGTGTAGTCCTTTAAGTTGTTATGCTTTAGTATTTCTTAATTGTTGCTTAGTATTAGTTGCCCCAATTAGTATTAATTGGACTCTTAAGGTAGTACTTAAGTTTTGAAATATTAGAAGAAAGAAGAGAAGTATTATTGTTGAGGTTATAGTATTAGTCCTCTAAGAATATTATTTCCTTAAGTATTAATTCATTAAGGGTATGTTAGTAATTGAGAAATTAATTTTAGGGATTTGACTTTATGAGGTTTTGACCAAGAATAGGATTAAATAATACTTGGGATAGTATTGATATTATTTTCGAAAAAATAGGGAGTCTTATACTCTAAGAATTTTCAAAAATTATAAGGTATTAAAACTTTGATTTCTAGTATCTTTATTTATTGAAATAAGTCATATTCTTATGCAAGAGAATAGTACATACTTGAAGGTTATGTGTCACAAGAATAAAGAGTTAGTAAGGATCTTGTAAATAAGGAAATAAGTTGCAAAGTATGGAAATAGAGATACACCAAGATTATGGGCCAATTTTCTTGCCTTTCCCCTAAGATTTCGGCCAGCCCCTTTTGCGTAGCCCTACACACTTTTTCCAACTCTATATATATGTATTGATCAAGACCCTAAGACCCTTAGACACCCTAAAAAAAATCGACAGCCACGCTTAGCACTAAATTCGGCCACTATTTGAAGTTAAAGGACCAGTTTTTCGGCAGCTTGTAGAAGTAGAAGCAGGGCAGATTTCGTGAGTTTCTTGAGCAAGGATTTAGCAAGACAACGTACAACACTTCTCTTCTTTTCAAGCAATCAAAGGTGGGGGTTTTAAATGGTGAAAAGTGGTAACTCTAGTTCGATTTTTAAATACTATGTTTGATGTGTTTATGTGTTTATGTGCTAAAGATGGATGCCCTTATGTGGTGTCAAAGGTGAGTGCTCTTAAGTAGTACTAAAGATGGATATCCTTATGTGGTATCAAAGAATGAATGCTCTTATGTAGTATCAAAGAAGGATACGCTTAAGTCGTATCAAAAATTAAGAAAGATTGGTATGTTTTCATATTTACATGTCCATTATATTTAGACTTCGAACTAACTATCCCCACGGAGTGATTATTTTATAATTACTCACCCCTTCGCCGATTATAAATTTCAGATTTTCAAGAATAAAGACGACGAGTTTGGCCATGCGGAGGAAGGTGAATGAGATGGGGAGATGAAGAGAAGATAAAGGATGAAGTTTTTTATTAATTACCAAGTAGGCTTTTATTTTAAGTTTGCAAGTATGTTATGCATGATTTTCTGCACCTTTATGTTTGCCTCAAGATTTTTCGTTTGCATGTTTTATTTCATCGAGTGCATGGACACGTAGATGTTTGATTTAGGATTTGCTATGGTTTGATGGATTACGGGACTTTATTATGGATTTTTATGAGGTATTATTATTATTAGTGTGTTAGTTTGCATGAATTTTAGGAGTTAAGTTGATGAATTTATTTATTAAGTTGGCTGCTGATGGTTCGAATTTTATTGGCACGATTAAGTGTTTGAATTATGTGATTAATTGTTCTTAAGAAAATTAGTTATTGTCCTTAGTTTGCATGTTCGAATAGTCTAGTTTTACAATTCCAAAAATTGTGAAATTTTACCGGAATGTTTGTCATGATTTAAGATGCATGTTGACCAATTTTCGTGAGTTTTTACCAAGTAGAAGTTGAGGTTCCAGTTTTAGTCCTTTAAGTGATTCTAGTCTTCAAAATTCTTGTTTTTAAAAAATACCGAATTTATGCCCAGCCTATTTTCGAAATTTTGGCAGTTTAGTAGCCTTAAAATATTAAGTTATTTTGGTCACAAAAGCTGGAGCAAAATCGTTTTAAAGTTTCAGCTTGAAATTAGTACTATAACTTTGTTCTACGAGCTTTACATGCGTTTTAAAAAGTGACTTTCGTGGAAAGTGCTTATAATATGTTTTGTATGAATTATTTGAGTATTTAGAGGTCTTTAGCTGATTTGCAAGATAATAGAATTAGAAAATTAAATCTTATTAAAAGAAAGAAAAAATAAAATAACAGAGAAAGTCCCACAACCCGGGAGGCGGGATCAAATACAATTTATCATGGTCTCATTAAAAATCTCGCCGAAAAATCACCCTTGTGGAAAAACCGGACGGAGGGAAAAATAGCACCAAATAAATTGGAGTCATCGCATAGGTATAAAAAATAATTACAAAGAATATAGCATCCAAAATTTCCTCTACAAGAAAGTCAGCAAAAAAATTGACTATGGAATGAAACGGGCTGCTCAGAAGTTGTACTATCCAAATTCAAGCTAATGCTGTAATTTCCTTTCCAGTTCATCACAGCAACGTCTGAAAACAGTAACTGCAATCCTCACTAAAAAAATAGCCAATCGCACGCATCCTTAGAGAAAATAACACCCGCAAAGTTTGCCAAGTCCCGTCCTGCAAGACCACGTGGAATGAAACGCCCAGCTAGCGAAGATCAGGCCATAATAAAACCAGCACCTCAGCACATAACCAATGGACTCACAACAAGGAGGCATCCGCAACACAGCAGCCTTAAATTTGAAATTCCCCCAGGCATTAGGGCCTTCCAAAACAGCAAAAAAAACAGCACTTTGAAATGTAGCCAAAAGCAATAACAATTATAACTCCCGCAGCTTCATAAATGGAAAATAACGATTGAGTAACACCCCCATGAAGTTAGTATTCCAGCAATAGTAAATTATGCACAACAGCCCCCAACTCAACGCAACAAATATCTCCAAAATGCAACAGCAACATAGCTTAATCCAAGCAGCAATTAAAAAACTGCCAAAGCTGCCAGCCCATAACAGCAGCAAGAATAACCTCCCACCCCTCATATCCTGCGCAGCATACAATAAAGCTCCCAAACGTCCAAGAATATGACCAGGCTTAAGGAGAGTGAAAACTCCCTATTTCCCCTGTTGTGCCAGCCTAATAGAAGCCAAACAAAGACCCCCAAAATAAACAACCCAAAGAATTTCAGCCCAGAGCAGCAGCAAGAATGACCATGGCCATGGACCTGCCTAAAGTTGAAAAACAGCAGCTGCCAGCCCATATCAGCAACACTACAGAGATCCCCAATTCAAGGCAAAGAAACGGCCATGGAGAAAACCCCTAACAGTCCCCAAACCCGACCCGACAAAAACAGAACAAATGCCCCTGCCCTGCCAGCATAACAGTAACCAAAAGAACCCCAAATTAAACAACCCAAGAACTGATCCAACCCCTACAGCCAACAAACCATCAAAAAAAATCCAGAATAAAAATTCCCAAGAACACCAAGAGGTAACATCCAATCAAGCAAAAACACCAACACAAAACAAACAGCCTAAACAAGCTATCTGCCAAAGGCTCTAAAATAAAGAAACACATAGCACAACTCCAAAAAAATCCCAAACAAAACCGCCACCAGAGGCTCCCAGGCAACACAAAAGAAAAGAGACTTCCAATTAGGCCAACAAAATAATACCAAGACCAACCAGGAACCGGTAACTAGCCTGTGATCCTGTAGAAATCCGCATTCATGTCCAAATAAAGAGAATGGCCCAAAAAATCTGGGCAATGTCCTTCCCAAAACTCAGTAATGCGTCGGCGTGGTAGCGTATCAGCAATAGAATTGCCTTCCCGATAAATGTACGAAAACCGGACCACCATCGATTCCATTAATCCTGCAACAGATTCCCAACGAGCCCGCACTCGCCAGGGAATGATACCAAGTTCACGACGCAAAGTTTTAACCGCCAGTGTCGAATCCGATTCAATCCAAAGCTGTCGCCACCCCCTCTTGTGTGCGAGTTCGACAGCCCATAGAATCGCAAGTAGCTCCGCCTCAAGGGGCCAGCCCCATCCAATCTTATCAGTAGCAGCCATAATAAAAAATCCTCGAGGGTTACGAAAGATGACACCAGCAAAAGCAACACTAGGAGGCGAGCTCAAACTGGCATCCACATTAGCTTTAACCCAACCTAGGGGTGGAGGTTGCCAACAACCACTTAAAAACCGCAGAGGAGCCCTCGGGCGTAAAGAAATACCCAACTACCGAACTAAGATCAACTCGCCAATCGTACCAAACGAATGGCCCCCAACTAAATCCGCAGAGTTCCTAATAAGAGATAGAACCAAAGCAAAGCATCGTCTAGGAGAAACAGCCACTTCATCATGGACACGAAGATTGCGCATCCTCCAAATACCCCAAACTGTGGTGACAAAGGCAAGCTGCCACAACCGTTCCACTTGAGGAGAGAAAATCAAGAGGGAAGCATGAACGACAAGATAAGAAAATCCCTCGTGCAAAGGAAAATTAACACCAAAAATTTGAGCTAAGAAATCCCACATGCACCTAGAAAAAGAGCAATCCAACAATATATGAGATAGGCTTTCCGAAGCAGCCATGCAGAAAGGGCAAATATTAGGGCCAGCCACCCCAAACCCGGGCAACCAATCCGATGTGGGAAGCTTCCCATGCAATGCTCGCCAGACCAAAATAGACCTACAAGGAGGAATATGTGGCTGCCACAACCACTTGTACGGGAGAGCCGTAGGAATGTAGCACGCAAACATTCAAAAGCTATCCGCGAAGTAAATTCCCCCGACACTGTGTTCCCCCAAACCAACCTGTCCTCCCCCTCTGATACAAAGATCTCCAAAATGTCCTCCACAATGTGAGGATAAGCAACAGCGAATGAAATGTCCAAATGCCAACAAGCATCAAAGAAGAAATCACCCACCCGACCCTCTAGTGATTGAGCAATGTGAGGAGGGATAACCAAAACGTCCACCAAAACATATCCTAACCAATTATCATGCCAAAATTTCACCTTCGAGCTGCTGCCCACTATCCAACGTGCCCCAGCAAGAATAGAAGGTTTTTATAAACCAAGGAACAAAATAAAGTATTTTGTAGGAAGGTGACGCCGAATCCCAGGCCAAATGGAGGATGGAAAATAAGTTCTCCTCTGAATCCGATCATTAAAGAAACGGTCATGAAGCAGCTGCAAATCGGAAGTTCGAGCCTGAAATACATCCCAAGCAAGCTTGAAAGTGTATGACGCATTTGCAAGCCTCAATGATCGGATGCCCAAGCCACCTTTAGAGAGGGGGGAACAACATTTTGCCCAACCAACGGAACATGAGGAGTATTGGGTGACATGAATCCATAAGAAAAAACCGAAGAACAGTACGAGCAGCCGCCGGGAAGAAGACGGAATATCAAGAGTCAACATCGCCGGAAAAAAACGCTTGAGTCAACATCGGAAATCGCCCCCAAGATCGCAAGATAATAGTATTAGATAATTAGATTTTATTAAAAGAAGAAAAAGAAAAAGAGCAAAGAAAAAAACACACAACCCGGGAGGCGGGAACAAGAAAAAATATATTGGTCTCGTTAAAAACCTCGCCGAAAAACCACCCTTGTGGAAAAACCGGATTGAGGGAAAAAGAGTACCAAATATATTAAACCAGCCCATAGGTGTAAATGATCAATAAAATAATTCTGTACAAATGAGAAAAAACAGCCCCAAATATCTACAAAAGAATAAAAGAAACGAAAAGGTCCAGCTCTCAATCCGCAGTAGGAAAACAGCAATTCCTTCCAATCGCCTAAAGTCAAATCCAGCAGTAAAGAAAATGGCCAGTCCAGCAACACAGCAACAAAAGCATCCAACATCAATTACAATCAAGTGTGACGCCACATAAAAGAAAACAGCCAAAATCTGCTTAAATTAAGGAAAAGAACCCCAAAATAAATCCTAACCAAAAGCAGATCACACTGATTGACTAGAGGGAAAAGTAACTCCCACAGTTCAAAACGTTAGAAAACATTTTAATAACTCCCAAAAGCAACAACCAAACTGCTGAAAAGTTGCCAGCAATTAACTGACCCAGCAGCTGAAAACTCCACAAAGCAGCTGCAATCAAATATAATACTATCCAAATTCAAGCTTCTGATGTAACCTCATCAGCTCATCACAGCCACAGCCCCAAAATCAGATGCTAATAAACCAGCCAAAATCAGAAGCTAATCGAAACTTACCCTGACCAGGAAGCAAAAACACACAAACAGCTGATAACCAATATCAGCGAACCAGGAAGCAAAAACACACAAACAATACTTCCCCAATCCGCAAGCCGGCCAAAACAATGGCCATTGTACTAAGAAGATCACCCAAATTCAGCAGCACATTAAGCAGAAATCAGCAGCATGCCCTCGCAGAATGACCGAAAAGAACATCCAAAAAAAAACCAGCAGCACATTAAGCAAAAAACAGCAGCAAAAAACAGCTCATTAAACTAATAAAAACACCCAAAAACAGCAGCACATTAACCAAACCAGCTGCTAACAAGGGACAACTTCAATCAAAGGGCCTTAAATACCAAATATAGCAACCCATATTGCCACATCCAGATCATCCAAAATCAATACCAGCAAAATGGCAGCCAAATTCCAAAGTAGGGAAAAGACAAATTCCCTGCTGAAGGGAAAATAACAGCAAAGAGGAGGACCCCAACAAGCAAAAACATCCTCCCCAAAAAACACAAACTAGCTCCAGCCCCAATCTACACCCCCAGTCCAGCACATCAGAGCAACAGATAAAAGTTATAATCAAATGAAACTCTCCTCACCCCAACAGAGCAGAACATATCCCAGGAGTAACCTAAAACAGGATAATTAAGACATTACACTTGTAAAATTTGCATGCATGTCCATGAATAATAAGTGACCAATGAAATCAGGACATCGACCCTCCCAAATACCTGGAACCCGTCTACTAGCTAAAGCATCTGCAACCGTATTACCTTCACGATAAATGTGAGAGAAACAGACAGACATAGACTCCATAAGTCCTGTAACTAGGTCCCATCGAGGCCTCACCCTCCACGGAATAATGCCTAATTCACGGCGCATAGTTTTAACAGCAAGAGTTGAATCCGATTCAACCCAAAGGTTACGCCAACCCTTCGCATGAGCCATTTCCACTGCCAGTAAAATAGCATTGAGTTCAGCCTCAAGTGGCCAGCCCCAGCCTACCTTATACGTCCCAGCCAACATGAAGAAACCACGTGGATTGCGGAAAACAATTCCAGCACAACCAAAGTTAGGAGGGGAGAGTAAACTCGCATCCACATTCACCTTAACCCAACCAGAGGGAGGAGGCTGCCACCGTCCATGAATCACCTTTAGGGCAGCTCTCGGATGTAGCGACGTACGAAGCTGCCGGACAATGAGCAGCTCATCCACCGATCCAAAAGAGCAGCCTCCAATAGTGCCCGCCAAATCCCTAACATGAGCCAAAATCAATGCAATACAACTTCTCGGTGAAATGCCAACCCCCTCATGAACCCGGAGATTACGCATTCTCCAAATTCCCCAAATAGCCGTAATAAAATTAAGTTGCCATAATCTCCCTATTTGCGGTGAGAAACGTAATAACGATGCATAACCCACCAAATAAGGAAAACCCTCACGCAAAGGGAGATTAACACAAAAAATCTGAGCCAAAACATCCCACACTTGCTGAGTGAAACCACAGCTCAGAAAAATATGAGATAGACTCTCTGAATCATTCATACATTAATGGCAAATATTTGGACCTGCAACCCCAAAGAGAGGCAACCAATCTAACGTAGGAATCTTCCCATGCATAGCCCGCCACACCAAAGTGGATCTACAAGGTGGAACATAGGGCTGCCAAATCCACTCAAAAGGAAGGGCAGTAGGAACAGCACTCCGCAAACGATCATATGCAAGCCTAGATGTGAGTTCGCCAGACACCGAGTTCCCCCAAACAACACAATCCTCCGCTGAAACAATAACCTCCAAGATATCCTCTACTACGTCCGGATAGGAAAGAACAAAGGCGATATCCAAATGCCAACAATCATCATAAAAGAAATCGCCCACCCTGCCCTCCAAAGAATCAGCCACATGAGGAGGAATATCCAAGACGTCTACCAGAATGTAACCTAGCCAATTCTCATGCCAAAATTTAACATTAGAAGCCCGACCAACAATCCATCGAGCCCCAGCTGAAATTTGTGGCAAATGCCTTTTGATGCCAGGCCAAATGGAAGATGGAAAATGATGACGACGCTGCAGCCGATCCACAAAGAACTTGTTATGAAGCAGCTGCACATCAGAAGTTCTGGCTTGAAAAACATCCCAAGCAAGCTTAAACGTGAAAGAGGCATTGGCGAGGCGCAAAGAACGAATTCCCAAACCTCCCTCCGAAAGAGGGGAGCAGCATTTCCTCCAAGAGACCGAACAAGATGAGTTTCGAGAGAAGGTGGAACCCGTCCAAATAAAATTCCTCATGGCATCTTCAATCTTCTTGACCAGGGAAGCTGGCCATTTGTAAAGCATCATCGTATGAACTAAAGATGCCACAATTACCGAGTTAACAAGGCAGCATCTACCCGCCAATGATAGTGAAGACCCTTTCCAGCGAGAGAATTTAGCAATGATGGAATCAGCCACCGCCTGCAGATGAGCGCGCTTTGGAGCGCCAGTAAAAATAGGCACACCGAGATAGGTGAAAGGCAGGGTGCCACTGTCAATGCCTGTCACCCGCTTCATCCGCCTTCTAAGAGACGTATTAACTCGTGGACTAAAGAAAACAAAAGATTTGTCCGGATTATAGTGCTGCCCCGAGAGAGTACCATAAGAGCAAAGGATATAATGAAGACCAGATATACAGTTCTCCTTCGCACGAAGAAAGACCATAATATCGTCCGCATAGAATAAATAAGGAGGAGCACGCCTGAAAGATTGCAAGCATCCAACCCCGAAACCCCAATCCAACCAACGCCCCAGAGCCTTCTCAGCTAGACAAAATAGTAGAGGAGAAAGTGGGTCACCCTATCGAACCCCCGTAGAACACTCAAAATATCCCTTAGCGACCCCTCCAACAAGGATAGAGAGACGGGCGGAGGAAAGAACAGCCTTGACGATGGCCCGGAACTCAACACTAAACCCCATGCGAGTCAAGACCGCCAGAAGAAAGACCCAGTCGATCGTGTCAAAGGCCTTTTTTATATCAATTTTGACCGCCATACGTGGAGCCGACCCCCTCGAATGCATACCATTTAAAGTTTCAGAAGCTAAGGCCACGCACGTGTGAATACGCTTCCCCAGAACAAAGCCATACTGATAAGGAGAAAGGTACTCACCTATGAACGATCCCAGACGAGTGGCAACAATCTTAGTAAAGACCTTGAATACGAAGTTACTTAGCACAATGGGACGGAAGTCCTCAATACGAACTGCACCCGCAAACTTCTTTATAAGGATGACGAAACTGGAGTTAACCCCGGTAGGGATTGAGGCTGCACTAAAGAAGTGTGCCACAGCCAAATGTAAATCAGTCTTAACCAATTCCCAACACAGACGAAAGAAAATACCAGGAAAACCATCCGGACCTGGTGAGCTGCCTTCATCCAAAGCAAAAACAGCAGAACGCACCTCTTCCAAGGAGGGACGAAATAAGAGGGAAGCATTGTGGCTATCTGAAACCACCTGGAAAGGTAAGATACTTAAGATAGAGAAATCTGATAATTGCGGGCTGTTTTTAGCAAACAGACGCTCATAGAAAGAAATAGCATGCGAGGCAATGATGGCCTTGTCCGACGTCAGGTGCCCGTTAACCAGTCTTTTCCCCAGGTCATTATCTCTGTATGTGGTGCGCTGTAGTAGGTGGAAAAATGCGGAATTACGTTCCCATCAGTGAGCCATTGGAGGTGAAAACGCTGAGAATAAAATTCCCGTTCCCGACGAAGAAGACCATTCAAACGGACATGGCAATCAATCTCCTCACCAAATCGGGCATCCGAGTCTCCATTGCAATAAATATCCTGCTGCACACTTACCAGTTTAGCGGAAGCGTCAGCAATATCAGAAAAAACATTCTTGAAAACCTCACGATTCCAGATTTTTAGTTTCTGTTTCAACCTTTTGAGTTTCCCAACCAAGTTGAGAATAGGATTTGGATCTGAGGGACTGGAGTTCCAGCAAAGCTGAGCAAAAACCTCAAAATCAGCATGTTGCAGCCACATCGCCTGAAAGCGGAAAGGCCTAGGAGGACAATCAGCAACTGTAGTCGAAGAGAGGAGTAAGGGATGATGGTCCGAAGAGTGACGCTGTAGGGTCTCAAGATGCAAACTGTGCCACAAACCAATAAAAGAGCGTGTGGCAAGGGCCCGATCTAATTTCGCAGAAATCAAACCCCTATTACTACGGCGAGAGGACCATGTGAAAGGAAAACCCGATGATTCCAAATCAATTAAATCCATAGTGTCAACAAAAGCACGAAATTCGTCGGTCGGAAGAGGACTATGCAGCACAGGGGGAGCACGTTCATGAGCCCCCAAAACCACATTAAAATCGCCCATTAAACAAAGTGGTTCATGTGCAAAACCCATGAGAGAATCCCAGAGCCCACACCGAAGTACATAATTATTACTCCAATGAACATAACCCAAAGTAAAGGAATAAGGCGAGCATCCTTGAAGCACTACACATTGATCCGAGGCAAAACTAACCGAAAAGAAATCACGAAGATGACTCCGACAAAGGACCCATATGTTAGGACGAGAATGGGAACGACAATTCTCCACCAATAGATCCAAACCAACACTTCTCCAGAAACCCCTACTAACTGCCCGGAACCGGATCTTAGGTTCAATTAACGCGACGATATCTGGTCGGTAAGTGCTGCAAAGGTTACGGAACGAATCCTGGGTAAGGTTATTACCAAACCCCTGCACATTCCAAGCAATAAAAATCATTCTGGAGGGAATTGGCCGTGCGTCGGCGGCCTAGATTGAACTCCCTCCACCTCATCAGCCCAATTTCGTCGTGCCACAAGGGTTAACTCAGAGACTTTAGGACCATGACCATCAAAAATAAGTCTACCTTGTGCCTTCTGTTTAAGCTTTTGAAGCGTACGGAGATCCGTATCCGATATATCCGAGCCTATAAGGGCTTCCCTAAGATGATCCGAAACACTAGGCAGCTGAGAAGACGTACTGCCCAAACTTGGCAGGGAGCCAAACGTGCCTGTAGCTTCGGGAAAAGGATCCAGAGAGCGTGAGGGGCCCACAGGAATCAAGGCAAGGGCGTCAGGAGCTTGCTCCGGACCATGAGATGAGGACCCCTGCTGGATATGTTCATGCAAATCATCACGAATCCTATCAATTGAGGCCAATTGAACCCCCTGGGAAGTAAAAGGAACCTCGGCCCCCTTATTTGGACGGCGACGAGGCCGACTACGATCACGTGGCTTGGCCTCAGTAGGCCCACGCCTCCTACAACGAGAAGGACCATGCCCCACAACCGAACACACACGACAATATTCTGGAAGGCGTTCATAAGTTAATGAGGTGAAAGCACATTGTCCCGCCCGACGGAACATCACCCTCTCCTCCAATGGTTCTTTCAGATCAACCTCAATTAACATCCGCTCAAAATGCCCATATGTCAAATTGTTTGTGTTCTCATCAATCCTCACCAAAGTACCAACAGCAGAGGCCAAAGATTCCAAAATACGGGGATGCCAATATTCGATGGGCAAATCAGCAAAACGGACCCACACCTGAGTCATAGATGTCTTTACCTTTTGTGGATTGAAATTAGGGACCCACTTCTGGAACCGAAATAGTCCCGTGCTAACCCGGTATGCCTTACTTACAGAGACCCTATCCCGATCAGCCGAATTGCCAAAGAGGACTGTATAGAAACCCCGGCCAAGGGGAATAAGTTTCGGCGAAGAGGAAAGCTCCAATACACTAGAGATTTCCGAAGTCAGAGCCGTGCAAGAGAGGAGTGGCTTTCCTTGCATCGTAATTAGGTGGCCAATATAAGCCGTTCGAAACTTATCAACATTCAACTGATAGGCCTCTTCATCGACGTCCACCACCATGAATTCACCCTGCCGAGAAGGTTTGGGAGGAGGAACACACTCTTCAGGAGGGGCATTTGCCGTGCCAGCCCCCCCCCCATCAGAACCTGAGCGAAAGTGCGTGCCCCAAATTGACCTTCGCCCCCTCAGACAGCAGGGGAGCCCTGCCTCGCCTCGCTCGAAACCCCTGGATCCACCGAGGGATGAGATTGTGCGCAATCCACCACAGGCGGAGGAGCCAAAAAAGTAGGGCGGCCATCAGAAATAGGAGCTGTAACGTTTACGGCGGGAATTGAAGAATTTCTGACATTGGAATGCCAAAAGTCGCTGAAACCCGGAAGATGGGAATTTAGGGCATGGACCAAATCCGGAGAGAGATCAATCCGATTGGAGAGAGGCGATGGAGCCGAAGAGAGGGATTAAAGACCGAACCCCGCTCGCTGCTGATGAAATCGCGGATGGATGGATGAAGGAGAGAAAGGACATCCAAAGTATTGGGGGAAAGGGCAGTGTTCGAGGAAGTGCGGCTCGAGTCCATGAAGATTATGCCGACAACGAACAAGAAAGAACCATGATCGCCGGAAATCGCCGGAACGCCACCCAAGATTTAGAGAAAATGGATTTGGTATTAGTTAATGGACTGTTTTTATACACAACCAGTTTTGGTGAGTACACCCAGGCTGTTCTCGTTAGTTTTAATACCAGCTGCTGTACATGAATTATTTATGAGTTATTGCATGATTTAATTGATGTCTTGTATGTTGAATGATATTAGAATGAATTTATTTCACATATGAATATTATTGAAATATGTTATGAATAATTGTTATGATATTTTTATGATTTCTATGGATGTATTGAAAGAGTTATTTATTGTGAATGTATGATTTATTTATTTAAAAGTATTACTCTGATTTTAGTTCAAAAAGGATTTTCAAAGAAAAGAATTTTATTCTAGAAAAAAAAAGGGTTCACGTTCTAAGACTGTTTTTATTAAATTATTAAATAAAAGTGAGACTTCCGCTGATTTGAAATGTATAGAATTTTAGGGCGTGACATAAACATATGTTTTGCGCACATCAAAATCAAGACTAAGGTACTTAACACTTTCTGTCCCAAAACTCTATTGGAATCCCACACCAGTGCCTCCATCACTTTAAGATCATTCAGGTAATTGTACTTGCGATCACTTTTGTCAATCTAATGATATATTTTGCTTTTATCATATATGTTGTTCAAACCCAGGAAAGACGGTGGGTATATTACATTTCTAGGAGGATTTATTTGAAGATTTACCTTTGCTGCATAACTATCGACCTTGATTAGCAAAATAGTGATCTTTTGCCTCTGTTTTTAAATCCGCCAATTCAGTTTAAATTGAATTTCCTGAGACAAACTCGGTTTTTACCGAATCAGGTGAATCAATCAGGAATTGCAGCGGTTCAATATATTTTTGTATATATCTTTCATTTAACTTCCAGTTTCTGAAGAAACAATGCATTTGATCCTTCACTGCATATGCTAGTTCATTCTATATAATTAAATTTTTTACTGGTAACAATTGAAATCCATCAATTTATAAGTACAATGTTCCATACTGTAAATAATATTTGAATATTATTTCTATATATATATATATATATATATATATATATATATATATATATATATATATATTTATATATGTAAATATTTCCACATAAGAAGTGTGGATAGAGGATTTGGGAAATTACTGAGAAGTTAAGGGAGTTTTTGACTTAACTCTCGTATTCTATATCTTACAAGTATATTAATAAGGTTTTTCCAATAATGATAGAGGAGTTCAGTGAATGAATTACGGTGAAGGAAAATCAAGGAAATTATGAAACATTGAAGAAATATCAAGGAAATTATGAAACATTGAAGAAATATCCAAATCCCCTAAGATTATACTCCCATCTCAGAACATAACTCACAAAAGATTGTCAAACACATTCAATTATCTGACGATACCAATTCGTGGATAAATATACACATATTATTCTATGTATTAGACTTGGAGTATGGAACGACTGGATTTTGGGAAAGGACAAACGAGGATACTGTTAGGATATTCTTGTTAAATGTTTTGATGACATAAACCAATCAGCTTGTAATAGGACCAGCTGAACCTGTTAATCAGCTAATGAATAGTTTAGGATTAGATAGGTTTCTAGTAAGGGGGAACAGACCTTGCAGCCTAGATGATCCGAAGCTTTCATAGAAAAGAAGACTAGCTAAGGCGTTGAAGACTTAGCAGATTCCAGAAGACAGAAGACTTGAGCAGCTGACACTGAAGCATCTGGAGTAGAACATCAGAAGAGTTCAAGATCAGCTGAAGTCAGAAGTTCAGCTGAAGAGCATGTCGCAGACAAGACTAGGACCAAGGACCGAGATATCAGACGAAGTCCGAGATATCAGCTGTGGTGCATCAGCAGACCAGCACATCAGCTGAGGTCCAAGTACCAGCAGATCGGTACATCAGCTGAGGAGACAGATCAGCTGAAGTCTTGTGCTCCACCAAGATTCTACAGAATCACGCGAGGGTTTACTTGAGACAACGAGAAGATTCCCAGAATAGAAGATCAATCAATCAAGGGGACAAACTTGATTGATTGAAGATCGCGAAGATTTCCGGGAATCATTAAGAAGATTCAATCAATCTCAATGATTGATTGATTCCTAAATTATAGGATTTCAGATCTCTATTCAATCCCAAAGGCTAGTAATTTGAACCTATAAATAAGAGTACCAGTGAAGAATTCAAGCACGGATTAACACGCATTTAAGCTTGCCGAAACTCTGTCAAATTCTCTACTCGTACTCAACACACTCTACATTCATATTAATCCTTTGTAAGCTTTGTAGAAGCTGTCTGAAGTCGTTTGCTTTTAAGCATAGACGTTTGTAAGAGAGTTTTACTCTCAAGATAGTGAGTGAATTAGTGAGAAGTTAGTGGAGAGCCCCACAAGTCCAGTTGGATTGTAGAGAGTGGAGTAGGACCTTTTGTCCGAACCACTACAAATTTTGGTGTCTTGTGTTCTTTACTTTACTGTCCTTAACTGTGCACAAATCACACAAAAAGGTTTTCATAAAAAATGTTTCCGCACTTAATACACAACGCACTATTTTCAAAACCAGACGAACTTTAAGTTGTCTGCTGTTTTTATAAATAGGCCTTAAATTTGAAAAAGGTTTTGAAACCTATCAAGTCTATTCAACCCCCCCTTCTAGACTTGACTTAGTGTTTCCTTCTCTAAAACCTGCCTTTGGGACCAACAGATACCAACGTGTTCGTATTTACTTCCACTGCATTAATTATAGGTTAGTGATCCTGTTCTTGAGAGTCACGGGACTGGCATTCAAATCCAACATATGGTATCAGAGCCAATATGTTGGTATCCCATTTTATTATTTTTGGCATGCTTCTAATGTTGATCGTTTTTGTGAAATCATTGATGATATAGCATGCCGTTTGTGTTAGTTACATGATTATGTAAGTAGTTATTATTGATCATGTATTAAGGCCATGAATGTATGTATTTCGTGTATCCAATTTTTGTCCCGTACGTACTGATCCTCCATTTAGTCGTTTTTTTTGTTTATCAAAATTTATTATTTTTGGTATCAATGGATAGTGCGTGTGAAGAGGATTTCAGAGATAATTTTTTTGCATTTTTTGGCCTTGTGGTTGATTTGATATGATTTATCAAAGTTTAATATTTTTTTCAAACTGACCCATTTTTTAAATGCGAAATACGAATGATTTCGGAAATTTTTCGTTGAGTTTCTGAATGCTAGGTGATACTACTTATGATGAGGATTTCATACAAATTTTTTGTGTAATTTTTGGATAAGAAAAGAAAGAGTTACGTGTTTTTAAAGATTTTTGTGACTCGTTTTTAGATCTGAAATTACATCGTGAAATTGAATGAAAACGAGTCTGTTCTTGGTATGGAATTAATCTACTTTTCATGAGGATTCCATCCTTGTATCGTTTGTAAAATTTCGTTCAGTTTTGAGTGAGATACAAAGTTTCAAACATTTTTTGCGATTGGGGTCATTTTGAATATTTTCAGATATTTTTTAGCCTATTTTTAGAGAATTAGATATTTTTTCAGGGGTCTAAATGCAATTTAAAAACTTCGTATCCGACCCATCGGAGGCGGGTCAGACCCGAACCAGACGATGGACAGCGATGGCTCGCCGGCGGTAGTGCGTCCAGCCCACGCACCGGCAGACAGAGGCGCCGGCGGTGGCGCGTGAAGCCTATGCGCCGGTGACCGAAAGGTCTGGCGGTGGTGCGTGACGCCGACGCGTTGATGTCGCCAACCGCGAGTATGATTCACGGGCCGACGTTTGACCGGCGACTGCTCGCCGCATGAAGGCACGTGCGAGCGCGTGTGGGCACGTGTGAGCACGTCTCCGTGCGTTCTGGCACGTGTTATCCTATTTCTGGACATTTTCAGCTCGTTTCGTGTCCGTTCAGATGTTTTTAATGTGTTTCAAGACTTATGTGGAGATTTTTAGTTGACATTATGTGTTAAATGTTCCTAATAAATGTTTTTTGTTCTTAAATCATGTTTAATTGGTGTGTGAAATTGTTTGATATACTCTGGTTAATCCGGGAAAGTGGGAGCCAATGAAGTTAAACTTATATTTCACTTGTGAATATACCTAATGCTAATTGGAAATTGTGTTCCATAAGCACTAAAATAGGGGAAATTCATGTGTTAAGGTTTAACTAACACTTTAGTGTGTTTGTTGTTTTTTGGCTGCTCATTATTTCAGGGATATCAGGGAGCGGAACAGTTTCTGAAATCGACACCAGGACCAGTGATGAGGTCCTACATTATTTTATGAATTACAAAATGAAGCATACTCACAACTTAAGGAAACACTTCATTGAAGTATTGGAACAGTGTAACCATTTGATGGTTATCATTCGCAACAAGCAACTTCCATATGATGCATTCAAACAAATTAAAAGTTCTAATGCCTGGGCTAGAACTCTTCCACCTTACTTGGAGAAAGACTTTTGGGATGTGTGGAAGTCTTTTGGAGAAAAGTCCGATGGATTAGAAATTATGGGTTCACTTTCACGTACTTCGAGAGAGAAAGATAGAACTCAGGCGCTTAGATCGGCATGCTTGAGGATGGGAAGGATTAGTCGTTCTGATTTTCTGAGATTAAAGAGTCGCAGAAAAGATCAGACGAAGAATCTATTCATGGATAATAAAGATCAAATAAAGAATCGATTTATAGATCCTCTAGCAAAGGCCATCTATAGTACCAGAACTAGAGAGTTCGATGCTTCTAATTATTGGAAAACGGAAGACAAGTTAGATCGTGCTCTGCACAGACCTAATTGAGTTGTATTTTTATATAAGCTAAATTGATACTCGTTGGAGTTCTTTGGTTTTTTAATAATGACAACTCCTAACTTGTTTTTCTGAATAATTGTGATTAAAGTGGTTGTTCAATGCTATTTATTTTGTTTTAAATACTTGAACGTGAGTTTTATTTTTTGAAACTAGAATCTATTTTGAGATGCATGATGAGATCGAAGATTAGTAACTTTAAGTTATTTTTTGAAATCGAACCGTGTGTCGATTTTTAGATGTCTTAGTTTGGCTCAGCATAAAACGTAATAAAGCACTAACACAGTGAATCACTTTATTGTTTAAGATAATGGCATTGATAGAATATTTAGTATGTTTAGATTGGACTATTAGATGCGATCAACCTAGAAATGTTTGACCTGGACATTGAGATTGGGAATCGAAAAAGAAGAGACCAATAAAGCTTATCTTGTGTGGAATTAGTTCCACGAAACAAGATTTTGCTTAGTTTAGTGATCACTATGTTAGACAACATCTGAGAGATATGTCTAATATGATCACTGAACTTATACAAGCTGGTCATAATTTTTGTGATGTACACTGAATTCAAGCTCTAGTCTGCTCACTACCAGATCATTAGAATCACCTCGAGATTATTTTGATTAGAAATGAGAGTATTAGAACTTTCAGTTAAGCAGCTTATCATCTAAATCTAGAGGTTGAAAGGCTTACAGAAGCTAAACATCCTTCTAGTATTTTTTCTTTGTTAGTTCTAGTTCAACCGAAGCTTTGAGCTTTAAATGAATATAGAACTGGAAGAAAGGAAAGAAGGCTAATTGATCGGATAGTAGGAGATAGGATAACAATACCAAAGGCAATGCAATCAAAATGAAAAGAAAGAAGAAGCGTGTTAAAATGAATAAGAAGGATATGAGCGAAATGATATACTACAATTGTTGTACGCATGGTCGTTTTGCACATGAGTGCCCTGAACCATGATAGGACAAGGCATATCCATCTAACTCCATTTTTTGATTTGTAGATGTCTCTAAATTGTTGATTTTAATTGAATCTTAAGATTCAGAAACAACAGACCGAGACATCGGAGACACTACAGGAAATTCAAGAAATCGCGACGAAAAAATTTGTCACTGAAACATCATTTTTCGTCACAATTGATATTTTGTGACGAATTTTTTTGTGGCATAGATCGTCATTTAATGTGCGTGGTATTATGAAAAATGTGACGTTACATTAATTCGTCATGAAAAGGGCATCAATTGGTGACGAAATATGTCATCGTCACTGTATGTTTTCATCTATTGTGACGCATAAATTGTCACTTTAGTCATAAAAAATTTGTCACTTAATATAATGTTTCGTCACTAAAGTTCTATTTTATGTAACGATATAAATAATTGTCACAAAATAATTTACTATAGTGAATTTAATTTTGTCACGGTTAGCTTGGTTATTTCGTCACATAGAATATTCGTCAAGAAAGAGTTGTTATTCGGTGACGAAATGTTGATCGTCGTTATATGTGTACATATAAAATGACGATGAATTTGTCACTGATTAGTATGCTTTAGTGACAAAATTTTTATTGTCGCAAAGTGCTGTGAAAATTGTGACAAATTGTTTTTTTCACTATAATATATTATTTAGTGACGAAAATAATAATCATTACTAAAAGTTCATATTTGATGACAATATATTGTTCGTCATATTTGACATTATTCGTCAGGAAAGAATTGCAAAAAAATGACGAAAATATTGATCGTGGTTATATATAGATATAATGACAACTAAATTTTGTCACAAAAAATTGGACTTCAGTGACAAAATATAAGTCGTCATTAAAAGATGTAAAAATGGTGACAAAATATTTTTTGTCATAAAAAAATATTATTCAGTGACGATGATGATAATCGTCACTACAAAAATTGATATAGTAACAACATATTTCCTCATGATTAGTCAACATATCGTGACGTATTTATTTCGTCGTGAAATAATTCATTTTATTATCAATTTATTTGAATTTATATGTATATTAAATCAGTAATAATACTAAATAATAAATATTACAAACAAAAACTAAATTAATTAAAGATAAAAAAATTAATTTGCATTAATAAAAAAACTCGTTCAAGCAATTAGAAAGCAATCAACAATCTTTGTTATCACTATTACATGAAACAATAAACTAAAAAAAATCGAAGTCTTATATGTCTCCAAAACTAATTTGGGCTTTTCTACGGTCAGGAAGGGTTTCCCCCTTCCTGACGTCAGTAAACCAATATAATTTTGACAAATAATGTTACATCGCCCTAGGCGACATAGTTTCGCCCCAAGTCAAAAAAATAACTTTTAAAAATTAGAAAATAAAAATTACTGAAATAACCTTTTATAATTTTTTAAAAGTTATTTTTTTTCTAATTTTTAAAAGTTATTTTAATTAAAATATTATTATATCTTAATATATTTTAATCAAATTAAAA
>JAPKLY010000127.1:720912-737221 GCA_026898435.1 Prunella vulgaris | reverse complement strand
GGATTTTCTGAGTTTTATGGCAAGAAATTATATATATATATATATATATATGAATTGAAGTTGGGATTTCTGGCGGACGTGCTTTGATAGCAAAAGGTGAATATTGGTTGATGGTCAACATATGCGGCGGCTAAAAAATCTTCAAAAAAAAAAATCGAGAAAAGGCAGAAAAATCCACGGCCTGGTTATGTTTATGGAAGTTAGAGATTCATTCCTTTTTTCAAGGAATAATGGATATAGGTGCAGTAGGTGTTTATGCCTACAAAATCAATTACCCATTTTGTTCTTTTGGAGAGTGCAGGCGTCGCAACTTTTGAATGGAATTGAGAATCCTTTCCATATGTGTGGGCCAAGCTTTTGTATACACTCATATATAGGAAATATATTAGCATTCCTCATATACTCAACTTCATCGGCAGATAATTGATTGAAGTAAATCAATTAAAGAATTTCTATAATTATGGAAAAGGAATTCAAATTATAATTGTGGGCTTCATTTTTCGGGCCGACAAATTACAAGGAATTTGGGCCAATATGCTTATGATTTAATTCAAGCACACTCGATTAGAATTTAAGGACTCCTACGTTACGTATAATTCCTCCGGTTCGTCTCAAGAGTATCGAAAATTCGAAGCAATAAAGAAGACAGGAGGCAAGGAGATACTGGATTTTAAAAAAAAAAAAATTGAGACAAGATTTCATAGTCTACGTAGTAGCAGTGAAGTCGTCCATGTCTCAGGAAAATTAAATTTTAATATCTCCTTCAAGACGGTTTAAAGACTAAGATATATGTGGAGCGACGTCAACAACATCAGAAAATTTTCTTACAAGACTTACTTTTAATGTGCTGCACTTTATAAAATTAAGCACATCAAAAGTAGGGGGCAATTGTTGTGGCAGCAATAATTTAATGATATGGGCTCAGGCCCATTAATTATTATATGAGGCCCAAACTCAATATTGCAAGACACATGTCGACGAACACGAGCCAGGTACATATCGACGAGCACGAGCCGGGTACATATCGATGAGCACGAGCAATGTACATGTCGAAGAGCACGAGCAAGGTACATGTCGACGAGCACGAGCATATCCCAAGTCAACGCACCGAGAGTAATTACAGCAATTACGTCAAATATGCAGCATAATTAACGCCGATCAGAGGCCACACATGGAAGCTGACATTTATTATGGAAGACTTTCCATATTTACTTTTGTAACGGTTTAGTTGACCATCAGGGAGTAAAATGAGCACGTGCCATGTTTAGATTTCTCCATAAATATGGCTCTAGGGTCATCATTGTAAGGATTCGAACCTTTACACAATTAATAGACCTTACTTAAGTCTCAGCTCTTGCAATATAAGACCTGGGCAAATCTCGGTGTTCTTTATATTTATTTCGCAAGATTATTCGAGTATTATTTACTCTTATTGGTATCCTGATCCAAGCCACATACGAAATAATTCAGGTAATAACAAATATAAATAATAAATTTTCTATTTTTTTCTAAGTCATTGTCTTTATTTTATTATTATACACTTAAAAATTAAATATAAATAATTTAAGTATATAAATTATTATGAAAATTATATGCCTACTAATATATTTTTTTTAAATTGATGAACAACAAAGAGGTGGAAAATAATTGTGTAATTAAAAAAAATGGTTAATTCTATGAAAAATACATCACCTTGTACTCAATTATGAAAAATTAAGGAAATAACCTAATACTATTACTCTTTTGTGAGGATGGTACTAGGAAATAATCTAATAGTATGTAATACTAGACTGAGTAGTTCCTAATACCTTCCTCACAAAACAGTGACACTATTAGGATCCCAACATCAATACTTGTAAATAGAATCACTAAATCATTAATCAAATTGATAATCACACACCAAATCACTAAATTTATCATAACATGGAGTTTTGGTAAACATGAGGATGTGTGAGTACTACAAGTGGATATGACTACTATAAGTATCACAAGTACAATTTCAACTAACAGGTGACACAACGAGTAATCTTTTCGTACAACAAGTGTATATCTTTGAACTAATTTTGTTTTTTATATCTAATCTAGTAATTTAAACTAAAATAGATAATATCTTGCAAAACTTTTATTTTTAGTAGTAATTTAAAACTAAAAATTAAGGAAATAACCTAATAGTATTACTCTTTTGTGAGGATGGTACTAGAAAATAACCTAATAGTACGTGATACTAGACTGAGTAGTTCCTAATACCATCATCACAAAAGAGTGATACTATTAGGATCCCAATATCAATACTTGTAAATAGAATCACTAAATCATTAATTAAATTGATAATCACACACCAAATCACTAAATTTATCATAACATGGAGTTTTGGTATACATGAGGATGTGTGAGTACTACAAGTGGATATGACTACTATAAGTATCACAAGTACAATTTCATCTAACAAATAACACAACAAGTAATTTTTTTCGTACAACAAGTGTATATCTTTGAACTAATTTTGTTTTTTATTTCTAATCTAGTAATTTAAAACTAAAATAGATAATATCTTGCAAAACTTTTATTTTTAGTAGTAATTTAAAACTAAAAATTAAGAAAATAACCTAATAGTATTACTCTTTTGTGAGGATGGTACTAGGAAATAACCTAATAGTATGTAATACTAGACTGAGTAGTTCCTAATACCATCCTAAAAAAAAGAGTGATACTATTAGGATCTCAACATCAATACTTGTAAATAGAATCACTATATCATTAATCAAATTGATAATCACACACCAAATCACTAAATTTGTCATAACATGGAGTTTTGGTAAACATGAGGATGTGTGAGTACTACAAGTGGATATGACTACTATAAGTATTACCAGTACAATTTCACCTAATAGGTAACACAACTAGTAATCTTTTCGTACAACAAGTGTATATCTTTGAACTAATTTTATTTTTTATATCTAATCTAGTAATTTAAAACTAAAATAGAAAAGATCTTGCAAAACTTTTATTTTTAGTAGTAATTTAAAACTAAAAATTAAGGAAATAACCTAATAGTATTACTCTTTTGTGAGGATGGTACTAGGAAATAACCTAATAGCATGTAATACTAGACTGAGTAGTTCCTAATACCATCCTCACAAAAGAGTTATACTATTAGGATCCCAACATCAATACTTGTAAACATAATCACAAAATCGTTAATCAAATTGATAATCACACACCAAATCACTAAATTTATCATAACATGGAGTTTTGGTAAACATGTGGATGTGTGAGTACTACAAGTGGATATGACTAGTATAAGTATCATAAATACAATTTCAACTAACAGGTAACACAAGTACACAACGAGTAATCTTTTCGTACAACAAGTGTATATCTTTGAACTAATTTTGTTTTTTATATCTAATCTAGTAATTTAAAACTAAAATAGAAAATATCTTGCAAAACTTTTATTTTTAGTAGTAATTTAAAACTAAAAATTAAGGAAATAACCTAATAGTATTACTCTTTTGTGAGGATGGTACTAGGAAATAACCTAATAGTATGTAATACTAGACTGAGTAGTTCCTAATACCATCCTCACAAAAGAGTGATACTATTAGGATCTCAACATCAATACTTGTAAATAGAATCACTAAATCATTAATCAAATTGATAATCACAACAAATTGTCATCGCGGTTTTTGGTTGCTCAATTTCTGGTCGGAGTTCGCCAAATTTCGTAGCAATTTCTTTTTTTTTTCTTTTTTTTGATCGGTAAATGTTAGTTGTTAGTAGTTAGACGTTACACCAAGTTCCCAAACACTCCAAGAATAAACTCCTAGCCAACCTTATATCTTCCATCTGCAATTCGTTCCCATAGGGATCGAACCCGGGTCACTCACTCAAGTAAGGAGCCCGGTGGCCAGATGAACTATTTCGTCGTGGTTTCTGGTTGCTGAATGCGCCAAAATTCACAATTCACGCAACTTCTCTTTGATTCACGCCGAAATTGGGGAGCTAGGGCGAGTATTGGGGATTTTTTTATCATATTTTTTTAAACCATATTAAGAATCCATTTTTTAGTTACAATATATAAAAATTTATGTGTGGGGGTGGCTCAGTTGGCTAGTGCGTAGGTCTTATAGTTCTGAGTGATCTTGAGGTAGAGAGTTCGAGCCCCTGTCACCCCAAATTTTTAGTTATCCACTCTCCAAGAATTTAATTTCTTTTTTAGTTATCAACTTTCCAAGAATTTAAAATGGAGTAATAGGGATTCTATTTTATCATATTTTTTCATGTTCAATAAATAAGCTATGTGTAGTTTAGTTGGTGAAAGGCAAGTTAATTGTGGGAAAGGTCATAGGTTCAAGTGCCATTGATGTATTCATTTTTTATACTGCAAACTTGATTCAAATAGTTTTATTAAAATACCTAAGACAAATGTAGTGTTTGGTCCAGTGGTGTAGTTATCCTCTTTAGGTAAAAGGGTCGCATGTTCGAACCTTGATGGATTAAAATTTATATTTTTCGATTTTTTTAATATAATTTATATTTTATACGAAAAAATTAATTAATGGCAGAAAGATAATAAATAATAAACATCAAATTAAAATAAAAAATTTCTAGCTTATTTGGCAAAAAGATAATAAATAATAAACATCAAATTAAAATAAAAATTATCTAGATTATTTGTCAAAAACATAATAAATAATAAATATCAAATTAAAATAAAAATTATCTAGCTATTTGGTCGTTATTTGTCTATTTGTCAAGTTTAATCGAAAGGTTTTGTGATCGAACCTTAATAAACAAATTTTTTTAATAAATTTTATATTCACAATTTTATTCAGTAAAATCTATATTTTATATGGAAAAATTTATTAATCGTCACCATATATAAATATTGGTGACAACATACTATGTCACTATTTACTATGAACAATTAATGACGAAACATAAAACTGTCATGCAAATTGAATATTATATGACCAATATTGATCGTCACTAATTAAAATGAAGATCGTTACCGAATAATATTGTGACGAAATAAGTGCGTCATTAAAAAAGATTAATAATCATCACTATATATCAATATTGGTGACGAAATAATATGTCACTAATTATTATGAACAATTAGCGACGAAACATAAAATTGTCATTGAAACTTTATATTATATGACCAATATTGATCGTCACCAATTAAAATTGAGATCGTCACCGAATAATGTTGTGACGAAATAAGTGCGTCATTAAAAAAAGATTATTAATCGTCACTATATATCAATTTTGGTGACGAAAGAATATGTCACTAATTACTATGAACAATTAGCGACGAAACATAAAATTGTCATTAATATTATATATTATATGACGACTATGATCGTCACTAATTACAATGACAATCATCACCAAATAATAGTGTGACGAATTAAGTGCGTCACCAATTCTTTTGAATAATTAATGACAAAACGTATAGTTGTCACAAAAATACTATTTTTCATGACGTTGAATATCGTCACTAAATATTATGAATATCGTCACCAAAGTTTATTGTGACGAATTTCTTATTTTTGTCATGAAAATTTTGAATTAGTGACGAAAAAAAACACCAGTGGCGACAAAAAGAAAATTCATCATGAATTCTCACTTTTTGGTGACGAAAATTAAATTTGTCACTTGTAGGTATCATATTGTGACGAATTTTGTGTCGTCACACAAAATTTCATCACGGAACGTGTGATTTCCTGTAGTGAGACAAGGGTGCCATTGTAAGTAATCAATGGATTAGAGTAGGATATAATACTGGAGTCAAAGTCAAAGACCTGTGACTTGCAGAATTGACTCTGATAGGGTCATAATTTTTATTCTACAAGACGATCAAATAGCTCTTTAAATCACGCTTTATCTTTTTCTGTTTCATTCATACTTGCTTGTTTTGAGATACATTGCATTATTATTTTTTAAAGGACATGGTTGTCATTCGCATTAATGTTGATTGTTATCGTTATGGACTTATATTTGTCAGCTTTATGATTTTGGATGGTGAAAGGACATCTTTTAGTTATTATGAATTCAGTTCGTATCTACTGAATGATAGTTCTTCTAGTGATGCTTATATGAGAGACATATTTTGCATACTAGTATAGGTCATTTTTTAAGCAAGATAAATAGACTTGTGATTTAAAGATTGTTGAATCTGGAATCAAAGTCGAATAATCCAAATTCGAACATTTCTTGCTGGTTAAATGACCCAAAACCGTTGGAAAAACTATTAGAGTTGTATTTCTATTGCTATTATTTTTTGGTATATGGGTTCCTATTAGATAAGGACATGAAATGGATTTTTTCCTATTTTCATTTCATTTAGAGTTGGTAATTCATGTTTTGATCATGTCTGCTTGATTTTTCATAAGTCTGATATACTTGATGTTTCAAACATCTATTTGGACAAGTTGAGAATCAAAATTACATGGCTTTCAAAGTTGAGGAAACTGATAGGAGACATGAAAGTCTATCTAAACAATTCGGGGAATTGTGTAATGAAAAATGGTTGTCTGACAATTGACTATCCTTTATAGACATCATTGATTTGGTGTTGCCGAAAGAAGGAATAGAATATTGTTATAAATGTTAAGATTTATATAGGCACAAGCTAATTACATATCTTTTAGAAAGATACGTTACTTAAATTAGCTTATGTACTTAATCAAGTGTCTTCTAAGTCTATTACTACAACTCCATTTGATTTAGGACGGGTAGTTAAACCTGTTTCTTGAGTACCCTTAGAACATCAGGATATGCAACCTTCACGTGATTTTTCGGAAAAGTGTGGAAAGTTGAATCCTAGTTGTTAAGAGTATATTTTCATAAATTACTGTGAAAATTCTAAGGGATACATGATCATAGGAGCTTCAGTGGGAGCATGACTTGTAAGGAATTGCATAATCCATATATTCTAAAATTAAGTTTTCCTTATAAAAGTTAGCGTTGGAAATGCTAAATAGTTTTTTGAGATTAAGGAAAAGTTTTATCAGATAATGATGTGGGTCTTTGATAGATATTTGCTAGTGACGTTTGCGTGTTGAGGATTTAGTGATTCTTCAATTTGGTAATAAATCACACTCTCAAAAAAGTTTAAGGAAATAAGTGTTCAAGAAGCAGTATGACATAGAAGGACGAGCCTTCTTTGTTTCTCCAGAAATTAGAAGAAAGCAATAGAAGTTTATTAAAATCTATGAAGTCTAGACGAGTTTACAAACTTGTAGAGTTTCTAAAGGGACAATAAATTTTTGGGAATAACTAGATTCTCAAGATTATAAGTTAGCAAATGACTTAATAGGAGAGGTTTGAAGATCACTTGGTGGCTAAAAAAGGATGTACTCTACTGCAGGGTTAAATCTTTTCACCTATTGTGAGATTTGCCTCAATTCATCTACTTCTAGCTATAGTAGCTAGTATAGGATTAGAATTACATCAAATGGACATTAAGATTATTCTTCTCAGTGGGAGAATTAGAAGATGAAATCTAAATGGTATTGTAGGATTTATTCTTCAAGAACAAGAGGATAAAGTTCATAAATTGATAAGTCGATTTATTGACTTCAGTAATCCTCAAGATCAGTGGTGTTTTGAGATTTCACTCGATGCTTATCTCATTCAACTTTGTTTTAGAAAAAATGAAGACCATTGTGTTAAAGTTAAACGCCCTAAGAATTATTTTGTGATTCTATTTCTGATGTGGGTGATGTAATGTAAGCCGGAAATAATATTGAGTATTCCAAGATGAAGAGGGTGAGGCAGTTTAGATAATTGATGGTAAGATCCATGAGAAGTGTTCAAAGAAATTTTGAAGTGTCTTTTTAAAGACTTAGTTTAAGAAAGTGTTAGAACATCTAAAGATGGACACCTGCAAACCACTGGATACTCGTATTGTAGAGACAAGTATTTGAATTAAGATATGTGTCCCGAAACTCAAGAAAGTTAGAAAGAGTTGTTCAAAGTTCTATACATTAAATTAGACATCTGTTATGCCATTGGTCTACCTGACAGATATCTTTTTGATCCTGGGATAATGAAGAGAATTTTTCATATATTTAAAGAAAAGCACTGTAGTTTATTTCTTTTATTGTCAAGGAAACTTAATGACACTTGCTAAGAATATAGACGTGGACTGGAGTGTAGATTTAGTTGAAACGAAAATCAAATTCCAGTTAAGTCTTATTGCTCAACAATGGAGCAATCTCTCAGTGTAGCAAGTATGTCATATGTTTTCTACAGTTTAAGAAATTATTTTGGTTGGATGAATTTCTAAAATTTAGGAGGATACACACACCCCAGTGGGAGTTGTGTCGATTCATTGTGATGATTAAGCAATCATGGCTTACACAAGGAATGCCAAATGTTTAGGAAGAACCAAATATATGAATGCAAAGTCCTATCTTTGTTAGTGATTCAGTCGATAAACTAAGTGATTGTAAGATACATTTCTAGTCGATTGATGGTTGCAAATCCTTTTGACCAAACTTATTACTAAGTGATATGTTCATGGAACATGCTTGAGTTTTTGAGTTTACATAGGATTGAATGCAATTCGATTGAGATGTTGAAGGTGTTAATTGATAGTTTAAATTGTAATTGTCAGTGTTTTATTAATTATATGTGATTCAATAATGTATAATATGTATGTCAACAAGTTATGAGTGACTCTCTCACACGAGCAATCACCTCTGACCAAGTGAGTGTTATATCGATAAATATAATCAAGATAGATTTCAACCACTATAAATTTTGTTTACATGCAACAATTTCTGAGAGAGAGAGTTTTTGTTCTTTATGATTCATAGGATAGTTGGTTAGGATTTTCTTAGAAAGAATCACTCTTTGTTGTTGATCCCTCACTTGTTTTATTATTTCTACTTAGTGTAGATATCTCTCTGTGAGGTTTGTTTAACTCTTAGTGAATTATATTCTGAGTGAATAGGGATAGTATCTCTTTTTAGAATAGGAAACTAAGTGAACCTAGTTCTAAGGGGTAACTATTTGTATTGATCTTTGTAATCTGTTCTTAGTGAATTTGGCACCTAAGTGGTGTAACAGTGGATGTAGGGTATCTTTTTCATAGACACTGAACCACTATAAACCTTACTGTTTTATTTATCTTGTTTATTTATATTTTTGTATTGCATATTTATTTTACTGTTACATTCATCATTTTATTTAAATTTGTGCATAAAAATTTTGTGTTTTTCACAAAGGAACTGAACTCTACAGCTGTAGACTTCCTTAAGTCACTCAGTTGTTAAGTTTGTTCAAATTGTTTTTCGTTTACACTTACACTTATTTTCGGTGCACATTTAGAGTTGATTAGGGTCATAATTGCATCTTTTTGCATCCATTTCTATATGATTTTGATGTGATTATGTTCATATTTGACCCTAAAATGCTATATTTTGTGTATTTAACCCTTTTTGGCTAGAAAGTTGTGTTTTGTAGTGAAAACGAGCAAAATCAGCAAAAGACAAGCAAGTTCATAAAAGTCCAGAAATTGTGAGTTGATCCAATGGAGGCAAATGATATACCATGTCTAAGAGTTCGAAGAGAGGGTCACAACAGAAAAAGAATCGAGTTAATCGGAGCTCTAGAACTCAAGATATGAAGGAAACGAGGAAGTCGAGGATCGATCGAACAAGACGAAGTTGGATTCGTGCGCCACTAAGCAAGACTCGTGCGACAACCAGCTCCGGTTCATGCTTAAAATCTCTGGATCGTTCACAAGGGCTCGCACGAATGCATTCGTGCGGCCACCTGCTTGTGTTGTGGAAGTTCGGTTGGGCACACTTTCAAGGGTTGTTTCGTCTTTTCGCGCGTTTAATGAAGGGCATTTTGGACTAAACATTGTGGGCACTATAAATACTTCAAGGATCAGATTCTCAAGGCATCTGGATCATAATCTTAGTCATATTCTTAGATTAGAGAGAGAGAGAGAGAGGTAGTTACTAGTTGGGTTTATAAGAATTCTTCTTACGATTTCTTAGATAACTTTTGATCTACCGCTTGAATCATCGATCTGTTTATTCCTGTATTTTTATCTCAGCTAGGGCTACGTTTCTACCGATTGAATTTCATTTTCTATTGTCGGATCATTTTCTAGCAATTCAAGGTAACTTGTATCTTTTCCAATTTTCATTGTAATAGGTAATACTTCTACTTTCCTTTACATTTCTTGTATGATGATGATTGTAGCTAGTTCAATTGTTCTTTTGTTTACCAAATTAGCCATGGGCCAATCCCTTTATGTGTTAGTGTACGATTCCTATGGAGTAATGTGGTGTTAATGTTGATCTTTTGAATGCTATGAGATGTTGTATGATCAATTCTCTAAATTGATGGTTTGTATGAATGCTTGGCATGTGTAGTTGATCATAAGGGCCATTAGGGAGTTAGTCTCATATGAGAATTGGGCTATTTTCCTAAATCTTCTTGTTATTAGGCCAATGAATGCTAAATGTTTGATTAAATTCCTAAGATAGTGAGAATTATCTTTAGTGAACAGAGAGAACAATTAGAGGCTCTAATGTGTATCTAGGGAGACCTATGCATGATAGAGTGGCTTGCCAATTGATTGACCTCATTGCATGATCTAGTGAAACATCACCATGTGAAACATAGGATAGTACACTAATACATACTCTCACAACTTGCTCACTTTGCACATCAAGGAGATAGGTAGTTTGCTATTTTGACACACTAGTAGACATTAGATACCCCTTTATTGCTTTGTTGATTTCGAATTGGATCAATAATCGTACCTTACAATCACCCATCTCCCTGAGTTCGATTAATAATAAACTTGGTCAGTCTTGCCACGATGATAACGATCACGTACACTTGCGTGTAGACACCATTTGGGCAAACAAGAGTATTCTCAATACACTTTCTAGTGTGAGAACCCCTCTGATATTTTGTCTACAAGTTGTTTACTATATTTGCAAGTTTTATAACTCTGCAGCTGTAGACTTCTCTTGTCCACAGCTGTATCCTTTGTGGTCCATAAAACCTCTTGTAGACTAACTATTTTTGAACTTTTAGAGGTTACTGTAAGGTTCTAGATTGCCCTCTTTGAAAAAGTTTGAAAATATGATTTTGGACTCAAGGTCTATTCAACCCCTCTCTAGACCTTGACCACTTAAGGGACCGACAGAATATCTATGAGCGTAAGAGTGAAAATGACTATGTATGCTTTGTTGATTCCCCTTTATTGCTTTGTTGATTTCGAATTGGAACAATAATCGTACCTTATAATCACCTATCTCCCTGAGTTCGATAAATAATAAACTTGGTCAATCTTGCCACGATGATAATGATCACGTACACTTGCGTGTACACACCATTTGGGCAAACAAGTTTTTGGTGCCGTTGCCGGGGAGACGGCTAGTTTGTTTGGTTGTTTGTTGTTTCCTTTATTTTTGATTGGTTACTATTGTGAGAGTTTTGATACTTGTTTCTTTGTAGGTACATGCAAACAAGGAGTCAAGGGGCAGACCTATTACCCTTTGATTTAGACCTTGAATCGAGCCTACGAAGGAGAAGAAAAGAAGCTAGATTGAATCAAGAGAATATGGAGAACAACATGAATGAAGCTAGAGATGAGATTAGAGAAGAAGAGCCATTGAGACAACAAGTACATCATGGTGATGAGCACTTGGCTCAAAGAGAGGTTCCCCAACCACAAGCACAACCTATACCACATCCATACCAACCTTATCCACCACCAAATCTACCTTACTACCCACCTCAATATCCCAACTACCCAAATTACCCAATAAACCAACCATACTACCCACCAGCACCACATAATTACCCTTATTACCCTTACCCACCACCACCTCAACACCAAAGACCACAAATTGTAAACCCACCTTAAAACAATGAACCACTACTTCGTGATTACTTTGAGCCAAGAGTTAATGAACACTATGATGGTATTGAAAGGCCACCGATAGATGCTGAGAAGTTTGAGCTTAATATTAATCTCTTGAAGTTGTTGAAAGAATCTCCTTTCGAAGGATCGAGTGATCGAGAAGATCCAAATGCTCACCTCAATAACTTCATGGAGATTTGCGACACAATAAAGTATAAAGGGATATCGGATAGCGAGAAGAAGCTCCGTTTCTTCACCTTCACCTTGAAGGGTCGAGCTAAGATTTGGATCCAATCGATGAACCCAAAAGCAGCCACATGGGAGGAGTTAAGCTCACAATTTCTCAAGAAATTCTATCCTCCATAAAAAATGCTAAAGGCGAGGGAGGAGATAAAGAACTTCCGACAAAAGGTGAGAGAAACCATATCTAGTGCTTGGGAGCGGTACCAAGCCTTGTTGTTGGCTTGCCCTCAACATAGTTTGAGAGAGAAAGACATTCCTTTGACATTTACCATTGGATTGCATGAAGGATACAAGAATTACTTGAATTCTTGTGCTGGAGGTTCAGTTTGGACGAGGACCGTTCGACAAGTGAACGAAATTATTGAAAACATCGCTGCAAACGATGCTTTTCAAAGAGAGCCCAATAGTGGAACGGGTGATCGAGTTTCCCTCCTTGAAGAAAACATGAGAAACGTATTGAACATGGTCTATGGAGGCCAAAACCAAAACCAAGCTCCAACTCCTATGCAAGTAAGTGTTGTTGAAAGTATTCCTCCTCCTACTACCTCTACTCAAGAAGAAGTGAATTGCATGGGTCAACCTCAATACAACAATTCTTTTCCAAGTAATCAAAGGCCACCTTATATTGCTTCACCTTTTAGACAACAAAGGGTCCGTATCAAAATCAAAGCAACCCTCCATACAACCCTAATAGGAGGCATGAGAACTTTTCATATTCCAATCCTAAGGGGGCAATCCAAATGCCACCCGGGATTTATCCGGGGTCAAAGTCGCCTAATAATGAGGGTAAGGGGAGCATTGAAGACACCTTGGCATTGATTTTGAAGAATGTGGACGATTTGAGAGTGGAATTTAGAAATTAACACCCCGCATAGGCAGCAGCTTTTCGTCCATTAATTTATTGTTTTTGGGCGAGAGCTTTGTGTGTGTTTAAGGTTTAGTCCTTTAAGTGGTTATGCCTTAGTATTTCTTAACTAATTGCCTAGTATTAGTTGTCCCAATTAGTGTTAATTGGACCCTTAAGTAGCATTAAGTTTCGAATTTATTTTAGAATAAATAAGAGAAGTATTATTGTTGAGGTTATTGTATTAGTCCTCTAAGAATATTATTTTCTTAAGTATTATTTCTTTAAGGACATGTTATTATTTGAGGAATTAATTTTAAGGTTTTGACCAAGGATATGATTAAATAATCACTAGTACAGAATGGGGCTTGGAGAGCCCTTATTTTTGCTCTTGGAGAGCGGTTCTTAAGGGCTCTCCAAGTGGCAGCTCTCCAAGTGGAGAGAGCGGTTGCGAAACCGCACTGCAAGATAGGCACTTGCAGAGCGGTTATTAACCGCTCTCACTTAGAGTGCGGTTATAAACCGCTCTGCAAGCATATTATTATTTTATTTTATTATTTAATTACCGGCACTTGGAGAGCGGTTATTAACCGCTCTCACTTGGAGTGCGGTTATTAACCGCTCTCCAAGCAGATATTATTATTTATTTATTTTATTATGGGCACTTGTAGAGCGGTTAAAAACCGCTCTGCAAGCATTTTTTTTTTTAATTCGATTTATTTTTACAATTATTTCCTAAAATCAATTAAATAATTAATTAATACCAAAAAATATATAATAAATTCCTAAAATCAA
This sequence comes from Prunella vulgaris, assembly GCA_026898435.1. Taxonomy (NCBI): domain Eukaryota; kingdom Viridiplantae; phylum Streptophyta; class Magnoliopsida; order Lamiales; family Lamiaceae; genus Prunella; species Prunella vulgaris. Next base: position 723,434 of record JAPKLY010000127.1, on the reverse strand, counting down.
TAAAATAAATATACACATCAATTATTCACTAATTAAATGAAACATCAATCAAATAAATATACACATTAATAAAATTTAATATATAATTAAATAAGTTTACATATTGTCACACAAAAAGTTTAAGCTAAAAATCGATTGTACAAATATCCTGACCAATCAATTTTCCAGTCGTCCATTCTTTTTGTAAAGTAATACGCGAGCGGACGTTCATATACAAACTGTAAAATATTGAAAAATTAATTAGTTAATAAATACTTATATTCAATCAATAATAACTTCAATAAATAGATAAACAAACTTACGTTTGTAGGAATGATCGTCCGGTAAGATTGAATTATATCTTCAACATAACAGCACACAAAATGTCCACAATGCACCCCATCTTGTTGCCTCGGAACCTGTTGATTAGCAATGATGAACACGTCATACAATTATAATTATTTTCTAATAATTTGATAATTTTCTAAAGTATATTAATAACCTGAATAGTTTTCCATTTCACTTGCTTGATAGATGTTGAGTCTTGACCTGACAGCCGACACCGGTACATCCTCATCAAACTATGTTACATATGTATATTATAAATTATTATTTTGAAATAAGTTATGATTAAATAAATCATTATAAATTAACTTACATTTCCATATAGACAGTACATTCTCATCATATGCTCTCGTAGGCAGTACATTCTCATCAGGCAATAGACCACTAACCGCTTCAAGCATATCAGTAAAGCACACATCAGACAATTGGTGAGCTGCCTTTAGATTGAATAAAATCAATACAGCTGACAGTTTTGTTGCCCTCTTACACCCGGGCCAAAGAGGTAATCCAGCGTCATCTCTTAACTTCTCAGACATATAAGGATGATCTCCTAGATTATCATCATCCCCACTAGATGAATCAACACTCGGTGCATCTCCAAAACTATCGGCATCCATTGTGTTTTCAAACCTAAAGTCAGCTCCTAGGTTACTTGAGCTACATTCACCTATTCTCTCACCATGATATGTCCAAACGGTATATGATTTATCAATACCGTGAATCATCAGGTGATCGAACAAATTTTCTCGACCACTAACGGATTTCCCATTCATACATTTCCAACACGGACATGAAATGTACCGAGGGTCGTTGCAGTATCTCATTGCATGATTACAAAATTCTTCTACCCCATTCCTATACTCATCTGATAATCGATCTGCTTTAATCCACTTTCGATCCATATAGAACTAAAGGTGCCTATGAAATAATAATATGATTGTCATACATTTATTCAAATTCTTTTAAAAGTTTGAACACTTAATCCATTTGGTATTATTGGGACCCTACTAATACTCCTAGTCATATACTTCGACTCTACATATATATTCTAACTAAATATTAATATTTTTTAAAAATTTCGGCAGAATTTCATTTAGATTTTATCATAATCCCCATTTCATCAACATCCTAGTGCATCCATTTCCGATTTAATTAAAAATAATCAAATCGGAACGCACATTCTACAGCAAACAACAACCAACAATTATTTCCCAACTCCACATCAACTACATTATTATACAATAAAACTATAATATTCAAACATAGATCGAACATCGATCATCATATAGTTAATCGTGGATCGAACATCGATCATCATACTTTTAAAATTGAAATAAAATTCAACCATGCTAATTAATACTTATTTATTTAAAAAGTAAACTTACGATGATAGTGAATACAGATGATATCAATGAATCCGATCGAGTCACTTGTTCAAATGTATCACCTACAATTACAAAAACAAAATTCAGAAAAAAAATAAGATATTATTAAATGTATCACCTAAGATTTAAAAATAAATTAAAATTAAAATTTGAATAAAATTAAAAAACTTACCTCCGGCAGCCGTGGGGACAAGGTGGCGGCCCGGCGGCGGTTGGGAAGAGGTGGCGGCGCCCGGCGCTCAGGCAGGCGACGGCGGCACTGAGGCGGCGGCGCTGAGGCAGGAGGTGGCGCTGAGGCAGGAGGCGGCGCTGAGGCAGGCGGCGGCGCTGAGGCAGGAGGCGGCGCTGAGGTAGGCGGCGGCGCTGAGGCAGGAGGCGGCGCTGAGGCAGGCGACGGCGGCACTGAGGCGGCGGCGCTGAGGCAGGAGGTGGCGCTGAGGCAGGAGGCGTCGCTGAGGCAGGCGGCGGCGCTGAGGCAGGAGGCGGCGCTGAGGCAGGCGGCGGCCCTGAGGCTATTTTCGGGGAGGAGGAAAATTTTGGAGAAGGCGCGCGAATACGAAAATTCAATTGGGGGAGAATATATTACCTAGGTTAAAACCACTTGCAGTGCGGTTTTTGACCGCTCTCAGATAGGCACTTGCAGTGCGGTTTTTGACCGCTCTCAGATAGGCACTTGCAGTGCGGTTTTTGACCGCTCTCAGATAGGCACTTGCAGTGCGGTTTTTTACCGCTCTGATCTATAGAGCGGTCGAAAACCGCTTTAATTTAAGCGATTCTGAATCCTTTTCTTTTTTTTTTTTTTTTTAATTCTTA
>JAPKLY010000127.1:611919-720599 GCA_026898435.1 Prunella vulgaris | reverse complement strand
CTGCACACTGTTGGTGCAGCAACTGATTTTGGAGTGGTGCTGTGTTGGAATGGAAGGTGTGCATGCTATTTTTTATTTTTGGCCTTTTTCTTTAGAATGGTGGACACTGCTGGTGTAGATATTGGTTTGATGTGGCTTTTTCACAGCAGGGAGCTAACTGCATAACTTGGGCTGGTTTTGGGCTTTGCGAACATGGGTGTTACATTTTTTGGATGGGTTGATCCTTGAATAGTTGCTGGTATTGTATTTGTTTTTGGCAAGGAGTTTTGGGATGGCCAGGTTTTTGGCCGTTTGAGTTTCCTTTAGTGCAGGATATATTTGGCTGGGAGGTCCTCTGCTGTTTTTCCCCTAATTAAAGGCTTGGGATCAATGATCATTATGGCAGAGGCTATTTTTTCTTATTTTGTGTTTTTGAGTGGCTGAAATTGGGGTTCAGTTTCCAGAAGCCCAAAGTAAAAGCAAAAGGCGAGTGACAATGAAGAACCACACATTGATCAGTGAAAAAGCCCACGAAAAAGGAGTCACACAGGTGTTGTCGGCAAAGAACCCACACGTTCGGCCGAGAGGGGGAACGATAGTTTTCTACCAAAAGAACCAAACCAATACTGCTCCAATAACCCCTGTTCATAGGCTGGAAACGGACTTTAGGTTCAATCAAGACAACGATGTCCGGTCGATGTATTTGACAAAGAGAGAATAACGAGTCTTGAGTGAAATTATTTCCGAATCCCTGCACATTCCATGAGATAATAATCATCCCAAGGGTGGCTGACCGTGCTTAGGTGGTCGAGAACCAATCCCATCCACTTCATCGGCCCAACTCCGTCTGGTTTACGAGCGATAACTCTGAAGCTTTAGGGCCCTTGTCATTAAGGACAAGCCTACCTTTAGCCTTATTTTTCAATTACTGAAGAGTTCGCAGCCCCTCCTCCGAAATATCTGAGCCTCATAAGGCATCACGAAGAAGATCTGTGCCACGAGAATTAAGCGAAGATGAGCTACTCGTGGGCTGCACAAGGCCATGAGAGACCGGCGGATCACCAAGAGGTGCCGGAGGAGGAAGGATAGATTCTTGAACATGAGGGGTAGCCCCATGAGATGAAGAACCCTGCTGCACAATATCATTCAAATCCTCGGTTATTTTATCTATGGAAGCCAAACGCACCCCCTGAGTGGTGAAGGGCACAACCGACTCTTCTCCCCACCTGTGCTGGGGCCGGCTGTGACTACGAGCACGTGGTCTTACAGCTGCAACACCCTTACATCTACAACGTGAAGGACCATGTCCCACCACCATACATTCATGACAAAAATCCGGGAGGCGCTCAAATTTTTTGTTCGTCTCACCATTCATCTGTCACGCCCTAAAATTTTATGCATTTCAAATCAGCGGAAGTCTTGATTTTAAATAAATAATTAAATAAAACCTTCTTTAGAACGTGAACCCTTTTTACTAGAAATAAAATTCTTTTCTTTGAAAACCCTTTTTGAACTAAATAAATCAGACATTCACAATAAATAACACATGCAATACATCCATGAAAATCATAAAATATCATAATAAATATTCATAACATTTTTCAATAATATTCACTTAGCACATTCCTAGAAATCACACAAGTAACATATAACATGCTTCAATAATATTCACACGTGAATTAAACATATTCTAACATCATTCAACGCATAAGTCATCAATTAAATCATGCAATAATACTTAAATAATTCTGGTACAGCGGCTGAAACACATAACTCTCGAAAACAGCAAGGGTGCACTCATCAAAACTGGTTGTGTACAAAAACAGTCCACTAACTAATACAAAATCCACTTTCTCTAATACTATAATCTTGGATAATCTTGTGAACTGAGGGCGATGATCGGATGTTTTTTCCGGTAACCATGTTTCTGGACTTCCGACATCGTTTTGTCTAGTCTTTGGCTCTCACCATGGCTTCGAGTCATGTGTCTTCCGATTCAGCTCTTTCCCCCAATACTCTGGATGTTCTCTCCCACCTTCATCCCTTCATCCGCCAGTTCATCAGCCTCCAGCGGGGTTTTACATCCAATCCCCCCCCGACGGGTCCGACGCCATTGTCTAATTCAATTGATCTCTCCCCGGATTTGATTCACGCCCTAAATTCGCATCTCTCAGGGTTTCAGGCCTTTTGGGATTCTTCCTACAATAAGTCATCGCCTCCGTTCTCGGCTGCTCCAGCTTCGTTGGGTCAATCGGGCGATGTTTCTGGGCATCCTATTCCGTGGGTTATGCCTGCTGGGCTTCCTCCTCGCCAATCAGGCGAGCTGATTTTGATTCCTTCAGAACAGGGGACTAGGGATCTTGGACCAACTGCTGCTTGGGGTAGTTCTGATAAATCGCGGCAGGGGTCCTTTGCGCAGGTCCTTATGGAGGGTTCTGGCACGGCGGGTTTGAATCCTACTATGGAGGAACGTGACCCCCCTCCAAAACCATCGAGACAGGGGGAATTCATGGTTGTGGATATTGATGAGGATGCGTATCAGGCCAACTTGAATATTTTCCATAGGGCTTTCATTGGGAGGTTGATTACTTTGCAGGGGAAACAGTTGCTCAATTGCTCGGATCTTATGTCTGAACTTTCTCAAACCTTGGGGCTTTCCTCCTGGCCGAAGCTCATTCCCTTGGGGAGACATTCACGACAAAATTCCGGGAGGCGCTCATAAGTCAAAGAGACAAAAGCACATTGTCCTTCCCGTCTGAACATTACTCTATCCTCCAAAGTATCTTTAAGATCAACCTCGATCAACATATGAGCATAGTGACCATAGGTCATGTTACGAGTATTATCATCAATTCGAATCAAAGTTCCAACCGCGGATGCCAGCGACGCCAAGATGCAAGGATGTCAATATTCAATAGAAAGATCCGCAAAACGAACCCACACCTGAGCCATAGAGGACTTGACCTTTTGCGGGTTAAAATCAGGAGTCCACTGTTGAAATCGGAGCAGACCCGTGCTAACTCTATAAGCCTTGCCCAAAGCAATCTTACCATTGTCCTATGAAACACCCAGAATGACCGTGTAGAAACCCCTCCCCAAGGGAATGTGCCTCGGCCGGGAGGAAAGCCCCAAGGTCTGAGAAAGTTCAGACATAAGATCCGCGCAATTGAGCAACTGTTTCCCCTGCAAAGTAATCAACCTCCCAATGAAAGCCGTCTGGAAAATATTCAAGTTGGCCTGATACGCATCCTCATCAATATCCACAACCATGAAATCCCCCTGTCTCGATGGTTTCGGAGGGGGGTCGCGTTCCTCCATAGTAAGATTCAAACCCGCCGTGCCAGAACCCTCCATAAAGACCTGCGCAAAGGACCGCTGCCGCGATTTATCAGAACTACCGCAAGCAGCAGTTGGTCCAAGATCCCTAGTCCCCTCCATAAGAAGGTTTTATTTAATTATTTATTTAAAATCAAGACTTCCGCTGATTTGAAATGCATAAAATTTTAGGGCGTGACAGATGAATGGTGAGACGAACAAAAAGTTTGATGACTTATACGCTTCACAAGAAAACCAAATTAAGAGCTTGGAATATCAACTTGGGCAAATTGCTTCTTCCTTAAGCCCACAAGTCAACAAAGGTAAATTCCCTTCTACAACCAAAATTAATCCTCGTGAGCATTGTAATTCAATTATCTGTGTGGAGGTTACAAAGGAGGTGGTAGGTAATTGTCCTTTGAAATTGTTTCATGATGAGATAGTGGAGGAAGCATTTTGTAGTGAGAATGTTAAATTGGTGAAGGGTGATGAGAAAGTCTTGGGGGTAGAATAAAGGGTGATGGAAAAAGAGGAGAATAAGAAAGGGAAAGTGAAGATAGGGGGTGAGGATAGATTGGAGGAAGAAGGGTTGGTGGTAGAGAAAGAAAAGGTGAAAATTTCAAAGGGAGTCAAAGATAAGCTTGATGAGAGGCTCAAAAAGTTCCTTGACTTGTTCACAAAGTTGTATGCTAATATGTCTTTCAAAGAGGCTATTGAGCAAATGCCGACGTATACAAGATTTTTGAAAGACCTTATGTCAAAGAAGAGGAAAAAGGAGCCCGAAATTGTCAAACTCACTCGTGAGAGTAGCGAGCTTATTATGAAGCAACTTCCTACGAAACTCAAAGATCCGTGTAGTTTTACTTTGGATTGTCATATTGAAGGAAGCAAGACGATCAAAGCTTTATGTGATCTTGGGGCTAGTGTGAATGTTATGCCTTTATCCATTGCTCAAAGGCTTGGTTTGAAGGATATGAGGCCCATGTCTAGTAAGCTTCATATGGCGGACAATTCAAAGGTGCAACCTAGAGGCATTGTGGAAGATGTGGTAGTTCAAATCGGTAAGTTCTTGTACCCAGTTGATTTTGTGATTTTAGATGTCGAGGAGGACAAGCTCACTCCTCTAATTCTTGGAAGACCCTTCCTAGCAACTTCGGATGCATTAATCAATATTCAAAAGGGAGAGGTTACCTTTTGGATGAATAATGAGAGAAATACTTTCTCCATTTATGATTCTTCAATGAGTTCCCCAAGAAGTGAGGGTGAAAATGCAAGCAAGGTTAGGAGAACTTGTCATCTTGAGAGTGAAGTGGTTGAGGAAATTCCTTCTGAAAAGAAGAAAAAAGTGAATGAAGATGAAAAGAATGGAGTGAAGAAAGTAGTGAAGAAAGAGTGTTTTTGAAGAAGGAAATTGAGTGATGTAAGTCACTCAACACTCATTGATTTTGATGTCATGTGAGCTTCATTATGTCCGGCTAGGGGACGTTAAATCCAAGCGCTAGGTGGGAGGCAACCCACCCTTATATCCTTTTCGTATCCTTGATATCATTTTGATTGTTGTGTTACTTTTGTTTGATGATTTAGGGATAGAAGCTTGAATGCCATTTCGTCTATTGATTTTGTGAATTGATTGCTCTATTTGGATTTTGTGCTATTTTGTGCAAAAGTAGATTTGAGGAGCATGATTTGGTTAAGGTTTTGATAAATACTTGGTTTAGGAGTTGATATGAAGTGTGAATGGTTTATTAAGCTTGAGTTTCTTGATTAATCACTCTTTCCAAACTTTATTAGGATTCTTGATCCGAAAAAGTTTTGGGGGTGTGATTCGTGATTAATTGTTCATTTTCATGATTAATTTGTGGTTGCTCAATGATCATTAATGTTTTATTAGGATTTTTAAGTTGTGTTGTGTAGGAAAATGGAAGAAAAATGCGTGAAAAATGTGTAAAAGGGTGAAAATTGGAAGTGGTGCAAGAAGGCTCAGATTCGTGTGCTCAGCAGGTAGGATTCGTGCGCCCAGAAGCATAGGTTCGTGCGGCTGCTCACTGGTTCATTCACCAGGGTTTGCACGAATGCAAGCCTAGGATGGAACGAACCCGGATCGTTTGGCCACAAGCATCGATGCGTGCGGATCGGTCTTGATTCTCGGATTTGACCAATTTTGGTCCAACTTTGACCACACTTCCCAAGGTTTTCCCACTCACTTTTTACACTTATATTCCACTCATTCACACACAAACACACACTTCTCACTACATTCCTACACTCCATTCTCTCTCAAAACCAAGAAGAAGAAGGTAGAAGAAATTTTTCATATCTCAAGCTCTACATTTCCTTTCACTAATTCATGATTGTTGGATTTTTAGGTAGTTTTGATGTTTTGGTATTTGCTTGGTGATGGATTATGTTTGATTTGGATTTTCTTATTGATGATGCTATTGAGTTTTGAGCTTTATTGTGCATTGCTTGATCTTGTCTCCACTTCTTTGCCAAACTTTTTAGACCCTTGGTCCAAAAAAGTTTGGGGGGTGTGATCGTTTCGTCATTCTCGTAGCAATGCTATCCATATATTGATTCTTAGTGCTTCTATGATGTTTTGGACTATATGCTTAGGATTAGGCCTTGTTTTGCTTGATAATTTTTTAGATTATTGTTGCTTTGAGTAGTGAATGCATGAGATATGCTTATGGTTGTGTGGATGAGTTGAAAGTCATGATAGGTGTAATGGATTTATTTCTTGATTCTTGTCTTATATTTGATACTTTTGATTCTATGATTCTTGAGATTTCGATGATATGAGCATGTTGATAGGATATGAGTCTTGATCACCCATTACCCATGAGTTTTGAGCTTTTGATGCCCGTTTCAATCTTGAACGGATGACATTTCTTGATGTGAGTTCCACACACATACATGTTACTCTAGAACTTGGCTTTAGTCTTATTTGAGGCTACATTAGATAATGATTTCACATGAGATGATATGAGGCATTTTCTTTGATATAGATTGAGCCACTTTGCCCTATGAGCCTACCATTGATATTATTATCCATTGTTCACCATTTTGTGCCTATTATCCTTTCCTTTGGCTAACCACACTTTAAGCCATTTTCCTTCCTTTTTGAAACTCTCTTGTCCTTATGATTAGTAGAGTGAAAAGAAGGAAGGAAGATTGGAGATTTTATGAAGAAATTGGTGGCCAAGGTGGAAAGAAATTCAAGTATGCATGGATTGTTATGAAAAGAAAGGTTCAAAGGCAAGTGCTTGCAAAGCATGAGAAAAGGTTGACTTTTTGCAAAATTATGGTCAAGTTTGACTTTAGTGTTGTGAGTATGTTCACAACTTGTTTAAAGGGAAGATTGATTCTTTGAAGTGTGATTTTGAAAGAGCATGAAGAGTAAGTGCAAAATTTCATGAAGAGGTGAATGGTCTCTACTTGATTCCTTCTATGCTTTACTAATCATACTTAGTCACTATTATCCATATGTTCCTTCCCTACCAAAGAGCTAACACTACAACATTTAAAAGTCCTCACTGATTTGTGAATGATTTGTCATTTCAAGTGGTGGAGAATGTAGACTTGGGCCATGCTTATGGTAGTATGTGTATGTGGTGTGATGTATGAGAGAGCCTAAACACTTGAGGGTTGAGTTAAACACCTATCTTGTGAGGATCATGACTCATTGACTTGATATTGTGCTAATTGATTTGATTTTGATAGATAAGTGGATGATATGGTATCTTAGATTTGCTAGATATTGAGTGATGATTCTATGGCATTGATCTTGTACTTGATGCTTCATTGATACAATTATTCCTCTATCTTATCGCTTCGTTGCTCGAGGCCGAGCAACAATCTAGTTTGGGATTGTGATTAGGGTCATACTTGCATCTTTTTTCATCCATTTCTATATGATTTTGATGTGCTTATGTTCATTTTTTACCCTAAAATGCTATACTTTGTGTATTTAACCCTTTTTGGCTCGAAAGTTATGTTTTGTAGTGAAAAAGAGCAAAATCGGCAAAATACGAGCAAGTTCGTAAAAGTCTAGAAATTGTGAGTTGATCCAATGGAGGAATCGAGTCAATCAGAGCTCTAGAACTCAAGATATGAAGGAAACGAGGAAGTCGAGGATCGATCGAACAAGACGAAGTTGGATTCGTGCGCCACTAAGCCAGACTCGTGTGACAACCAGCTCCGATTCGTGCTTAAAATCTCTGGATCGTTCACAAGGGCTCGCACGAATGGGCTCGCACAAATGCATTCTTGCGGCCACCTGCTTGTGTTCGTGCGGAAGTTCGGTTGGGCACACTTTCGAGGGTTGTTTCGTCTTTTCGCGCGTTTAATGAAGGGCATTTTGGACTAAACATTGTGGGCACTATAAATACTTCAAGGATCAGATTCTCAAGGCATCTAAATCATAATCTTAGTCATATTCTTAGATTAGAGAGAGAGAGAGAGGTAGTTACTAGTTGGGTTTATAAGAATTCTTCTTACGATTTCTTAGATAACTTTTGATCTACCGCTTGGATCATTGATCCGTTTATTCCTGCATTTTCGTCTCAGCTAGGGCTATGTTTCTACCGATTGAATTTTGTTTTCTATTATCGGATCATTTTCTAGTATTTCAAGGTAACTTGTATCTTTTCCAATTTTCATTGTAATAGGTAATACTTCTACTTTCCTTTACATTTCTTGTATGATGATGATTGTAGCTAGTTCAATTGTTCTTTTTTTTACCAAATTAGCCATAGGCTAATCCCTTTATGTGTTAGTGTATGATTCCTATGGAGTAATGTGGTGTTAATGTTGATCTTTTGAATGCTATGAGATGTTGTATGATCAATTCTCTAAATTGATGGTTTGTATGAATGCTTGGCATGTGTAGTTGATCATAAGGGCCATTAGGGAGTTAGTCTCATATGAGAATTGGACTATTTTCCTAAATCTTCTTGTTATTAAGCCAATGCATGCTAAGTGTTTGATTAAATTCCTAAGATAGTGAGAATTATCTTTAGTGAATAGAAAGAACAATTAGAGGCTCTAATGTGTATCTAGGGAGACCTTTGCATGATAGAGTGACTTGCCAATTGATTGTACAATACCTCATTGCATGATCTAGTGATATATCACCCTGTGAAACATAGGATAGTACACAAATACATACTCTCACAACTTGCTCACTTTGCACATTAAGGTGATAGGTAGTTTGCTATTTTGACACATTAGTAGACATTAGATACCGATTCCCCTTTATTGCTTTGTTGATTTCGAATTGGAACAATAATCGTACCTTACAATCACCCATCTCCCTGAGTTCGATAAATAATAAACTTGGTCAATCTTGCCACGACGATAACGATCACGTACACTTGCGTGTAGACACCATTTGGGCAAACAAGAGTATTCTCAATACACTTTCTAGTGTGAGAACCCCTTTGATATTTTGTCTACCAGTTGTTTACTATATTTGCAAGTTTTATAATTCTGCAGCTGTAGACTTCTCTTGTCCACAGTTGTATGCTTTGTGGTCCATAAAACCTCTTGTAGACTAACTGTTTTTGAACTTTTAGAGGTTACTGTAAGGTTCTAGATTGCCCTCTTTGAAAAAGTTTGAAAATATGATTTTGGACTCAATGTCTATTCACCCCCCCCCCTCTAGACCTTGACCACTTAAGGGACCAACAAAATATCTATGAGCGTAAGAGTGATAGTGACTATGTATGACAGTGATACTATTTGTGAATGATAGTGACAGTGTATTTACATAGAATAGTGATAAATTTTATGTTTTTATGCTATATTATTTTTTATATCTAATCAATTGTATTGATTTATTATTTGATTTTACAGATGAAATATATTTAATACAATTTGAGCCTCTTGAAGAAAGACTTAGTGTTGAAAAGTGAAGCAAACAAAGAAGCACGATACATTATTGAAGAAAGCTACAACAGAGATCTATCAGCTATCAATGCATTGACATCCATAGAAATTAACTTGGTTGTTCTGACGTCATCAATGAGCATTTTGGATACTGCACGTTCAAACACAAAAGAAAGAAATAAAAGGATAAAAGGACACAAGAAGAAAAAACATGTAACGACTTCAGCTCTACCAAAAGAATATGGTTCTATAACTCCAAATCCCAATTTATTTTAGTTTTTTTATCAAGTTGTAATTAATTAGACATAATTTAGTTAGTCCGTTAAATACATTTGATATTATCTAAATATTGTCACTGTGATTTTTTTTTATCGGTAAATGTTAGTTGTTAGTTAGTTAGAAGTTAGTTCACCAAGCCTCCTTACACCCCAAGAATATCTCCAAGCCTACCTTATATCTCCCTAACATCTTTTCCAAATATAAACCAATAGATATTTTCAAAACAACAATTTCTTGTTCTCTTATTTCTTCTATCAGCAACAGTCTTTTTCTTCTCATTCTTTATCCTTAAGGCCTCATCTTTCTTCTCCTTAATAATACGCTGGATCAATGTTGGTTTGTTATTGTAGAAATTGTAAACTTCAGCTAGCACACTTTCATTTACTTCATTGATAAGAGACAAAATAATTGAAGCACAAATTTCAGGCCTCAAAACCCGGCGTATCACAACCTTCAAATAAATAATAAAATTAGAGTAGGAAGTCTTACCATTAAAAATTGAAGATAAAAATAAATTAGGAAAACAACCCTTTGTCATATCCAGGAATGTGTAAATTGAACCATCAAAATGCTTGAGATAATGCATCAAGTACACACCACAATCACCATCAGTCTTTTCAGTTTGCCATTTGAATGACACATTTTCAAATTTATATGTTAAGACATCCTTAGATTTAGAGTGCTCTCTGGATTCAAAAAATGAAGGCATTTGTGATTGCTTAAAAAATATAATAAAAGCAAAGAATTACTACAATAAGAGAGTGAATTAAAATACAACAAAATATAAAAGTAGGAAAAAAAGAAAGCTTAGGTTATCTAAATATTGCACACTAAAAAAATCATTTTCTTCATCTTCATAAGTTAGGTTATCTAAATATTGAATCCTTTCATCAACAAAGTTGACGACAACAACAACATAATGGTTCTCAAACCAGAATGGAATGAAAATCTGCAAAAATAATAGAGTGTCACTATTATTGAGAAAAACTATCACTGTTATGAACAAGTACTATCACTGTCATAAATAAGGGACATCACTGTCATGAATAATGACTATCCTTGTCATAAATAATGACTATCACTATTAAAAACAAGAACTATCACTGTTATAAATAAAGACTATCACTACTATGAATAAACACTATCAGTGTTAATCTCATCAGGTATCCTGTTAATTTATGCACAACATCAATGATCTCGTTGCTCATGTAGAACACTATCCCAATGAACATACCAACAACAATTGTAGACTAGTTGTGTATATATAAAATAACACATAATCTAAATATAAAGCACATAAAACTAAATATATAATCCATCGATGACAAACCATAACTAGCGCTTAGAATGTTGAAATCCTAAAATAGGCTTTGTGATTTAGTTTTAAGAATTAAAAAGGGAAAACAACACACATACTTTCTTAATCAGCGACACAAACGATGATGAAATAACATAATCGGCGTTGATTAGAGGCGGAAGTGGACTACAAAATAGATGAAATCGTTGCTGATAATGATGAAATCGATGACATAATGACAAAATTAGAGGCGGAAGTCAACAGAAGACATCGTATATTGAAGTGATCGGCAGTTTTCGCGAAGAATCAGTGGAATCGTGGCAGTTTTCGCAAATGAAAAATTGTTAGTTGAGGAGACGAATGAGCTTTCCCACATTTTATACATTATATTTGACCCGTTTTTTAATTTGGGTTATTGGGTTATACCCGGGTTCATGGTGAACCCGGGTGTATACAAGTTTGTTAAGTACCTTGGTTAGATTTTGATGTGTGCAAAACATGTATTCTTATTAAACTGAAACTAATAATTTGTTACAAGAAAATTTGCTAAGGAAGTTATAGTTGTGAAAGAAGTTTGTAGTTGTACATTTGATCAGTCTACAGCTAAACATGACCTTACAGCTGTAATGTTATTCCTACTACTAGTTTCTTTGTTTTCAGGACTCTACAGCTGTATAGTTCAAGAGTCAAGACCCTACAGTTGATTCAACCATTTGAAGACTGAAGTACAAGATCAAGTATTAATGAAGATTATCAAGACCCTTAAGCTCAAATTAGTGTAGCAATTTTGCACTCACTATAGAGTACTTAACAGGACTTTATCGAAAAGAATTTAGATATTTATTGAAGATTAAATCAAGTCAACCAGAATTCTGTGTATGAAGATAAATAGTACAACCAGTACTATTCTGTGTGAAGGATGAAGACCACTTCACACATGCAAGCCTATAGAGAGTAAGAGGAGCCTTATGCTGAATTCAAATTTGAATTTATCAACGGATAAGACACACCTCTTCATCTATAAATAGAGAAAGTTCTATAGATACACCTCTTTATCAACGGATAAGACACACCTCTTCATCTATAACAACAACCTGAGCATTCAAGCATTCAACCTAAGCAAGTCTATAGATAGCAAATCTGAGAGAGAGAGCTTTTTATATTTCTTATTCTGTGTGATTCATAGGATAGTTGGTTAGGATTTTCTTAGCAAGAATCACCTTTTTGTTGTTGTTCCCTCACTTGTTTTTATTATTTCTACCATGTGTAGATATCTCTTTGTGAGGTTTTGTTAACTCTTTGTGACTTATTTATTCTGAGTGAATAGGATAGTAGTTAATCTCTTGTTAGAATAGAAATCTGAGTGAATCTAGTTCTAAGGGGGAACTACTTGTATTGATCTTTGTGATCTGTTCTTAGTAAATTTGGCACCTAAGTGGTGTAACAGTGGATGTAGGAGGTCTTATTCATAGACTCTAAACCACTATAAATTCTGTATTGCATATTTACTTTATAGTTACATTCATCATTCTTTTAAATTACTGCATAAAAACTTTATGTTTTACACAAAGAAACTAGACTCTACAGCTGTAGACTTGTCTAAGTCACTCAGCTGTTATGTTTGTTCAAATTGTTTTTCATTAACACTTACACTTATTTCTGCTGCACATTAGAGGTCTCTCAATACACTTTTAAGTGTGAGAACCCCCTCTGATATTCTGTCTACAAGATGATTTCTTTATTTGCAAGTTTTATGACTCTGCAATTGCAGACTTTTTAAGTCCACAGCTGTAACCTTTGTGGTCCATAAAACCTCTTGTAGACTCCTTGTTTTTAAACTTAAAAGAGGTAACTGTAAGGTTCTAGAATTCCTTTTTGAAAAGTTTGAAAACTTGTTTTGATTTTCAAGGTCTATTCACCCCCCTCTAGACCTTGACCACCTAAGGGACCAACAAAGTTTTTGTCAAATTATTTATATATATACGGAAATCCTTAGTTGCTATTAGTTCCTACGTGTTAGGATTTTCAACCACTTTTTAATTCTAATTATCTTAACTAAGCTTCAAATTACTTAATCAATTCAATTCAAGAATAAAAAATTTAATTTTAAGAACCGAAAAGTAAAATTAATGAAGAAAATGAGATTTACGTAGTTCGATCACCAACGACCTACGTTCACAGGATCAGGAGTCAAGATACTAATTCACTCACTATCAATCAATCAATTACAAGTTACAAGCATCAATTGCAAATATTTTTTCAAAATCCCTCTATTTTATGAAGAACCCTAATCAACACAATTAAATCTCACTCTTGACTGATTATAAAAGAGAAAACAGAATGAATACACTTGCATACCTAAACTGAATAATGATTTATAGTCCAATTTATAACGAAAAGAGAAAGTTGAAATGGAATAACTGTCTTTTGCCTCTGTTTTTAAATCCGCCAATTCAGTTTAAATTGAATTTCCTGAGATAAACTCAGTTTTTACCGGATCAAGTGAATCGATCAGGAATTGCAGTGGTTCAATAAATTTTTGTATATATCTTTCATTTAACTTCCAGTTTCTAAAGAAACAATGCATTTGATCCTTCACTGCATATGTTAATTAGTTCATTCTATATAAATAATTTTTTTACTGGAAACTCTTATTATGACTTCATAAATATGCCAAAGTGATGAACAATTATAAAATTCCTCGATGATGAAGATGTATAGTGCTTATTTATTATTTATTTTGCGCCTACTTTTTACAAAGATCCTAGAATGTTAAATCATCAAAATGGCAACCACGTCTTCCATAACAAAATATTTATCTTTCCTCTGTCTACGTGTTCTTTTAACGAAATGTATGCTTCCGCTATCTATTTAACGTCATTAATAGTGTTCTATTTTCAAAAGAAAAAAATAGTACGGATTTTCAGTCACTAAATGACGACTCAGATTTCTAGAATGACAAAATTGCATTTTGGAAAAGTGGGGCGTTACAACTTTGCACCGAGAAATTGAGGACATTTGTTTGCATAATGTTCCCCATGGCAAATCTGACAACGAGGAACGTAAGATCATCGCCCCCCATTATTAGAACCGAAAGAAGCCCCATTAAAACCACCATGACCACTGTTGCCCGAGGACCACGATTGTTGGCCACGATTACCACCATTGGCCGATTGATGTCCACTGTGGTGGCCACGTCCATCGGGAGAAGTGGTTTCCGTAGCCCTAATCATAGAATCATATTGTTTTGCTTGGCTCAACAGGTCACAAAAATCAGGAATAGGGGAAAAGGCCATACAAGTATCTGCAAAATGAGCAAATTGAATTCCCAAACCACGCAAAAACCTGTGACTCTTATCCGACTCATCCATAGGACAACCAATGGCATGTAATTGAGCACATAAATTCTGAAACTTCTTAACATAGTCCTCAACAGAGGAATCACCCCGACGAAGAGAAAGCAACTCCTCACGTAACTGATGCTGGCACGACGGTGACACAAAAATCCATTCGAGAGCAACCCACATTTCCCTCGATGTCATAGCGTCAAGAACTTCGTTCGCTGCATCCTTCGACAGCGAAGTATACATAACAGATAGCAATTTGCGATCCAACAACTTCCACATTGTGAATGCCGGATTGGGGGACTGGACACCGGCATCAGACGTTATAGTTAGAGATGGAGCTACAGTGGAACCATCGAGAAAACACATCAGGTCGAAACAATCAGCCATGTGTTCGACCTGACAGGGCCAAGGGAGATAGTTGGTGGTACTTAACTTGATGGCAGAGACCATATTTATCATTACAGTAACTGGAAGCGGGTCGATTGGAGCGGCCATAGGAGAGGAGAGGAGATGCTGATCTAAGGTTTAGGGAGAAACAAAGGAAGAGGGAATCAGTGTATCAATGAAAAAGAAGATTACCGCACCAGAGGGGACCGGTCTGGTGGGAAGAAGACAGCGACGACCACTGAACAGAGAAAGTGTAGGGTTAGAATCGAGAGGATGATACCATGTAAACAATGATTAGTGAAATCACCAATGAATTAGGTGATGAGGAAACTACTATTAATAACGTGAGATTTAAAAGATTACAACAACAAATCGCATAATCTGAGGAGCTAATCACGGTAAATACAACAAGAGAATATATACCAAATATAATGGTCAACTATTGTATTTCATTAGTCCTATTACTTCATTCTCTTTAATTTTTTTTAAAACCTCGAAATCCTGACAGCAAATATTAGTTGGACGGATAAAAATAGCACTTCATTTTTTTTTTAAATCTTAGAGAGCAGTTATAAACCGCTCTCTAAGATAAATATTTAATAAATTGATACATTTTGAGAGCGGTGAATAACCGCTCTGTAAGATGAATTCTGGGAATGCGGTTCTCAACCGCTTTCTAAGTGCTTTTTGGAGAGCGGTTTTTTAAACGCTTTCTGAACATAGATAGCTTTGGCTTGGAGAGCTCTTTTAACCGCTCTCTAAGTGGAAAAATAAGTCCTCTCCAAGCCTTTTTTAGTACTAGTGTTGTAGACAATATTGATAGGGAGTAAATGTACCAGATCCCAGAGGTCACTGAATAAAGAAGGAATCCCTCTGGGAAAAGTAAACTTGATGTATTAACACTAAGTTCTCAAGGTGTTAGGAATTCTTGGTATACAGACTGGGAATGAAATATTCCCGAAGTAAAGAATG
This sequence comes from Prunella vulgaris, assembly GCA_026898435.1. Taxonomy (NCBI): domain Eukaryota; kingdom Viridiplantae; phylum Streptophyta; class Magnoliopsida; order Lamiales; family Lamiaceae; genus Prunella; species Prunella vulgaris. The sequence continues at coordinate 705,137 of JAPKLY010000127.1, read as the reverse complement.
GAGGTAAGCTCTACCTTCTGAATTCATTCCTCTGCGAGAGGGCAGAGGATTCTAATGACAACGAAGAGTTATCCTGTGAAGGAGAAAACTTCTTCTCTTACTTCTCACCTCTAACCTCTGGGAGGTTGACTTACCTGGTACCCGAAGTTGAGAGGGCAGGGAAGAAAAGAAACCCTATCGCTATCATTGGAACCTAGGATATAGACGTAGGCAACCAACTGAATCAGCATGAGGGAATATAATTGTACTAATTACCAATTAGAAGGCGCCATGTGTGGTACTATCTGCAATTCCCTTATGAATTGCTCTACTACTATTATCCGGCTGTTGGTAATGGTCCCAAAGCAGAGACAAAGACCAAAATACCCTCCTATTGAGTGAGAGGGTATAAATAACTCTTTTCACACTTTCTTGGTTTTCAAGACACATTTACACATACTTTCACACAATATCTCACACACATGAAATAATTTATATTTTGGGGGCTGACTTGATCATCGGAGGGTCGATGCCAGAGCCCTCTCCGGCCCAACTTTGTGCAGATTATCGGAGGAAGGAGTGCAGCAGTGGAAGATCCATCGATATCCAGAGAGTAGAGAACCAATTTCTTCCTGAAGCATTGGGAGAAAGGTAATATTTCTTCGATCTTTTCATTATTTGATTTCGTTGTTGAGTTGGGTATTTTTTGACCCGATCAACTAGCACCGTCTGTGGGAAAATTTTTATGAGTTAAGATGTGAGTTTTGTATTAAGCGAAAATTTGTTTCAAAGTGTTCTATCTTTTTGGATCAGAACAATCCTAGTAGCTTAAGTCGAGTTCTCGCATATTAGTCCCTTAATATTGTTAGGAAATATGATTACAATGCCCTTGATGTGTATGTTATGAAGATATGATAAGATTTGAATGCTAAATGAAAAAGGTGAGGATCCCAATAAAAACATATGTAGCCGTTGGGAGATGAAGGAAGTCGTTATTACTATTCTAGTATATAAAAACAAACTCCTTGAAAAAAGGACTTTTGTGGCCCATGTGTGTTTATTTGAGCAATTTAAAGCAAAGAAATGTCATATTATTGTATCATATTTTCTCAATATTTGTGACTAATGAAATTGAGGATGACAGAAATGGCTGACCCAAACTCCCAGAATTTGGGGTCAGAGTTCGAGGCTGTGGCCAACACTCCTGCGAGTGTGGAGATACCAGTGGTCACAGCTCAGAGCACACCTGCGCTGCTAGGGAATGAACAACCCGGAAGCTCTAATGTGATCACCCTGAAAGCGGATAGCCTTAAAGATTTGATTCAAACGGTTGTGAATCAAACCTTGACGAATCAGACTGCAGAAGTCATAGGGCAGAAGGAAACTCCTGCTTTGAATACTGAAACTCCCCTAGTAGGGAGGAGAGAAAATTGGGCCACGGGCGTATCTGAGGCTGGGGCGCCGATCGAGCCCCCAGCTAAGACCCAAAGTGGACCCGAACCTAGGGCTTGGAACGTGCCCAACACATTACCTCATCCAATGGGAGACATCCCAGAGGATGGGAATGTGCGAACCAGATTTGGCAGAGCAGCTGCCGGAGGAGGTACTGTGAGAGACGACAGACCAGATAACAGAACTAATATGGGAGAGACCAGAGACTCTCGGTTGGTCAATTATGAGGATGATTCCGAAGAGGTAGTTGAATCTACTGCAGTAGCCACTACTAATCGGGCGATAGCTACTCTGAAACGGGAAATGGAAGTTATTAAGAAACAGTATGAAAAGGTTACAAAGACTGAGGGCGTCAGGGAGATCTCCCCTCACAGATGAGATTTTTCGTGACCCTTTGCACCCTGGGTTTAAAGCTCTGAACTATGAATATGATGGGACTTCGGATCCGCAGGATCATTTGCTAAGGTTTGAAAATGGGGCGCTGTTGTATCAGTACTCAGAGGGAGTAAAATGTCAGGTGTTTCTCACCACTCTCACCAAGTCTGCCCAAAAGTGGTTTAGTCAGTTACCTGCTGGTTTAGTTCACTCTTTTACAGAGCTCAGTGATCTGTTTTTGCATCAGTTTGCAAGTGCCAGAAAAATAGCAAAGACCTCCCTGTATTTGCTCAGTTTGAAACAGAAACCTCAAGAAAGTCTAAGGGCGTATGTCACACACTTCAATGAAGCCACCCTTGAGGTGCCCTCTGCCTCTGATGAGGTTAGAACTAACGCCTTGGCGCAAGGATTGTTGGATGGAGATTTCTTTAAATCGTTAGCCAAGAGGCACCCTGCATCCTTTGATGAGTTGCAGGTCAGAGCCGATAAGTACATAGATTTAGAAGAGGCGAGAAGCATGAAGAAAGAGGAAAGAGGGTCAGAAAAAAGGAAAGAACCAGAAAAGAAGAGAGGAGGATCTGAGAAGCATAAGAATGAGAAGGAGAGGCCTCATCAGGAGAGATTTGATGCTTATACCCCTTTGACATTACAACCTGTTGAGATGTTAGAGATAGCAGCAAATATCCCAGGGTTCACATTTCCCGCTTCTGCTAGAAGAGGTCCGAAGAACCCTAGGTCAGAGCACTATTACTAGTATCATAATGATTATGGTCACGAGACCAATGAATGCAGGCATTTGAAGGATGCTATTGAAAGATTGATTAGGGAAGGCCATTTAGTTGACTTTGTGAAGAGGGAGAGAGACAAATATGGAGAAAAGAGGAAAGAATCTGGAGATAAGGGGAAGGAGCTAATAAAAGCACCAAGGAAGGATGGGTCAAACCAGAGGAGGGGATTCATCCCGATGATAGTGGGTGGACCAGCGGATGGTGATTCAAATAGAGCCGGGATGGCATCTCTCAGAGAAGGAAAGCTTTGGGAGGATGGGAATGTCAATCAAGTAAGGATGGAGGAGGATACACCTCTGATTAAGTTCGGGGCAAAGGATGAGATCACGGGTTAGAGGCCACATAACGATGCCCTTGTGATAACAATGGAGATAGGTGGGTACGGAATAGCTAGAGTGTTTGTAGACACTAGGAGTTCGGCTGATATTATGTTTCGAGAATGCTTTGAAAAGAAGAATTTGAACGTGGAGCTCAAGCAGGTGGATACTGCCCTCTTTGGTTTCACAAGAGGGGCGATACATCCCAGAGGTCAGGTGTCGTTGCAGGTCAGATTGGGAAAGCCTCCTTTGTTCAGTATGAAGATGGTTAATTTCCTAATAGTGGATGCACCATCGGTATACAACGTGATATTGGGAAGGCCATCCTTGAACTTGTTCAGAGCAGTGGTATCTACTTATTATTTGAAGCTGAAATTTCCAATGGGAGCGGAGGTAGCAGAGATCTGCGGAGATCAGTTATGTTCCAGAAAATGTTATATTGATACGGTGAGGGAAGTAGTCAAAGGCTTGGGGCAGGCGAATAGAGGAGAAGACCCCCATGGAAAAAGATTAAAACTGGAGGAAATGAAAGAAGAGAAGCCATAGCTGAGAGTGCGTCCCAAAGAGGAGCTTATGCCAGTGGAGCTGTTTCCCAACCAGTCGGGATTTGCCACCTATGTTGGTACCCAAATGGAGCATAAAGTGGCAGAAGTTGTTATTACGTGCTTAAGAAAAAATGCTGACCTCTTTGCCTTTAGGCCAAAGGACCTGATAGGAATCGACCCTGCAGTAGCGTTACACAGTCTGAATGTGAACCCAGAGCCCAGACCCGTGAAGTAAAAGTTGAGAAGGTTTGGGCCAGAGAAAGATAAAGTGATCCAAGAGGAGGTCCAAAAGTTGTTGAGAGCAAAGCACATAGTGGAGGTCCAATTTCCAGAATGGTTGTCTAATGCGATATTAGTGGCGAAGGGAGCCGGAGCTTGGAGGATGTGTATAGATTTCAGGGATCTGAATAAGGCTTGTCCTAAAGATCATTGTCCACTACCTAGAATTGATCAGTTGGTGGATTCTACTTTTGGATGTGAGTTGTTGTCTATGATGGATGCATATCAGGGATATCATCAGATTTGGATGGATCGAGCTGATGTACCAAAGGCTTGTTTCGTAGTATCTTGTGGAACATACGGCTATGTCAAGATGCCGTTCGGATTAAAGAACGCAGGAGCCAAATATCAGAGGATGGTAGATGTGGTATTCAAAAAGCAAATTGGGAAGAATATGGAGGTGTATGTGGACGATATGCTGGTGAAAAACATCAAGGCGGGAGATCATGCCTCTGACCTTGAAGAAATCTTCGGTGTATTAAGGACATATCAGATACGGCTTAATCCAGTCAAGTGTGCCTTTGGAGTAAGGACAGGCAAATTTCTAGGGTATGTAGTAACCCCTGGGGAAATCGAAGCTAATCAAGATAAAATGAAGGCTATTCTGGAAATGCAAGCGCCCAGAAGCTTGAAGGAGGCGCAGAAGTTGAATGGGCGCATAGCAGCGCTAAGTAGGTTCATTTCGCGATCAGCAGAAGAAAGTTTACCCTTCTTTAAAATATTGAGGAAAGGAGCACGGTTTGAGTGGAATGAAGAATGTGAAAGGGCCTTTGAGGAGTTGAAGAGGTATTTGGCAGAGTTACCTCGGTTGACGAAGCCCTTGAAAGGGGAGACGTTATACATGTATTTTTTTCGTAGGAAAATATGCACTAAGCTCTGTCCTCTTGTGAGAGGAAGGAGGTAAGCAGCTGCCTATTTATTATAGGGCGCAAAGGCAAGATACGCGGAGATAGAAAAAGCTGCATTGGCAGTGATAACAACTGCAAGGAGGTTGAGACCTTACTTCTTGGAGCATAAGGTAGTAGTTAGGTCCCATATGCCGTTGCAAAGAATTATGGGAAGACCTGATTTATCCGGACGGATGGTTAAGTGGGCAGTTGAATTGGGAGAATATAAAGTGGAATTCGAAGTGAGGACAGCCATAAAAGCACAAGCTCTGGCTGATTTCATACAAGAAACGGCGTGAGGAAAAGAAGTTGGAACATGGGAGGTATATGTGGATGGCTCAGCTACTTTTGCAGGATGTGGTGCTGGGATCTGGATAATCACACCTGGAGGAGAGGAATTACAGTTCGCCGTGAAGTTTGAGTTCAAAACATCAAATAACGGGGCTGAATATGAGGCTCTGATCAGAGGAATGAGGATGCTTCAGGAGCTGGGAGCGCAGAAAGCAGTAGTACATTCAGACTCTCAACTGATTACTCAGCAACTGCTGCGAGCATATGAAAAGAAGAATGAGAAAATGGTCAAGTATGCAGAGGCGGCAATGCAGCTGAAGGAAAAATTTGAGGAGTTACGAATAGAGCAGATCCCGCGAGAAAGAAATCACAAGGCCGACTATCTAGCTAAAATGGCGAGCTCCTCTGAAGAGGTCATAGGAAGGATCACTTTAATTGTGGTGAAGGACCAAGTACCTAATTTAGAAGTAGGAGCGATAGAGGCAGAGGCAGATTGGAGATCCCACATTGTTCATTACTTGCTGACAGGGCAGAAGCTAGAAGGATATGAGAAGGTGAGAATGGCAGTATGTGCCCAATTTTGCAAGATAGGAGAGTTTCTTTACAAAAGATCATTTTCCCAACCATACTTGAGGTGTTTATCGGTAAGGGAGGGCAACTATGTGTTAAGAGAAGTACATGAAGGATGTGGAGGATGTCATACTGGAGCTCGAGATATGGCTCGAAGAGTGCTAAGGGCCAGGTACTTTTGGCCCACTATTTTGAGAGATGCAAAGGACCTGATACGAAGGTGTGACAGATGTCAGAGGCACGGTCCCTTGATTCATGTACCAGCTAGGGAACTGGGAGTGATGTATTCCCCTTGCCACTTTTCCCCTTTGACAAGTGGGGAATAGATATAGTTGGGAAATTTCCCAAGGCACAAGGAGGAAAGGCATTCTTAATAGTGGCGGTTGACTATTTCAGTAAGTGGGCAGAAACAGAAGCTGTACAGAAGATAGATGAGGGAACATTGATCAGATTCCTGTGGAGAAACATTTGTTGTGGATTTGGGGTGCCCAGAATCTTGATATCAGATAATGGAGCACAGTTCTCAGGGTCCAGAGTAAGGAAATGGTGTGAAGAAATGGGAGTGCAACAGAGGTGGGTATCAGTTGCTCACCCACAGGCCAATGGTCAGGTTCAGGTAACCAATAGAACCATTGTGAACGGAATCAAGACAAAACTTGAAGGAAGTAGAGGAAATTGGCCAGAGTAGTTGGACTCTGTCCTCTTGGCGTACCAAACTGGTTTCAAAACAGCCACGGGAGAAACTCCCTTTAATCTGGTGTATGGATCTTCTGCGGTTATGCCTGCAGAAATAGGAATCGAAAGCCATAGAGTGCAGATGTATGAGGAAAACTAAAATGCGAAATTGAGAAGGGAGAATCTGGATATGTTGGCAGAAGAAAGGGAGATAGCACGGCTCAGAGCTGAGAGGTATAAGACGCAGATAAAGGCAGCATACAATAAGAAGGTACGGGGACGAAAACTGGAAAAAGGGGACTTGGTGCTTAGAAGAGCTGATGCATTTAAACCAACTGGGAAGCAAGAGCCTAATTAGGAGGGCCCATATGTGATCGCTGGAGTGCTAAGAGGAGGAGCCTATGAGCTGCAGGATGAAGAAGGCAACAAGATGGCACGACCATGGAACATAGTGAACTTGAACAAATACTATGTTTGATTAGAAGCAAGAATATGGATGTTTAACAGTTTTCAATCAAAACACCATGCATATTATGTAAGCATGGCAATATTTTATGAAATTCAATGAAAAACTCCCCGGAGTTGTGATCCACAATCCCTGGAGACCTTAGAAGAAAATTTTATCGTTTCAAGATAGAAAATTTTCAGAGGGGGAGGAGCACAAGTTTTTGCTCTCTGACCTCAGAAAGTGTTGAATAAGAAAATTTTATCTTTTCAAGATAAAAAAGTTTTTTAGAGGGGGAGGAGCACAAGTTTTTGCTCTCTGACATCTGAAAGTGTTGAATAAGAAAATTTTATTTTTTCAAGATAAGAAAATTTTTTAGAGGGGGAGGAGCACAAGTTTTTGCTCTCTGGCTTCTGAAAGTGTTGAATAAGAAAATTTTATCTTTTCAAGATAAGAAAAATTTTTAGAGGGGGAGGAGCACAAGTTTTTTCTCTCTGGCCTCTGAAAGTGTTGAATAAGAAAATTTTATCTTTTCAAAATAAGAAAAAAAAATTTGAGGGAGAGGAGCACAAGTTTTTGCTATCTGGCCTCTGAAAGTGTTGAATAAGAAAATTTTATCTTTTCAAGATAAGAAAATTTTTTAGAGGGGGAGGAGCACAAGTTTTTGCTCTCTGACCTATGAAGGTGTTGAATAAGAAAATTTCATCTTTCCAAGATAAGAAAATTTTTAGAGGGGGAGGAGCACAAGTTTTTGCTCTCTGACCTCTGAAAGTGTTGAATAAGAAAATTTTATCTTTTCAAGATAAGAAAATTTTTTAGAGGGGGAGGAGCACAAGTTCTTGCTCTCTGGCCTCTGAAAGTGTTGAATAAGAAAATTTTATCTTTTCAAAATAAGAAAATTTTTTAGAGGGGGAGGAGCACAAGTTTTTGCTCTCTGGCCTCTGAAAGTGTTGACTAAGAAAATTTTATCTTTTCAGGATAAGAAAATTTTTAGAGGGGGAGGAGCACAAGTTTTTGCTATCTGACCTCTGAAAGTGTTAAGTAAGAAAATTTTATCTTCTCAAGATAAGAAAAATTTTTAGAAAGGGAGGAGCACAAGTTTTTGCTCTCTGACCTCTGAAAGTGTGGAGTAAGAAAATTCTATCTTTTCAAGATAGGAAATTTTTAGAGTGGGAGGTGACATATATATGAGCATAAATTAGAAGCGTGGTACGAAAAGAAAAACATCAACCATATAGAGTAAATAATAGTAAAGTAGGATAATACCATTGTCAAGAGAGCACAAACGCTCTAAAATGATAAAAGGCACGCAGGCCTATAATGAAGGATAAGTGTTCGCAAAAGATAGAAAAAAAGAGCATTAGCATTAAACTAAGCCTTGTCACCATCGCCCGTACCGAGCTCAGAAGTAGGGATGTCAGAGGTAGCAGCAGGATCGGAGCCAGAAGAACCGCAGAGGTCATAAAGCAGAGGACTAGCAGGAGGGAGAGTAGGATCAAAGGAGCGAGAGTTGGTCAACAAAAGGAAAGCCTTCCTTATCACTGGAAGAAACCAAGGGGCATCAACGGGAGCATCGGGGTCGCCCTTGAAGTATGGGGAAGGAGTAACATCCTCCTTGGTCCGAAAAATGTCAAGCTTTTCAGAAAAGCCCTTCTCTTGAGCCTGCTTAACTGCAGACTTAAAACCAAGGCGAATGAAATGGCTAGTATGAGGAGCCATATGCTCAAGGAATAGAGTACTGTGATGGTAAGCGTCCAGCACACCCTCGTGCATCTCCTTAAGAAAGCTTTGCCCAGCAATAGTGTGAAGAATCATTTGACGGCAAGAATCCACACCCCTATTAAAACCCTGAGCACCTGCCTCTGCTAATTGAGCCTTCAGGGCCGCCAGTTGAGCCTCTGTGCTTGATTTGTGTGAGAATTGCTCATTTTTAGGGTGCTTAATTTGATTAATTTAATAGGATTCCATTCATTTTTACATCTTTAAATTGATTTATTATGTTTAATGGCCAAGAAAGACATTTATTGATTTTTTGTAGGAAATTGATGATTTTTGAAGAAAAATACATCTTGATATTTTTGGAGTCAATTGACGAGATGAGTCGAGAAAGATGAAGATCGAAAATGTATTGGGCTCATTTTTATTCCACAAATCTTCGGCCCATTTTAAAATTGAAGAAGGCCCAATGGTTATTTATTTGAGATGAAGAATTGGAAACTGAAAATCAGGAATTGAAGGCATTAATTTAGAGGAATATCAAGCAGGGGTCCCACCTCTTCTCTCAATCACGTGAATTTGAAGAGTAGTTTGTCTTGCACTACTGCTTTGGCCGAGAAGATAGAGAGAGAAGGCTGTTGGAATTAATTCACTCAAAATGAAAATGAAACCGCATCTCCGACTCACAGCCGGAATCGAGCCTCCCAGCAGCAAAGCTCAGTCGCCGCAATTCATTTTCAGCCGCCCCTCGTGCCAACCTCGTCGCAGAAACCCAGCTCAGTCGTACATCGCCGGAAGTTTGAAGAAAATGTTGCCGGAATTAATGGCCGAAAGCCTGGAAACTGCTCCGTTTCCATTCTTCGCCGGAATTGAGCCGAGGAAGAAGACGCGCTCACTCGCGCCGGAAAAAGCTGTCGCCGCTCCAGAATCTGCCGTCGTGCCGGAAACCACAGCAGCCTCCAACGCCCCTGTTCTCTCGCCGTTATTCAAATTCCCGCCGGAAATCGTCCATGTGAAGAAGAGGTAAAAGTGCTATTCCAAATTGAAAAAGTCGCTGAAGGAAAGAAGAGTTGCTTTTTCTATTTTACAGAATCGTCATTTGTGATCGAGCAACCTTGTTCGCTCGAGCAGTGCAAAGGGTTTTACGAAGTGAAATTGCAAAAATAGTTGCTCGAACCATTTTGGTCGAGCAAACCAACTTGATCGAGCACGCAACAAAATTCTGAATTTTGTCCGCTTGATTACAGCCGTGGAAGAGGTATTTGAATTGGGCCAGATTATCAGAATGGGCCTTGGCCAATTTAATCTGTGGAGGGGCAACATATATATTCAGCATAGGTTTTCAAAGGAAAGGAACACAGAATTAGAATAGGGAATTAGGGCAGAATTATTTACTCGCGATTTTGGGGGGGCCCCCCCCCCCCCCCCCCCCCCCCCCACACTACACACATTAGATAGGATATTTATCTTTCTTGCAATTTCTAGTTAGAATGTTGATTGAGCATTTAATTTCCTGAAGTATTGAAGGATTGGGAACTCAAGAGGTGATATTGTTCTTTTATTTAAGCTTTTAATGGTGATGTTCTTGTTTAGTTTTTATTTTGGTGTTATGATTATGGATTTGATGTTTTTAGCCATGGGCTAACTTTTCTATGCTTTGGGTGTTTGATTTGTGATGGAAATTAGTGTGATCATGATTTGATTGTCTTGATTTTGCTATGGGAATTGGTTATGTGTTTTTATTAATGTGTTTATCTTGATTAGATTAATTGAATATATTTAGTATCTCTTAGTTGATGGGTATATGCTACAATGAGAGTTGGGTGTGTATTTTATTGGCTTTGTAGGGAAAGATTGTTTGATTAATTGGATTAAACTAGTAATCTATTGCGCCGAGAGGGGGTAGATGGCTTAGATCACCGTTAATAGACATTAGGTTCTTTAAATCGAGGATTTGAGAATTTGGTGAGAAGGGAATTATAGGGATTAGTAACCGTGTTGAACCTTGATATAATTCACTACCCTATGTGCATGTCATGTTGCTTGATCACCTAAGCCTCAAAAAGGGATTGGTCTTCAAATGTTTTGTGGTAGCCTTTAACTCATTCTAAGAACATAGCAAATGATAGATAGTTAAGTTGTGAGAAACATTGATCGAAATTGTAAGGAAAACACCCGAAGCACACATCTCCCTTGCACTTTCTTGGAAAGTTAGTTGGTAATTTTTATTTGCTTTCTAGTTAATTGTGCTTCACTATAGTATCATGACGACACAAAACTTTGGGGCTCCATCACACTCCTAAATCCTAGGTCGATAACTACTTGGTCGTATATTTGCTCTACTACAATTACTCATCCGTTTTTGGGTAGATTTGCTTGATTTCTAAAACGTGCAATAATACGAAAAAGTCAATGGCGCCGTTGCCGGGGATTTAGTTGAGTGTCCTTTGGTGGGACTTAGGGTTAGTTGAGTGGTGCTACTAGTGATATTTTTATTGCTTTCTTTTTCTTTGATTTTATTTTCTTGTGTGAATTTGATACTTGCCTATCTTTGTAGGTTTAAGCATAATTGAGAAGATGGATGGTTACAACCAAAACCCGTGGAATCAAGATCAATACCAATATGGTGTGGTTTATCCTCCACAACATGAAGTTGTCAACTATGATAATTGGAGGAGCTTCAATTATAATTATCAAATGCAATAAGTTCCCTCCTATTATCAAGAATGGAGAAATGATGAAGCATCTTTCTCACCTCAAGAGTCTTTTTCGAGCTACGAAGATGAGTATTATGGTTAACAATTTTATCCACAGGATGGATTTGCATATCAAGGAGCTTCGGAAAGATTTTATTGTAATGATGAGAAGAGTTTTAAGTAAGATGATCAAATGCTGCAAGCTCCCTCACATTATCAAGAGGTTGAACAAAGTGAAGGAAGGACTACAGTGGAGGAGATGTTAATTTTGATGATGAAGAAGAATGAAATGAGAGATGAAGAGGACAAGAAGTTTCAAGCGAGCGTAATTTCCAAGTTTGATAGCATAAATTCTAGATTTGATGATATAACGAATCAAATGGTTAAAAATGAGAGAAAACTCAAATCTCTTCATCTTCAATTCGAGCAATTGACAAACATTGTGGAAAGCCTACAAGAAGAAGAAGAAGAGAAAGAAGAAAGAGAAAAAGAAGAGGGCCCAAGTAATGAATATGAAGATGTCAATTCTATCAAAAATGGTGAAGAGGAATGTCCCATGGTGGACATGAGCACAATTGAGAAAGAAAATCAAGAAGAATTTGAAGAACAATTGAAGAGCGAAATGAGCATTTCTCACCCTTTAAACTCTTCAATTTGCACTTTAATTGATGTTGATATTTCTTATGATTTTATTTTGCCTATTGATAGTTTTGACCAAAACAAGGAATTGAAGGAAAACTTGGGGATCCTTGAGCTAAATGGAAGAGAATTGAGAGAGAAAGAAGAGAGACTTGTGGAGAAGAGTTGTAAAGATTTCTTGGACGATTGGTCCATATTTCATGAGAAGCTCCATGACTTTGAAGCTTAAAGAATGGCCTATATTGACAAGGAAGATAGATACCCGTGGCCATTCCTTTGAGAAAAGTTAACATTTTATTAATAACGTCTGGCAAATGACGTTAAACTTAGCGCTAAATGGGAGGCAACCCATTTTTATTGCTTTCTTTTATTTTATTTTTAGTTAGATTGTTCTTAATTTCCCTAAAGTGTGTTGTGTGTAGGAGATTGAGGAGCATGTATGCTAATGAGAAGAGCTTGAGTGGTGTGGACCCAAAGATCAAAAGTTGAGGTGACTTGCACTTTTCTTGAGCTCTCATGGTGGAAATTTTTCTATTTGGTGACACACTTACTCCCCAAACTTTGCATTCAACATGATAGTTTCATTTAAGTTTGGGGGAGGGAGTTTTTATTTTCTTGATTTTTGTTAGTGTGTTTACCTTGATTTGTATTGCATTGTGATAAATCATATTTGGTGATTGAGATATTGTTTTTGTTGTTTGAGACTTAATTGTTGGTGATTATTGGTTTTGAGATTTAGTTGAGCTTGATGGTTGGATTGATGCTAGTTGGTTTACTTGTTAATGTGAAGATTGTGCTTGATTTTGTGCTCGATTTTGTGCTCATGATTCATGATTAAGCCTGTGAGCTTTAGAGCCTTGTAGACTTGCATATGGTATGGGTCTATTTTCTTTCATTGTGAGTATCATACATGCTTGTGTGCTCTAGAACTTGCCTCGTGTCTTGTTTGAAACTACTTTTTGTGTGAAATTTTTGAAAATGATATGAGTCCATCTTTGTTTTGAAAAGTCACTTAGCCAAATCTTCCATGCCAAATGAAAATTTTTCGTAGTTAGCCACTTTGAGCCTATTTGACATGTTTCTTGGCAACCTACAATTCTAGTCTATTTACCATTCTTATTGAACTTAATTGTCCCTATGAATTAGTGGAGCTTGAGTGTGGGTATTGAGGTTAGAATGTGCTTGATTGTGAGTTTGGTGGATGAAATGATGAAAGTGAAAAGATTGTGAAAAATTTGAGAAAAAGATGAAAAAAAAAGTGTACAAGAAAAAGAGTGAGTTGAGAAAAAATTGAAAAATGAGAAGCTCTCTTGTATACAAAATTTTGGTTGAGCTTGAAATTCAAAAAGTGCTTGATGGTGTGGTGAAGGAAAATGTGCTAAGAAAAATGAGAACAAGTAAATAGTGGGAGTTTGGAATTTAAAGTTGCAACTTGATAAATTGCAAATTTTCTCTTGAGAGTATTAGAGACGTATTAGCTCTCGCTCCACTAGTTTACGAGTCACTTAATCCAAATTTTCCCACCTTAACCAAAGAGCCTACATTACAACCAATGAAAGTCCTCATTGATTCATTGATTGATCACTTATTGTGGTGGATAACTTAGATACTTGTCAAGCATATGGTAGTTCACTTATGTTTTGATTTTTGAGAGCATATACTACCTAGATACACTTGTGTGATGAGTGAAACACTCCCTTGTGAGGAAAATTATGGATTGAGCACTTTGTTTTGCATTGATTTGAGCTTAACTTGTGAACTTGCTTGTTGATTTTTGGACCTAATGGTTTGATTAGATTGAAAGACTTTATAATTGCATATTTTTGTTTTGAAAGAAAATTGTTTGCAATCCTCCCACTTGTTTTATTTTCTTTTCGTTGGTCGAGGACGAGCAACAATTTAAGTTTGGGGGAGTGATTTGTGTGAGAATTGCTCATTTTTAGAGTTCTTAATTTGATTAATTTAATAGGATTCCATTCATTTTTACATCTTTAAATTGATTTATTATGCTTAATGACCAAGAAAGACATTTATTGATTTTTTGTAGGAAATTGATAATTTTTGAAGCAAAATACATCTTAATATTTTTGGAGTCAATTGACAAGATGAGTCGAGAAAGATGAAGATCGAAAATGTATTGGGCTCATTTTTATTCCACAAATCTTCGGCCCATTTTGAAATTGAAGAAGGCCCAATGCTTATTTATTTGAGAGGAAGAATTGGAAACTGAAAATCAGGAATAGAAGGCATTAATTTAGAGGAATATCAAGCAGGGGTCCCACCTCTTCTCTCAATCACGTGAATTTGAAGAGTAGTTTGTCTTGCACTACTGCTTTGGCCGAGAAGATAGAGAGAGAAGGCTGTTGGAATTAATTCACTAAAAATGAAAATGAAACCGCATCTCCGACTCACAGCCGGAATCGAGCCTCCCAGCAGCAAAGCTCAGTCGCCGGAATTCATTTTCAGCCGCCCCTCGTGCCAACCTCATTGCAGAAACCCAGCTCAGCAGTACATCGCCGGAAGTTTGAAGAAAATGTTGCCGGAATTAATGGCCGAAAGCCTGGAAACTGCTCCGTTTCCATTCTTCGCCGGAATTGAGCCGAGGAAGAAGACGCGCTCACTCGCGCCGGAAAAAGCTGTCGCCGCTCCAGAATCTGCCGTCGTGCCAGAAACCACAGCAGCCTCCAACGCCCCTGTTCTCTCGCCGTTCTGCAAATTCCCGCCGGAAATCGTCCATGTGAAGAAGAGGTAAAAGTGCTATTCCAAATTGAAAAAGTCGCTGAAGGAAAGAAGAGTTGCTTTTTCTATTTTACAGAATCGTCATTTGTGATCGAGCAACCTTGCTCGCTCGAGCAGTGCAAAGGATTTTACGAAGTGAAATTGCAAAAATAGTTGCTGGAACCATTTTGGTCGAGCAAACCAACTCGATCGAGCACGCAACAAAATTCTGAATTTTGTCCGCTTGATTACAGCCACGTGGAAGAGGTATTTGAATTGGGCCAGATTATCAGAATGGGCCTTGGCCAATTTAATCTGTGGAGGGGCAACATATATATTCAGCATAGGTTTTCAAAGGAAAGGAACACAGAACTAGAATAGGGAATTAGGGCAGATTTATTTTCTTACGATTTGTGGGGAGCTCCTCTCCCCACACACTACACACATTAGATAGGATATTTATTTTTCTTGCAATTTCTAGTTAGAATGTTGATTGGGCATTTAATTTCCTGAAGTATTGAAGGATTGGGAACTCAAGAGGTGATATTGTTCTTTTATTTAAGCTTTTAATGGTGATGTTCTTGTTTAGTTTTTATTTTGGTGTTATGATTATGGGTTTGATGTTTTTAGCCATGGGCTAACTTTTCTATGCTTTGGGTGTTTGATTTGTGATGGAAATTAGTGTGATCATGATTTGATTGTCTTGATTTTGCTATGGGAATTGGTTATGTGTTTTTATTAATGTGTTTATCTTGATTAGATTAACTGAATGTATTTAGTATCTCTTAGTTGATGGGTATATGCTACAATGAGAGTTGGGTGTGTATTTTATTGGCTTTGTAGGGAAAGATTGTTTGATTAATTGGATTAAACTAGTAATCTATTGCGCCGAGAGGGGGTAGATGACTTAGATCACCGTTAATAGACATTAGGTTCTTTAAATCGAGGATTTGAGAATTTGGTGAGAGGGGAATTATAGGGATTAGTAACCGTGTTGAACCTTTCTATAGTTCACTACCCTATGTGCATGTCATGTTGTTTGATCACCTAAGCCTCAAAAGGGATTGGTCTTCAAATGTTTTGTGGTAGCCTTTAACTCATTCTAAGAACATAGCAAATGATAGATAGTTAAGTTGTGAGAAACATTGATCGAAATTGTAAGGAAAACACCCGAAGCATACATCTCCCTTGCACTTTCTTGGAAAGTTAGTTGGTAATTTTTATTTGCTTTCTAGTTAATTGTGCTTGTTTATTTTTCTTGAAAACCTGGACTCGTCACTATAGTATCATGACGACACAAAACTTTGGGGCTCCATCACACTCCTAAATCCTAGGTCGATAACTACTTGATCGTATACTTGCTCTACTACAATTACTCGTCCGCTTTTGGGTAGATTTGCTTGATTTCTAAAACGTGCAAAAATACAAAAAAGTCAGTGCTCGCCAGTCATCCCTCCAAACTCTGGATCTGGGCGTTCTTATCTGCATTATGGCTGCAAGCCTGAGTTAATTCACGAGCGACCTTGAGAAGCTCCTGGTCCTTGAGGTCCAGTTCCTTGCGCAAAAGATCCACATCAGAGGACCCTTCACTGTCCAGGAGGTGAGCTTGAAAAACCAAAAACTATACGCACAAGGGAAAATGTATAAGCCATCATGACAGAAACGAAAAGAAAGAAATGGAAAAGATAAAGCAGAATCATGAGTACCTCGGCCAGTTTCGTATACATGGCGGTACGAAGGTGATCAGAGGATAAGTCAGAGGGGTTGGCCGTGAGAAATGAGGGCTTGATTCCTTTGAAGAAACGAAGAACAGCTTCTTCCTCAGGGGCTGAGGGTGAATCAACAGTAGGAATTTCGGAGGAAAACTCTTCGGGGGCTTCAGTGCGAGAGGCTTGACGGGTCGACTGACGAGTGCGCTTGGCTGGGCCTTTAAGGGGAGCTGTGGAAGAAGAAGTCCTCTTGCCTTTGCCTTTAAGCTTAACAACAGCTCCATCTTCTTTCTCCAGCTTCACAATAGAGGGAGCAGGAGCCGAAACAGTAGGAGGGACAGCATGAGCACCATCAGTGGCATCCTCGGGGTCAGTCTCTTTTGAACCTTCTAGTTAGGCTAAAGGAGTGATATCCAACACCTCATCATCCTCCAACAAGAGGGCATTTTTCCAATCCATCTCTGCGAAACAAATAAGAAATCAGAACACTGCAACAAACTGAATAAAGACCATAACAAAGGAGTGAAGTGCATGTATATATATACCGTCAGGATAAGTAGGGAAGGACTTTTGGTTAGTAAACCCAAAATGATACAGGGCATATGTTTCACACAGAAGCCCAAATATCCTAGGGTATCCATTCTTAGAAGCAACATGGTTCAAACGAATCATTATTCTCTGATCAGCATGGGGAATCACCTCGTCAAGAGTTTTAGCAGCATGAGAAGATTTTGGGGCTTTATATTGCCACCGCTCACAGGAAAAGGGCCAGTTACCAGAACAAGGAGTTACCACGAAATAATACTCTCGCCAATTACCATCAGTGCTAGGGGGCTTACCCACAAAGTGTGCTAGGCCTTGACTTCTAGAGCTAAAGTAATAAAACTCATCTCGTTTCTTAAGATCATGGTTGGCATGAAAAATTCCAGGGGTCGGATTCCCCCCATTCACCTTTAAGATGAAATAAAAGGCGAGCAGAAGGCGAATCGAGGAATTAATTATCTGATTCAAAGGGATTCGATACAAATTGCAAACGCCCGAGAGGAAGGGGTGCACAGGAAAGCGGAGACCCGCATGAAGCTGAGAAACCCAGAAGGCCAAAGAAGGAAAGGGAAGATGATTGGGGCGTTCATCCTTAGTAGGGAGATCCACTAAGAAATCGGGGTGTGGATCTAAAATATCCCTAATACTTTTTAAATCTTTCTGATTTAAATGGGTATGATGTGACACATCATTCCATCGGAAGTGGTTTTTCTCCGGAATAGCTTTACGAGGATGAACGGAAAGAAGAGTAGAATCAGAAGACGGAACTGGAAGCCCTAGAACGGCTGAAGAAGAGCGATGGGAAGATCGTGAGTGCAATAAATCTGCAGAGGAACTCTCCGATCGAAAGTCGCCGAAAAGAAGGGAGGCCTTCGATATATCTTAAGTCGATAGACCAAACCAAATTCCAACGAGGGGAAAAGGAAAAAATGAAAAGTATCAAAATTAAGACATGCAGAGGATTGAAACCAGAAAAGAATAAGGAAAAGAAAAAGAGAGTACATGTGCAGAGTCGATCGCCGGAAAAGGCAACGAAGGGAGGAGAGTATCTCTAGCAAGGGTAAAAATCTCCTCGGGAAAAACTGATTAGGGTCATAATTGCATGTTTTAGTACTCATTTCTATATGCTTTTGGTGAGATTATGTTCATATTTGACCCTATTATGCGATACTTTGTGTATTTAACCCTTTTTGGCTAGAAAGTGTGATTGTAGGCAAAAACGAGCAAAACGAGCAAAACGAGGAAGAAACGAGCAAGATCGAGAAAAGTCTGAATTTTGGAGTTGAGCAAAATGAAGAAATTAATATTTCATATCGAAGAGCTTGAAGAGAGGGTCACAACGAAAGAAGAATCGAGTCAATCGAAGTTCTAGAGCTCAAGATATGACAAAAACGAGGAAGTCCCACATCGATCGACTCTAAGTGCCTCGCTCGACAGGACTCCTTCAGCGAAAGGCAGCTTTCGCGCGACCGGATCCCTGGAAAGGCAGCCTCCGAGAGACTAAGAACGCGACCATCGCTGCTTGGCAGGCGACCAGCTCTTGTGCGACAAAAGCGCACCCCGCGTGAGCAAGCTGTCGACCATGGTCGACAGCCACTCAAGCCTTGGTCAACAGCAGTGCAAAATATCTGGATTTTCAGGGCTATTTTCGTATTTTCGTGCATTTTAATGAAGGGCTTCTTAGTCATTGATCTAAGTGTACTATATATACTTCCATCTCAGATTTTCAAAGGGACTTTGGATCATTTTCTTAGATTCATATACATCATCATATTCTCTCACTAGATTAGGAGAAGTTAGAGGTAGTTTCCAATTGGGTGTTCTTAGATTTCCACTTACGATTTCTACAATTACTTTCGATCTACCGTATGGATCTTCAATCCATTTTCTCCTGCATTCTTAGCATATCTAAAGCTACAATTCTACCGTTCGATTTTCAATTCCTATTGTCGGATCATTTTATAGCTTCTAGAGGTAATTTTGTATCTTTTCAATTTCATTGTAATAGGTAAATTCTTGTATACTCTTTACAATTCCCGCATAATGATACCTCAATGCATGAGTAAGTGATACTTTACCACATGAAACATAGGATAGTCTACTAATACATCTCTCACACAACTTGCTCACTTTGCGAACCAAGGTGATAGGTAGTTTACTTGTTTGACGCACTTGTAGACGATAGATACCTTATACCCTTTACTTGCTTAGTGTTTTCGAATTTGGAACAATAATCTTACCTTATAATCACCCCTCTCCCTGTGTTCGATAAATAATAAACTTGGTCAAACTTGCTACGACAATAACGATCGTGTACACTTGCACGTAGACACCGAATAGGCAAATAAGTTTTTGGCACCGCGGCCGGGGAGACGGCAAGTTTGTTTGGTTGTTTGATTTTTGTTCTTTGTTTTCAATTTTGTACTATTTTGTGTGAGAAGTTTTGATACTTGATAATTTTTGCAGGATTTTGTGAATTAGCGATGGATAGATATCACCACTCTACCTACACTCCATCAAATACTCAACCTTCTACATCCTACACCTACCACCCTTACACCTATTCAAATGAAGGATCCTACCAAGATAATCATACATCCTATAACTCTATACCTACTACATCCTATCACCAAGGAAATTCCACTTATCTCAATGAAACACTACAGCTTATACTAAAGTAACTTAACAACTTAAGAAGCGAAGGACGAAGGTGTTTTGAGGATACAAACTTAAAGTTTGATGCAATTTGCCGAGACCAAGGAGCTAGAATAAAGAGCTTAGAAGTACAAGTGGAGCAAATATAAAAAAGATGTGGACAAAGGGCCCGAGAATGCAAATCTTTCTTGATCGAAGTTCAATTGAAAGAAGAGTGCAGTGCTATTGAGTTAAGGAGTGGAAGAAGATATGAGGGACCAAGTGTTCCGATTTGTGATGAGGATGGAGATAAGGAGATAGAAGAGGAGAGGATTGATGATATAGATGTGGGAGCTGATATGGAATACTCTATTCCATTAGGAGAAAAAGATGGGAAAGAAGAGGAAAGTAAGGTGGAAGAAGGGTTAGTGGAAGAAGGAGAGCAAGGAAGAATTGAAAAGGAGGAAAGCTATGTTCCTAAGTGGAAAAGGGTAAGAGAAGAGAGGGAAAAGAAGAATAAAGTGGAAGTTGATGAATAGGGGGTGCCAAAGACGGTAGTACCCATTCCATATCCTCAAAGGTTCGCTAAGAAGAAGCTAGATGATAAGTTCAATAAATTTTTGGATATCTTCAAAAAGATATACATAAATATTCCTTTTTATGAAGCCTTGGAGCAAATGCCAAGTTATTCCAAGTTCATGAAGGATTTATTATCCAAGAGGAGGAGAGTGGAAGAACCGAAAATGGTCAAGTTGACAAAGGAAAGTAGTGATGCTTTGGCAAGAAAACTTCCTCAAAAAGAGAAGGATCTGGGATGTTTCACAATTGTTTGTGACATGGGCAATGGAGTAGTACGAAATGCTCTATGTGATTTAGGAGCGAGCATCAACACTCTCGATTTTCAAAAGTCTAGACCAAGGCCACTTGAAGGGAACATCTACAACACTCCAATTGACGGATGGGTCAACTACCATTCCTAACGTCTTCATAGAGGATGTACTTGTGAGGATTAAAGATTTTACATTTCCAGCGGACTTTTATGTCCTTGATATGGAAGAAGATAAAGACATTCCTCTCATTCTAGGAAGGCCTTTCTTGGCTACCGCCCGAGCGGTCATTGATGTGTATAATGGAGAGTTAACTTTGAAGCTTGGTGGGGATGAACTTCACTTTTCTATCCAAGATGCTATGAAGCATCCAAGGGAGAATTCCTCTTGTAACTCAATTGATATTGTAGAGCTTTGTATCCAAGAAGTTTTTGAAAATGCTGAAATTTCTTTCTTTACTTCCAATTATTAGATTCCAAACTACAATGAAGCTAAAGAAAGTGATTGTCTTGATGTTGATGATGTAGGTAATGAAGATGAAGGACCCATGAACACTCAAGTAAAAGAAAGGCTCTTGGAAATCAAAGAGGAGGAGAGTGCAACAAGGGAAGTAGGAGAAGCAAGCAAGGACAAGGAAGAGGAGGCGAGGATTGCATTGAAGCCATTGCCCAATCACCTCAAATATGCTTATCTTGATGAAAATGAAAGAAACCCGGTAATCGTATCCTCTTCTCTTCAAGGTGATGAACTTGAGAAATTGCTTATTATGCTTACGAAACATAAATCGGCTATAGGTTGGACGGTGGATGTCTTAAGGGTGTAAATCCTTCTTTATGCATGCATAGAATACGCTTAGAAGAAAATGCTAAGCCATTAGTTCAACCACAAAGACGTGTGAATCCTATAATACAAGAAGTCATTAAGAAAGAAGTGTTAAAATTGCTTGGAGCGAATATGATCTTCCCTATTAGTGTCAGCCCTTGGGTGTCACCCTTGCATGTAGTGTCTAAGAAGGGTGGAATGACTATCATAAAAACTGAAAATAATGAAGTGATTGCTACAAGGGTTGCCACGCACTACAACATAAATGACATTATGCAACATTAAAAAAGTGTTACTTAATATGTGTAAAGTGTTACTTTTGCAAATAGGTAACACTTTTAAGGGGGTTGCACTTGCTCGTGTAACCTAAAGTCAAAGGTAACACTTTTAATACTTTTCTGTAACACTTTTAATACAAAGGAATCCATTGTAACACTTATTTGTAATGCTTAAAAAATGTTACATTTAACCCCTTGGGTAACACATTTTTGTTAAATGTAACATTATTTTGGTAACACTTTCAAAAATTAAGGTTACATTTTTGTAGATAAATGTATCACTTTTGACTATATAAAGTATCACTTTTAAGTTTATAATGTAACTCTTTGTATCACTTTTAAATTTCTAATGTAACACTTTGCATAATTTTTATATGTCTAATGTAACATTTGTTAAATAATTATGTAACATTTTCTTAGTAATTATGCAACACTTTTAATCGTT
The DNA here is from genome assembly GCA_026898435.1 of Prunella vulgaris. Taxonomy (NCBI): domain Eukaryota; kingdom Viridiplantae; phylum Streptophyta; class Magnoliopsida; order Lamiales; family Lamiaceae; genus Prunella; species Prunella vulgaris. The sequence continues at coordinate 683,507 of JAPKLY010000127.1, read as the reverse complement.
ACATATGTTACTTCATCAATTACAATGTCATCTACTATAATATATACAATTCAATAGAGATCTGAAAAATTAAAATTGATAAAAAATAATATTATATTAATAAATCTATAATATTTGTAATTATGTAGATAAATTGTTAAAACCTCATATACATTTGACATAAAATACATGATAAAGAGGCCTATAAATCAATTACATAATCAACATTAGAAAAAAAAGTTTAATAATTATTTTACAACAGCTTTCTCATTTTTGCTCACTCAATTTTCATTCTTTGTTCCCTGGCCATTTCATGGTTCACTTCATTTGGGCATTTTTCCTGCAGCGCTTGAAAATCCTATCATATATCAAATCAAATTGAACTCATGCTCTCTCTCGATGGCTAAATGAAAAGAATGTGATCACCTTCTACAATCTTGTAATACCTGCACCAATCATGAATCTGTACATTTAACCAATATGATCGCCTTATCAACTGGACTTTTGCACAGTTACTTTTAGATGACGAAGTATACAGATCTATGTTGATACTAGTTGCAACAAAATGTAGCGCATTTATACATAATCACACATTAAATTGAAAAGGAATAAGGCACAAACCAGATGCCTGGTTGTACAGGTTGGCATTCTGAATCATTAACTACATGATGAATAGGGTGCTCAACTGGGAAACGTGGGTGTGTCACTGATATGGTGTTGAGAGCGCCATCATTGACCCATCAATCTTCTTCCCTGTAAACAAAGTTCAGTATCAAATCCAAACAAGAAACTGATTTCACCAGATATATCTTTCAATTCTATAAAATGCAAAATATACAAAAGTATCACTTTAACAGTGTGTTTTATGTAAAAGAGTAACACTAATCTTGTACACTATTTGTATGATGCCACTGTACACAAATATATTTTAGTAAAACAACTTACAATGTCTTATGTAAACAGCACTCACCTGTAGCCTTTAAAAGGAGGAGTGAGCTGTAGAGGGTGTTTCCATTGGGTCATCTGCAAGACATGGATATATAATACTGGATGTATTCCGAGAAGGCCCAATGGAACTGTGACTCCCATTAGATTCCTCGAACGTTTGGTGGCATAGCTGAAGTAGTATGTTTTGGGAAATGTTTGTAAATGACTGTTCAATCTGATGGATCCTTGGATTGCAAGATCAGGAAGAATCCAATCAGCAGATGCAAGGCGGCATAACTGCATAAGGCAGATGAGCTTCACTAACTTCCATCTTCTTGCCTATGAGTAATGGAAATCAATTAGAAACTACTGATGTATCACATATGGATTGCTTGGACATGTTTATCGATCAATTACAATATAATGTTTTTCACTCCCATGTGTTCTCTGCAATTAAGACCTTAACAACACTAATATGTTTAACTCCAATGTGTTCTCTGCAATTAAGGCCTTAACAACATTGATTTGCATAATCAAGACTGAACCTTTGTAGATATGTTTACAAAGACATGGTAGCATTGTGCAAAGAACAGATGGTCAAATTAAGGTTATATAAGAAAATAAACATAAAGAGAACTCACTGAATTCGATCTATATAGGGTCTTGTGTACCATTGAATGCCCCAGACATTAAAGTTATACTTAGAACCTAATCTGGTGAAGTGTTTTTATATCCGTTATATGCCTGAAATCGTATTTAACTAATAGTTTTTCCAACTCGAGATTGTCTAAAAATGATTGATTCCCAACAAGAATTCATACCTTATCAGCAAGCATTTGTTGCAAGACCTGAGCAACCTGTGCTCCGGCTGAGTGCCCCACTAAGTGAAATCAGATGATCTGCATCCCATTACAGGTAATGCCTAGCGATTTCCAGCTACAGAACCAAAATGTTAGAACAAGAAACAGTTTCATGTCTTCAGAGATTAAGGATTAAAACTTATCCTTTATCATAAACTCTTCCAAACTAAGAGTGCCCACAAGCCTTGCTATGTTCTTCTCCATAATCAACTTGCCCTCCTTCCAGATACTAGAACAATTCTCTAGCCCTAAACCCACAATCCCAGCAACATATACATAATTACAAAATATCATTCCAAAAACACACACCTATGAGAAATCATAAGTAAAAACTTTATAGAACTGGTTGAACAAACACATACCTATCATATATACCAGTTAATGAGCCTAAATCAGGCAGAAGAACCCTATCATCTTTCTTCTCGGCCCCCTAATCTCTGTGAAACAGGGGATAAAAACTCAATCCTGCAAATCTCTGAGCTTAAAAAACCTATAAAATTTAAAAGAAAAAGAAATCATAATTTCAAGAGTGATTAGATTATTCATACCCGTTTCCAAAATAAAATATCCCATGAACTAAAATGATTGGCGGCAATCGTCAGCGCTGATGGGTATTTCCAAGTCCTCTCTTTGCAATCCAGAAGCCAAATTAGGCTTAAAAGGATAATCACCTTATGGTTTACAAGACTTCACCTGCTATAGCTGTGCTAAATATGTAGAGTCCATACAACAAATGCACAATAGAACTCACGAACAACTCCGCTAAAGATATCCACCACCTAATCATTCTGTTTCTTTACCTATTTTTTTATTTTCCAAAAGAGAAATTGAAGAATTTATATGCACAAATGAAGCATAAACATGAATTTTAATGCCAATGGAAATTCAATTGAACTGAAGCGTGTAATCAAATAAAAAGGGCTTTCAATAACAAAGGATCTGGTGAAAGTTAAAATACGTAGATTAATGGTTGAATCTCATATACAATGACCAATTAAAATAGAGAGATCTATAAATATAATTTGTTAGTAGTAGTCTTCATCTTGCACTTCATTCTCAATCCCATCATCAATTTTTTCAAGAGCATCATCATCCTTCGCTTCTTCTCCATGTTTATCATTCTGAATAGTAATATTAGCAATATAAGTTAAAAAAATAAAGCTGAGAAACAACATATAGACACAAAGAAATAATACATGCAATACACCAAATAATGTTGTTTACTTATTTAATGTCACCAAGTTAATCACTTTATTATTCTTTTGGCACACACACTCAAGAAATTAATAAATGAACATATGGCTATTACCTGGCATTGATTTATATCATTAATGTCACTTGGAGATTGCTCATTAATAACGTAGTTTGAAGGCTTCTTGAATGATGGAGGGATACGAGAAAACACATCGGAAGGAAGAACTTCTTGTAAAACTTTCAAAACTTCACTCATGGTTTCCTTCACAATATTGGCTTTGTATGGCTGCAAAAACTCCTCTGGAATAAGCATATTGGACACTGAATTTTCCTTTGCTCTCTTTGTCTTGGTACACCTACCCAAAAGTTTTCGATGATTTTGTGTTCGCACATCTTCCATCTGAATTTATATCATATTTATGAAAAAATCATTATAACATAAGTTTAACGAAGTTATATAATAAGCATCGAACGAAATGCATCTTACATTGTTAGATTCTTCACAAGATGTCTTGTACTTTCTCTCTGGCCTTTTTTTACGTGTTTCTCTATACAGCATTGCTTCAGATGGTGGCATGTTATCCTTTTTTTCCTACCAAAAAGTATTTTGTAATTTTATTGGGCAACATAGTTACAAAAGACTATAAAAGAAGAATTAAAAAATAGGAAAAAGCAAATTTGATAATTTGAGGAAGTGTAACTCTTTATTAATCAGATGGGCCTGACTTAGTTGAAGGGGAATGTGAATTAGCTACTAAGTTTAATATTATGATCCACATCATTAGGATATCATGCTTTATAATGCTTAATATAAGAATAATAATATATAATTCCTTACAAGCTCACAACGCTTTCTCGCAAAGGAAATAGGACCTGCAGTATGTCTATCCTTCTGACTTTCACTATTTTCTTTATTCTTTTCACTAATGTCATGCATGTAAATTACAGTACATGATTTTGAATGATCACAATAAGACCAACTTAATAAAATACTTGATATTCATCAACTAAAATATAAAATACAAATGGCAATATGTATAAGTCTTCTAAAAATTAGTAGTTGTAACAAATACCTGAACCACTTTCAGACTCTAAAAGTTAAGTAAATCCTTGAAATGTGAAGCTGGGATTCTCTCTGGACGATGAGTCCATCTATCCCTCATATTATCGTATGGCTTGTAGTGCATCTTTTTTATTCTAGACTTGTAAATGCGCCAGAGGGTTCCAACTGAATGCAATACGTAGTCTTTTCCTTCCTCCACAATTATATATTTTGACTACAAGATATGATGAGTTGATTGAAGTGTAGTTTATATATAAATTACCCAGAGTTTGGAAAAGGAAATGGAGAGAAGAAACTGTTAGATATATGCTACAACACATAAAGAAATTTAAAATTAACTTTCTAATTTAGGAGTAAAACATGCATAATGTAATGTAAGAGGTGTTTTACCTTCACATAATCCCAAATTTGATCCTTGTTAGGAACTTGGTGCCAATCAAGCTTGTTGAGTGGCACGAGATTAGAATCTCGAGCCACTGTCCCTAAGAAGCGACTAAACTCATTCAAAGTAGCTTCATCCGGCCCAATTGGCTGACATAGTTCATTCAATATTATGGGCTTCCGATCATTTATGGACCTTTCATGCACATCTTTGCAAATACTTGGTCCTCGTGTTCGTTTCAGCTTCTTTGGAACTATATGAAAAGCAAAAATACATGTTAAAAATATATATTCAGTATGAACATATGAATTACAATAACTTGACTTTTTCTAAAGAATGTAAATAATTAATAACTATATAACATTAAATAAATGCACTTTTAATTGATTAATGTTGAGCTATACCTGGCTGATCATTATGATTTTCTACAGGCACACATTCATTTATCATCTCAACTGCATCATGTTCACTATTATTTGGATCCTTGTTTGTTTCTTCAATAAAAACAGCATCATTATCTGAGTTTTCAGAATCTTCATTTTCATCTACTAAATTCAGCCCTGAATAGCTTGCTGTTCTTTTTTTTGAATTCTCCATCAGCTGGTCCAAAGATAAATCATTTCTGAAATCATCTATATCAGCATGTGTTTGTCTAGATATTTTCTCTCGTGATTTCTCTCTCAGCCTAAGATAAGCTCCAAGTGATCCCGGTGCAACCATCATCTTGCTTTGTCCATATTTTCTTGAGGTGTTACTTATTACCTCGTTTTCTTGTTGAGGTATGGCCATACCTACTTGATGTTGTGATTTAACTTGTGAAGGTACTTGTTCAAGTTGTTTAGCTTGATGTTGAGGTGGAGTAAGAACCTCCCTATGTTTCTTCTTTCCTTCAGTTTGTTGGTCTTGAACTCTTCGTGCTTGAGAGCGTTTTCTTAACATATTGGACATTGATACGTTAGCAGCCATTACCTGAAACATGTTCCTAATGATCATATTAAATAGTGAAAACAATAAAATTACATAATAATACTTAAAGTAGTGATCTGTAACCTTCTTTGAATGAGGCCTCAAACTCATAACATTTTGCATAATCTCATCACCATCGTCTTCACTTGAATGGCCTATTTCAGTTTCTTCATGAGGTATGTATTCAACATCCTTTACAAGAATTTTATTGGAGTTCATTTTGTTATTCTTTCCCCTTTTATTCTGCTCCCTCGAACACATTTTTCCATAAATCATAGATTGAATCCCCAGTTCCTTCATCTTCCTTTTATTTTCTTCAATTCTCTTCAACCTTTGTTCCTCATACTCCGCCATCTTGAGTTGCGGCACTCTCAGAATTCTGCAGTTAAAAGTAAAATAAAAAATAATAAATCAATGTATTTAAGTTTTTTTTTGATAGAAATGTATTTAAATTAAACTAGTTAAGATAGTGTAATCTATTATAAGACCTGAAATGTCAATAACTATTCTATAATATACCTATTTCAAAATAGCATACGTCTTTGATACTCGGCAGAACAACCTAGCTGTTAAGTGGGTCGTCCAACTATAAACTTAGAATAATCTGTGGTCACCAGAAAATGTCCAGTATTAGTTTGCTAACAACAATTAAAGTTGGCGAATCAGCAAGACCATACAAGATTACAACACATGGTGTATATTTATTAGAAGATGTTGGCTAACTGATTAATGACTGTTCTAACTTTGAACATATTTTTAGTAAAAAAATTGAAATCACAAAGTAAATAGACAAATAAATACATTTTATACCATTTGAAAGATGGAAACTAAAATAAATTGAGGTTTTCTCCCACGCACAAACATGTGGGGGGACAAATAATTAGTTTAGAGACATAATACTCATTGATTATGTCAATTTTTTTTTTAAATTTTTAGTTTAGACTTATCTCATGAAACACTAATAATGTAGATACCTTTCCTACTTTCATCAGAAGTATGCTTTTGTTGTTGACTAGCGTGCACTGAGAAAATTAGAAAGCTACTAAATACTCCTCAAATATCTTCACCATCTAAATTCTTAATCTAATTTCTTCTAGAATTAATACGTAATTTTCCCAACTATCTAAAAAAATCAGAAAGCTACTAAAACACTCAAAAGAAATAATATGTAACTATCCCAAATATCATCACACTTTATTTAGACCTTTCAACAAACAGTTGGTGTGCTATAAAGTTATATCAGAATTCTTCAAGATTGTAATCAATTGAATACTTACAATCAAAATCCAAAAAAAAAAATTAAAAAGTAAATATATTGCAATTGAAAACGAAGAGACAAACCGTAGTTGCTGCCGAATTTGAAAGGCTATCAAAAGATGGTGTTTCTTTTGCAGAATAGGGAAAATAGGAGAAGTAGGTACGTGGGCGAGCGGTTATTCACCCAAATAAAATTAGCGGGATTTCCAGAGGAATTTGCTGCTTCATCCATGGCAGGAGCAAGGAATAGAGGCAGTTTTCTTTGGGAAATTTTCTCGACACACACGCTTATAACTTTACATATATTCCACATAAATATATATAAAGGTAGATAGTTATTTCTCCTGATGTTGCAGTAATAATTTATTCACATAAATATAAAGTAATTAAAGTAGAACCCAAATTAATTCTGCATTAGAAAATGATACAACTCTGATTATTAATTAATGGGATTTACTCATGCAAATTTATATTTTTTGAATTAAAAATATAATGTATAAATGTGTTTATTTTTTTCATTGACTCTTATTTTGCGTAATCCACTAACAATATAATTCGAAGTTACATTTATACTATAAATAATAAAATAATAATGGACTCCTTATATATTATTATCACATTCACGGTGTGCATGTGATCATTTTTGGAGTATAATAATAAAATATTATATCTAAAAAGGTATGAGAATAGATTTGGGAGATAGATTATAAAAACTTGAAATAAATTTGGGGACTGAGAAGTACTTTATTTTAATTACAATAAATAAATTCTGGAAAATAAAATACAAAATGGAAATAAATATTGTCTTGTGCCAATAGAAACTCACGTTTTACTAGTAGAAACTAGTTATTCTCCTATGCGATGCACGATTGATATTGATAATATTTTAATATGAGATACAATGTGTTATAAATTTAAATTAAGTTTATTTTGTTCTTCAACTAATTGTTATTACTATTTTTTTAAATTTTGTATTAATATATAATTTATGAGAGATAATTATATATATTTGAAATTTTCTTCAAACTAACAAAATATATACTAAAATTTTAGAAATGACATTCATATTGAAAATACTAATGAAGTTTTCCTTAAATATCAGTATTCAACTATAAATCAAAATAAGTAATTAAATATTTTTAAATAATAGAACTCATTTGTTGGAAGAATTTTCTAATTAGAATAATTATTTGGCTAATTCTAGCTTTGGATTCTTCCAAACAACAATCAAAGATAATTGAAATGTAGGATGATAGAGAGAAAGTAGAAAGAAGTATTTTTGTATCTAATGAACTTAGAATCTTGAGAATGAGTACAAAAGATATATATATATATACATGTGATGATGTCACACTAATCTAGCTTAAATGACTTAATTAAATGACAAGTGTCCTAATACTTGCCATATTTGCCACCTTTTATGCACTAATTACATTGTTATTTGACTAATATGCCCTCACTAAAGATCCTTCCAGCTGCTGCTTTCTACTGGGGGTAGGGCTAGCTCCATGTCCTTGTGTTATTTGGGCATTGTTGTTGTGTTGAATGGTGAGTACATAGCTTCTCTAGGTGATCCGCACCCCCTATGAAGTGGCAAGCTCCTGGCGAGCTGGCTGGCGAGCAGCTTTGCCTTAAGCTTTTTATTCATCCCGATTAATCGTCATTAGCTCACCTCCTAGGTCTCCTATCAACAATCATATTCTAGATTTTATTGTGTTTTATATATGGAATATGAATGTGAATTAAATAAAATAGACGATAAATTTGAATAATAGAATAGATGCAACGATTGAACTGAATAAAAGTTATACCTTCAATTTGTTCCCTATTGTATACACAAAATTTTAATTTGATATGCAGTTGAAATATATTGAAAGAAAAAATTAAATATTATATAAGTGTAATTAAACTAAAAGTAAGGTGGAGATGTGAAGTATATGCAAATGGTGGAGTAATATATTACATACTAATTGGTGGAATATAATATTAATATTTTACTCCTCCCGTCCCTGTATAAGTTGCTCACAACTTTTGGGCACTAATATTAAGAAGGGTATAAAAATATTGATATAGTACATATGATGTAATGGAAAAAAGTGAAAAGTAATGAGAATAGTGTAAAAAGTATTGAATATAATCATAAAGAAGTGAATAGTAGTTTTCTAAAAAGTTAAAAAGACAAATGAACAACATATAATGGGACGGACGAATATGACAAAATGAGCAACTTACAGTGGAACAAAGGGAGTATTATTTTAGGTATTTTGGCAGAAACTTGTGGAAGAAGCCGCTATTGTGTTTTTATATATACTAGTTGTTTAGCACGTTCTTAACATATTATCAATCACTTTACAAATTTAATATACATGATTGTTGAGAAATTGTATATCAATTGTGCTTGATTTTTTTTTTTTTAGTTGAAGTTTGCTTAATTCAAAATTAATGGATAAAGGTGAAAGTATAAGCAAAGAAATTATATGCATCTCTTCTTCTTCTTCTTTTTTTACCTTAGAGTCTTCTTATATACAACATGTTTTGTTACTAATTCATGAAGATTTTGTTAGGTGAAGTTCCATGTATGAAATAAAGAAAAATATATAACAAATAATCATCTATAATATATAGCATGCTCTAGTACATATTACAAGCAAATAAAGCATATAAGAAGTACATTTTACAAGCAAATATGTCACTGAAATTGCAGCAGGCTGTAGAGATCCCAAGCATTTGATGTAGGCAGCAGGCCATAGTCCCACACAACTACACGCAGCAGCTGCATTTTGGAAGATAAAAGCTGTCCTCCGCATGTGGATGAAGCAGGCAGCAGCCAGCATTCAAAGGAGATTAAGCAGGCACATAGCAGCTGCACAAATGAACCAACCTCAGGCACATAGCAGCTGCACAAATGAACCAACCAGGAGGTAGCACCTTGCATCCACTAATAATACCCAGCAGCTAGTGATCTAGGCAGCAAGTAGCAGCTCCACTCCAAGTAGGTGAAGCATGCAGCTGTCAAATGCTACCATGAAGCTACACGCAGTAGCATAACAAACTTCAAAGCACCAGCTAAGTGATGCAATCAGCAGCCAAGATAACACATAACAGCTGTGGATTGAACCAAAAAACTTGCAACAACTTAACTTCACAAAGTTACGAAGCATGGTGGTGAAGCAGGCACCACTTAGCAGCAGGGCACAACGAGCACAACTCCTGAATATACAGCAGCTTGTCTAGACATAAATCATGGTCTAAACTAGCAGAACCAATAGCACCAACAAGTGATGAAACAAACTCAGAAAAATCTGAGTAAACAAAAAGAACTGAACTATATCCAACACAATTCGACAACCCCTGGAAGTTTGCTCAGATTAAAAGGCAGCTGCAAAACACAGAGGGGATCACTCGAGGGAGACCACAAACGGGGGGCGACTCCAGCAAACTAGCTGCCAAAGTGAGAAAATTCTCTAACCCACAACCAGGGTAACCAAACGGGCAGTCCACAATAGTTAAACATCCACCAAACTTTACAAATGACCAAGGGAATAGAACTGCAAGAAATAGTGCAGACACACCCCAAACAACCACAGGCAGTGTGCAATGAATCAAAGTTCAAAGAAATCAGGAAGCCAATAACCTGCCACAAGAATTGGAAAACACTCAGATGCAATTCTCCCATAGAAGGTGGATCATTGAGATATTATAACACAAATATTACGCTCCTCTAATAGGGTTCCCTTGGTCACAATCAAAAAATACGATAAAAAAAATAATTATCAGAATGAGATCTTGAAAATAAATGCTAATTATGCTTCAACATAAGAGTAAATCACATGGAACTGAAGAAAGATGTGCAACAAATTTGTTAAAGGCATTGTCTTACAGCTCCAAAAGCCCCAGTGGACACAAACAATTTACACCCCTCATCCTCCATTGTCACTTGGCACAGCATAGGGAGCAAAAGGAGATAAACTGGAAAGGACTGTTATTTGGGAAAGAAAAAAAAACATATCAAAAAAAGGAGATAAACTGGTTGAGATGCATCACAATGACTAGAATAATAAGTTCATCAAAACTAAAATTTAATAATAAATAAAAAACAAGGCTAAAAGAAACTAAAATAGAAGATATCTTACTTTTTGTATGGGATTCTGTAGAAGACACCTTGGTATAGATCATCAAACGCCATCTCTTATATAAAGCCTTTCCTTTCCAATCCTGAATTTGTTATTTAAATTTGAAAAAGTGAACCATGTTAGCTGATACAAGTGCAGTAGTATATTATAACATCTTTGAATACAAGGTTTCTAATGACAATTTTTTTTTTACTCAAATAGATTTTAGTTAAAAATCAGATCTTCTGCAGGAACATTTCAAAATTTATCAAATGCATAATAATAAATATAGATTAGAGAAAATCAGAACATTTTTCAAGAAATAACTACTAGTATCATCACCTTATATTTTACTCAAGAGTCCATCCATTCCATATCTGAGTTGTTTTCATGGGCATCAATAGGTGTTTCTTCTGTTAAGTCATTGTGATGCATCTCAACCAAAGTGTGAGGCACATCTTCTCTACACCACTCGACAACATCATCATCATCAATCATATTTGTTATTATATCATCACCATTATCATAAGGTTCAACCAAATATGCATCTTCTGTTTGATCATCAGTATTAAAAATTCTTTCGGCAACTTTTTCATCACATAGTGCCAATCATTTTCAATAGGATCTTGCACATAAAATACTTGATGCACTTGTGATGCCAAGACAAATGGATCATCGACACAACACAACTTTTTGAAATTAACACGTGTGAGACCATACTGATCTTTTTCCACTTGAAACCAATCACATCTGAATAAGATTGTACTGAAGGAACCCCAATAGTCTAGCTCAATGATCTCACTTATAGCCCCGTAATACGTGATACTATCCAGAATGGGATTATGGTCCTTAGTACTAGCAAAACTTGAAGTTAATGCAATCAAAGTGACTCCACTATTTTATGTTTTGCATCTTGCATCACGTTTACTTGTATAGAACCTATAACCATTAATAAAGTAACCTGTATATCTTCTTGCAGAGCTGGAAGGTCCTATGGACAACCATTTAATATGATCGGAAACTTACCTCGACTCAATTTTTTCTCTAAACCAAACCATAAATTCTTGGCTATGTTGTTGAGCTTGCCTCCACCTTTTCCTATGCTTATCTTTGGACTTACTTTTCATGTCATCTTCATGCTCCCTGCATCAGCAGAAATACCATAAATTCAATGACTAATAATATATTTTTGATAAATTATACAAATAAAATTTATAAAATGACTCACTTGATATATTTCTCAACATCCTCATTTTTGCAATTGAATAACACATATCGATGCGCTAGATCCTTTGAGACTGAATCTAAGTGGACTGAAGTTCCTTTCTTCCCCTTTCTTTTCCTAAGAGGATAACCAATCTTAGGAAATATTTCTGAGTTGTCAGCAGCTGCAACTTTCTCATAATTTTGGTAGTTCTTTGATCGCTTCTTTACCCCATCTTGTAAATATCTTGAACAGAAAATCAGACACTCTTCTGCCAAATATCCTTCAGCAATAGAACCCTCTGGACGACTGCGATTACGAACATATGATTTAAGCTTTCCGAGATACCTCTCTATTGGGTACATCCACCAGCCACTTACCGGTCCACTTAGTCTAACTTCATTAACTAAATGAATAGGCAAGTGGATCATGATGTAAAAAAATGAAGGTGGAAATATTCTTTCAAATGTACAAAGAATATCAACAATTTCACCTTCCAAACGATCAAGATCTTTTGGGTTAATAAGTCTACTGCATATACCTCTAAAAAACGCACTTAATCTTATCAAAGAAATGGCCACATGCTTAGGTAGTGTTTTTTTGACAGCAACTTGAAGTAAATATTGCATTACAATGTGAGCATCATGACTTTTATAACCTGATATTTTCCCTTCTTTCACCTGCACACAATGAGCTATGTTCGACGCACATCCTTGTGGTAGTTTTGCATTCTTCAATACCTCACAAAATAATGTTTTCTCCTTCTTTGACATTGAAAAAGATGCCTTAGGCAAAAAAATTTGACGCTTGTCAACAGACTCCTTAGGGTGTAGTGATGGTCTGATCCCAATTTCTCTTAGATCCAACCGAGCATTAAGATGATCCTTTGTTTTTCCAGGTATATCTAACAAAGTCCCAAGCACAGTATCACAAATATTTTTCTCTATGTGCATGGCATCCAAATGATGACGAGATGAAATATGTTTCCAATAAGGTAAATTGAAAAAACATGATCTTTTCTTCCATGGACTAGACTCATTTTTTTTCCGTGATTGTAATTTTCCTAACTTATTTTCAAAATTCTGTAACAAATCTAAAATTTCTGTCCCGGATAATGGATTTGGAGCTGACATCTCCTCTGTTTTACCATTGAAAGACTTCTTTTCTTGACGCCAATGATGATCTGCATCTAAAAATCTGCGATGGCCCATGTAGCACATTTTTTTACTATACTTCAAGTACAAGTGAGTTGTTTCATAGTGGCAGTATGGACAAGCATACTTTCCTTTGGTACTCCAACCGGACAGCATGGCATAGCCAGGGAAATCACTAGTTGTTGATTGTATGGCTACATGCATCTGAAATATTTGGTGCTTTGAAACATCATATGTCTCCAACCCAAATTCCCATAAATCTTTTAGCTCTTCTATCAAAGGTTGAAGGTAAACATCAATGTTATTCCCTGGTGAAAGAGGGCCTGGAATAAGAAGAGACAATATAAGGTATTCAGGCTTCATAAACAACCATGGTGGTAGGTTATAATTGATTAAAACAACTGGCCATGTACTATGTGAGGTGCTCATAGTTCGAAATGGATTAAATCCATCACTTGCAATGCCCAATCGCACATTACGAGAATCTTGAGAAAAATGTGGGTAAAAGGAATCAAAATCCTTCCAAGACTTTCCATCTGCTGGATGCCTTAAGTTCCCATCTTTAAGCCTCTTCTCATCATGCCATCTCATGTAATCAGCTGTTTCAGAACACATATACAATCTTTGAAGCCTAGGTTTTAAGGGAAAGTGCCAAACTACTTTAACTGGAATCTTCGAAGCATGTTGAGATGATTGATCATTCTCATTATTTTCTGGCTGTTTATTAATATCTTTCCACCTTGGAGCTTGACAAACAATGCAAGATGTGGCACTTTCATTTTCTTTCCAGAAAAGCATACAGTCATTACGACATGCATCAATCTTCTGATAATGTAAACCCAAATCATTCACCAATTTCCTAGCTTCATTGTAAGACTTAGGCAATTTTACTTCAGGAATCAACTCTCGGATAATTTCAAGGAGTTCAGAAAATGCTGAATTTGTCAATCCGTGTACACACTTGAATAGGTACAATCTAATGATGAATGATAGCTTCGAAAAAGATTTGCACCCTGGATAAACTTCCTGTTTTCCATCTTCCACCAACTTAAAAAACTTCTTTGTTTCTGCATTGCACTCCTCTTCAATATTTTCATGCAGGTACCCCTGATCATCAGTAGAAATTTTATCGCTTAAATCTCTATGAGTATCATACAACAAGCTTTCCATATCATCATCCATGTTTGGTCGATAGTTATCAGAATCTATCGTTTTATTTGACATAGAGGGTACACCTTTCTCATCAACATGCCATTGTTTAATCCCTGAACTAATGCCATTGACAATTAAATGATTATACACTTTAGCTCTATGATGCCAAAAATGATGATAGCACTCCTTACACGGGCAGGTAATTTGATCCCCCTCTGCTCGAGTAGAAAATGCATGATCAAGATAATCTTCCGCTACTCTTGCATACTCATCACTAGATCGTAAGATGTTACTAGACTGTAAGAGATTCACCCACTTACTTCCTCCAGAATCCATTATCCAACTTTACACAAAAATAAAACATACTTGATGTTAGAGAGACTTTAAGCCAATTATTGCATTACATTATAAACAAATACTAATTTCTTCTCTTTTAAATTACAACAATATGCAAAATTACAACAAACCCCACTCTCAATATATCATAAATTTGTAAATTCAGAAGTACATTAATAATGTTTCAAAAAAATTAAAAAGTAATTAAGAAACTTCGACAAGTCAAAGGAAAATATATCGACACATGGAAGAGAAAATAACTTGACGTTTAAAAACAATGAGGTTGTCTCAAAACTTTCAGCTGGATAGAGGAAAAAAAGTAGAATGAATAAATAATGTTGATCTAGATTCAAGCTGTCAGTTTAACTTCCGCTAACTATAGTTTATGTTCTACCATGATGTCTTGGCAAGTAAATAGTCCATATATTTAAGAATCTAGAATTAGACATTGATAAGAAGAAATAAAATAATAAATAATAAAGCTTGTTCTAAGAATAGATAAACTGAGAGTTTAAAGATGTAATTTTTCACTGAGAACGAAGATGTGTTATTGGTAACATTATGCTTACTTCTATGTTGAGTATGCATAAAGGTAAATATGATGATGTTGTCAGCAAGAAAGCAATATTGACCAAGACACAAATTTAGAGGCATTAATTTTGCTTAGTTGTTTATGATTCTCACTCACTCAGCAAAAAGGATCAGTGAAAAAAATATGGACTTCTCAACTCATGGAAATTAAAGACGCTACAGTAAGATTCATTAACAGACACCAGATATCTAGTCCATGATGCTCCATAAGTTTATGAATGTAGCAATATTGAAGATCTATAAATCAACTTATACTGAGCAGGGAAGTAGTTTCCAAAGCATGTGGGTTTTTGAACGTCACATAGGTTGTACATGCATATTGACCACCTCTATTTTATTTGTCAACCACAATAAATAATGCTTAATATTTAGCAAGTAAAGGGATCTAAGGCAGAACAAAAAATAAAATAAAAAAGACATTTTGAAATACAAGAATCACTTGCTGAAACAATGGAACTCTTAGTGATACTAAAGAAACTTCTCACAAATATTATTACGTGTGAATTATTTAGTGATGCTGGAAAATATTCATCTTTTTTTCACCAAAACATTGATACACAAACAGAAAATTGAAAGACGCAAAACTAATGTAAGCAAAACTCACAACCTAACAAGAACCAACCCAGATTCTATCTACTCTAATTGAGACTAAATAAATGAACAAAGTAAGTTGTTATACTCCCCCTAGTAATAATGTTTTATAACCTATGGTGTATGACCTCTGTAAACATAGCAGTATATCATCTCTCATGCATAGAAAGTTGCTTCAGTTGGCTTAGTTTGTTAGAGCTACAGCTCGATCATACATCCATAAATTAAATAGAGCAAACTGCACTACATCTTTTCATTACCTGATATCAATAAACATTATATATGGGCTTTTCCCTATTATACAACTTTATCTTCTTCATTCATTCGTATAATTCTACGTTGAATAAAAGTAACATGCACAAATCATAGAGAGAAAGTGAATGAAATCGTATGAAATGGAATACCTGGAACTGAAACTCCAACCACAAATCAATCACAGATGTCAACACTTGATGGCCAATAGAAACCCTGTGTTTAAGGGAAAATAACATTAGATGATGGAGAGAAAAATAAAATTTAGAGAGAACAGGAAAAGATGATTAAAGGAAGAGGGAAAAACATAGACTAAAGAGAAATGGAGTAAAGCTTAAAAAAATAAAATGTCACTGGGACATTTCATCGAACATGTAGTATGCATTGTTTATGAAACATGTGAATGCCAGCTTTTTAAGGTTAATTCCTTCAACCAAATTACTCAAGACAAGCATTGGATGAATATGAATTTAGCCTAAAAATATTATCTAAATATTTGGTGAGGAGAAGTTAAGCCCTAATCTTCTCTTATAGGCGCTGTGCTGAGAAGAAGACGATTTTTTTTTTTTTGGAGAAGTAAGATATGAAGAGTGGAACCTCACAGGTACCAAATAGAAAACAGTGACTGAGAGATTCGATTGTGATCGGCCTGATGAGAAAGACAATCGGCTGAGGAGGAAGACGAAAGACTATGCAGTCAATTTCTCATTACTTGTTAGCGTAAGAAAGTAAAATTAGGAGGATGAAAAAGCCTTTATTTATAAATAATAGATATAGTAATAAATTTAAAACGTGAAATGTGCCTTGCTGAAGTGGTTAGTGTGTGCCTAATGTTTGAAAAGGTTACTGGTTCGATCCCCAGTAGCACGTTAAATTTTTTGAGTTAAAGACATCTTACATGTTATACGTTACTGCACTTTTTATTATTATTATTGTTATTATTATTATTATTATTGGAGTTTATGTACATCAAAATGAAGAGATTGTATTGTGTAAACTAATTTTACCATTCATAACTAATATTTTATGATGAAATAATACTATGTAGTAAAATTAATTTATATCATTCAACTAATACTCTTTAATAAATATTAGTGTCATTTAGAAGTATATCTTATAGTAAAAACAACTAATATCTTTTAACAACAAAATAAAAAATAATTACTTTCATTACATGTTTTGCAGTAAAATTGTTCACACAATATTTTATTCTAATAAAATTACTTTAAGTCCAAATGCACATTCTAGAACTATATTTGCCTAAAATTAAATAAGGTTCATAGTGTTTTTTTTCCTTTCAGGCTGTTAAAATTTTGTGTTACATATTAATTCAATACACATGTTACTTAAAACACTTATTCAATTAAAGTGTTACCAAATTGTGTTACAAAAATTAATACAAAAAAGTATTACATAAAAAAAGTGTTACTTATTTAAAAGTGATGCATTTAAATGTTACATATTTAAAAATGTTACATTTAAGTGTTACATATTAATAAAGTGTTACAAAAATGTTACATATAAACTATAATTTTGAAAGTGTTACAAAATTATGTTACATAAACTAATTTATATAAAAATGTTACATTTGGGTGTTACATTAGATCACTTATGTTGTAGTGCACGGGTTGGCGTGTTTGTGTTGATTATAGGGAATTGAATAAGGCTACTTGTAAAGATCAGTTTTCCTTGCCCTTTATGGACCAAATTTTAGATAGATTGTGTGGTTATCGATACTATTGCTTCCTCGATGGTTACTCCGGATACAATTAAATCATGATTGCACTGGAAGACCAAGAGAAGACTACTTTCACATGTACCTATGGAACGTACGCTTGGAGACACATGCCTTTTGGGCTATGCAATGCTCCAGCTACATTCCAAAGGTTAATGATGTCGATATTCCACGGGTTAATTGAGCAAATTATGGAAGTGTTTATGGACGATTTCAGCATTTTTGGTAATACCTATGATATATGTTTGTGTAATCTTGAGAAGGTGCTAATTAGATGTGAAGAGGGGAATTTGGTGCTCAATTGGGAGAAATGCCATTTTATGGTAAGTGAAGGTGTTGTTCTTGGGCATCACATCTCCTCTAATGGGCTACAAGTTGATCGTGCTAAGGTAGTAGCTATTAAGAAGCTACCTCCGCCTATAAACGAGAAGGGAGTAAGATCTTTTTTGGGACATGCTGGATTTTATCGTAGATTTATCAAAGATTTTTCTAAATTGTCTAAACACTTGTCTCGTTTGCTTGAGAAAGATGTTCCTTTTAAGTTTGATGATGTTTGCTTGAAATCTTTCAGGTTGCTTAAGGAAGCTTTGGTGAGTGCACCAATCTTGATCACCCCCGATTGGAAAGAGCATTTTGTTCTTATGTGCGATTTGAGTGATTATGCTATGAGGGTGATGCTAGGCCAATTAAGGGAGAAAAGATTTCATGCAACATCTACCCAGTTGAATTACACCAATACCGAGAGATAGCAAGTTATGCTTTAAACCTTCTACCAGATAAACATCACTTATCTGAACTTTTCCTTTAAGCAAACTTCCTGATCCTTTAGTTGTTCCACTGTCATTATCACCAAAAACAACTGTAGGACCTTTGTGTTCTTTCACATCTTGTAACAAACTTCTATCTCGAGTCATGTGTTTTGCACAACCACTGTCTGTGTACCAAATCTCTCTTTTGGTGGTTGTATTTTGTCCCTGCAAAATAAAGTGAGTTATTTAGAAATCCAAAGGTTTGGATCTCCTTCAGTGATACTCTTTGCAATCCAAGCCTTTTTGGGAGTTGTAGACTTTCTACAGTTCTTGCTTGATCCTCCTTTTTGATTGTTTGTAGAGGGAGACAAATTAGACACATTTCCATTCCAAAATCTATCAAAATTGAGTCTTCTTTCAATCTTGAGCTTGTTGAAGATTTCATCTTCTAACTATATAGTTGACACAGACTCTGCAGTTGGTTTTAGAGTCATATCTTGAAACATGTTGGTGACCTCATCCTCAGTAGCATTCATGATTTCTTTGATCTTCAGTTGTCTTCTTGGTGACAATTCCTTGAATGATTTCAAGAATTGTGAGTCTTCTAGCTGTAGGGTTGAGTTTACAGCTTCTTCAAGTGTTGGTGTAGAACCTTTGGTAAATTTACTCTCATGTTTCCCTTTTGGTATAGAACTCTACATGTGATTCATCCAATCACAGGGATTATACCCTAGACCAGTTAAATCACCAGTGTGTCTTTGTTCAGACATCATCTTCCTTAGTTGTTTGGATGATTTTCCAAAACAATCTAATTTCTTTAAAAGATTACCATTTCTTTCTTCAAGATCAGCTATCCTAATTTCTTGTGATCTGATGGTTTCTTGTAGTTCAGCACAGTCTGCAGCTCTACATTTTGCCTCATTGAAAGTTCTTCATTGTCATTTTGCAAACAACTATAACTTTCTTTGAGTCTTTGTAAAATCAACAGTTGTTTTTCAGCATCTTCTATTCCAGTCAATAGAGCTTTGACATGTTCTCTTCCAATGTGATTGTCTCTCTTAAGATCTTTATTCTCCTCTTGTAGTCATTGGATTGCATCAAGCATGTCATTGGGAGAATACTTTTCTGTTATATAACTAGATGATGAGCACACCTCTTCATCCTTAGCCATAAAACAGATAAGGGCTTCTTCATCTAAATCAGTTGAGTTAGAGTCTTCCAAATCTGTAGTTGACTTTTGAGAAGAAGAGGGACCTTCTTCCTTATTTTTATCAAACTCTGAAAGAAGAGCTCTAATTCTCTCCTTGTCAAGCCTTTTCTTCTTGTATTTTCTAGCTTTCTTTTCCTCATCAGTGTACTTCTCTACCTTGTGGTATGGACAATCTTTGATGTAGTGTCCTGGCTTTCTGCAGTTGTAACACAAATAAGTTGAGTTAGGTGCTATAGATTTCACCTTACCATCTTCCTTTGGTGTGTACTGCTTCTTCTTAGTCCACTTGCCAAACTTCTTGAGCTACTTTATAAAAAGATCCAAGTCTTCTTCGTCAGAATATGCAGCTGTAAGGTTGTCAGCTGTTGATAGAATTTATTAATGACATTTTTATGTGGCTTAATGTAACATGTTAATCCTATCAAACAATAATCTGAGAATTAAATTTTTGGTGTTCTTGAGGGAATGATATAGAGAGAGAAAGTGGAGAGTTTAGAAAGAGAAAATCTTGTGTATTATGGTTGTTGTTGATGGGCGAGCCACTCGAGGTAAATCAGAGAATCAGGAGGTCGCCTCTGCCATGCTGGAGCTCGCCCAGGGCTCACCCATACCCTCGTGAAGGTCTCGCCAGGGTTCATCATCGCAAAACACTCGTAGGCCATGCAAGGCGTTAGGGCTCGCCCTAGAGCTCGCCCGACCCACCGAAGCTCGCCTGTGAGCTCGCCCATGAGCTCACCTATTAGTCAATAGGACCCCGATTGCGCGCTCTTTTTCCCTCCGTCCAGTTTATCCACAAGGGTGGTTTACGACGAGGTTTTTAATGAGGCCCATCTAGTCTAAGGCATAGTAGTAGGATGAGGCATGATAGGGGGAAGCAGTGTGAGAGATCAAGACGAGGGCAAGGAACCCTCGTCAACACCGGAAGCCACACAGGCTCATAAGGTGTCGTCTCACACTCACACACCTATAAATAAGACCTCTCTTGTACTATTTGGGGAATTCTCACATTTCACACAATTAATACAATCCCTACTGCAATATTTCTCTCTCTAAACTCTCTTCTCTCACTCCTTAAGAACATTAATTCAAAGATTATTGTTTGGTAGATTTAATCCGTCGTAAAGCCACATAAACGAACACAATCAGTAAATTCTATCAACAATTTGGCGCTAGAAGGAGGGGCCATGGGTCGAACCTGAAAAATTAAAAATCTCAAGAACGAAACATTAGAGTTTGCTTGAAGATTTGAAGGTGTTCTTGATAAAACTCAAGAACACTTGAAGATACACATACACCTTCATCCCTTGATCGAAGAACCCAGATTTCCGGACAAAAACCTAAGTTTTTGGATTTCACAAAATCGGCCCGGAACAAGTTTTCAAACGCACGCGTGCACACGAATAAACTGAATTTCGGATAATTCATCACACGCGAGGCTAGACGAAAACTTGCACAGCTCCACCTAAGCTGGACGACCACCACACCGGCGACCTCCACCACTCCGGCGACCTCCCTCCACTCCGACGACCTTCAGCAAGCTACCCCCTCCGAAACCCAAAAATGGCTAACACTCGAGCCGCCAAGGGACAGGCCTCCGCCGCTGCGGGAAGGTCTAAAGGGGGTGATCAAAACCAGGCCGAGGTGGAGACCTCACGCCAGGTGGTGGAGACCTCACAACCACCTCCCCAGAAGAGCACCACAGCTCCGCGACCTCCGCGAGTTGCGGTGACCCAGGAGGACTTGGCCCCCGCTCTGAGGGACCTGGTCAGCAATCCTGACGAGCTCCAATGGACCATCGCGACCTTACAAAGGTTGCAGCAGCGACAGCAGGACGAGCTCGCCCTAGTACCCAGGCGAGCTCCAGCCGCCGAAACCCGGGAGCAGACCAGGCCCACTCAGGGCACCCAAACCAGAGGGGACTACAGCGTACTCCCAACCGAACAGGAGGCGAGTTTGGCACAAGCCCGCCAGGGTAGGGAGAGGACTGGTAAGGCCAAAATGGTGGAGGAAGGTCCTGCTCCCTACACGGGAAGGGAGTCGGCATACACCCGGGGCATCTGGCACCCACCAATCACAAAGGAGGGAAGTCCTCCAAGGCCGCCTGGGCCCAAGATACGAAGAGAATGAGCGTACGGCGGCCCCAGCTGCGTCCCATGGGGACTCTGATCAGCAGCCACGCAGATCAGCCCACGAAAGGCTGAGGAGACCCGCCACTGACCGACTAGGCCCCCACGGCGGACGCCAATTCCAGCCCGCCACTGAGAGGTCACCCCAGAGTGAGGCACCTCGGGGACGTGCGTCCGTGAGACGCACGACCTTTGAGCACCCTCCGCCGGAGGTGACCCGAGATGACGAGCTGGCCTCACTGAAAAAGGCCGTTGAAATGCTACAAGCACAAGTAGCAGTCAAGTCTGGCGGACCTGACGCCACGGCTCTCCCCACCTCTCCATTGGCACCTGCCATCCTCCGCGCACCGGTCCAGAAGAAAATTCAATTCCCGGTGATGTCCGCATACGAGGGCGAATCGGACCCGAAAGTCCACCTAGCCAAGTATGCAGACTTCATGATTTCGGTCGGCGCCACTGACTCCACCCAGTGCCGGAACTTTTCGCTGACCCTAGGGGATCGAGCTCACCGATGGTTCTCTTCACTCGCCCCGTGGTCAATCCGCTCATTTGGCCAACTCTCACGGGAGTTCCTGGCCCACTTCTCTGGGTTCAGATCCTACCTTACCCAGAAACACCGACTCGCCAACATCTACCAAGGCAAAAACGAGACCGACAAGCAGTACCTGGAAAGGTTCGACAAAATCCTGCTGGAAGGCGAGCCGGTGAGTGAAGACACCAAGGTCATCGCAGCGATGGCCGGACTCAGGAGGGGTACCGACCTCTGGAAAGAGATGCACCTCGCATGTCCCAACACTTACAGCGAATTCCGTCACAAGGCGGGGGTGTTCACGGCTATGCAGGAGGCACTACTGAAAGAAGTTAGTGCCCACGAGGAAAGGAAGCCCCACGGGAAGAAGTCCGGGGGCGCCTACAAAGCTCCCCGGAACTTAAAAGCCTTTGGCGAGGGAGATGAGCTCAAAGAAAAGCTCAACCACGTCCTCACTATCTCCGTCGACCACGTCTTCACTGCTGTCAAAGGCAAGGCCATGCTGGAAGAGCCGAGGTGAATCCGCCAGGACCGCACGAAGCTCAATCCCAACAAATTCTGTGCCTACCATCAGGCCATCGGCCACTTCACCAGCGAGTACCGAGACCTCCTCAAGCAACTCTGGAAATTTTACGAGGAGGGGAAATTGGCCGAGTTCGTGAAGAAGGCCCCAGCTAAGAGACCGAGGTTCGAGAGGAGGGCTACCTCCGATGACGAGGAGGAGGAAGCAGACCAACCTGGTCCCCATCACAGACGGAGGGCACCTCCCCAACCTCAGCAAAACATGGAGCCTACTCGGGAACTCTTAGTTCTCGAGGAGGAGATCGGAGCCGCCGGAGGTCTCCAGGACGGGGGATCCTCCATGTCCAGAAGAAAGAGGAAGGCCGAAATCTGGGCCATAAACCAAGTCCAGGAGGGCAGCTCCGGCCCCAGGACCGTCTCACAGCTTACTGACGAGCTGACGTTCTCCGCGGCGGACCTGGAAGGGGTACTGATGCCCCACAACGACTCGTTGGTGATAACCGCCAACATCATGAACGTCCGAGTTCACAGGCTACTTGTGGACACCGGCGCATTCACCAACATTCTCTTCAAATCCACCTTGGATACCTTAGGTGATTTTGAGTCGTATCTGGAACCTAGCAATGCTAGGATAGTGGGGTTCGGAGAAGCTGTAACCGTCCCCCTAGGTAGTGTTAGGTTGAGCGTCCAGCTTGTATCGGCTGAGGACCCCGAAAGGAGACTGACTAGGCTCATAGATTTCCTAGTTGTCAACCAGCAGTCCTCCTACAACGGGTCCCTTGGCCGCCCTTTTATTAATGAATTCAAAGCGGCGTGTTCAACCTACTACTACTGTTTAAAATTCCCAACTCCAAAAGGTGCCGGAACTATAAAAGGTGACCAGAAAAAGGCCCGAGAGTGTTTACTCCAGGTCAAAGACGGCCGGGTCAAGAAAGCGGTGACACAACTCCACATTCTCGAAGAGGACGTACAGATTCCTGCAGACGAGCCAAACATCCTAGACGTCATCTCGGTTGAAACTGAGATGATGGAGGTAGGCGATTTGTCAGAAATCAACCAAGGCACTGGACCTGTGCAAGACACACAACCGACACCAATGGAGGACTTGGAAGAAACCCAAGTGTTGAGACCTGTGCAGGGGTCGGTACCTGCGCAGGGACAGCAGCCTACTCCCATGGAGGTAGCTGATGAGGCCCAAGGTGGGGGACCTGCGGGAGGTCAAGAACCAACACCAATGGACGTTGACCCAACTCCCCAAGTCACCACACCATCCCAAGCTGACAGACCACCGGAGGTGTTCACAGCTGACGAGCTCGCCCAAGCTGGGAGCCAACCCGATGACCTCGAACCGCGCATAGGCCACGAGCCTGCGCAGATGTCACAAGGGGAGTGGGACGAGTTCATCAGCGACCCGAGGTGGAAAAGTCAAAAGAGAAAAGCAACCCCCATGGAAGAGTTGACGGCACTCACGGTGGACCCGGAAAGGGACTTAGAACTTTTCATCGGTTCTGAGTTACCTGAACCGTACCGGTCGAGGATGGAGCTGTTCTTAATGACCAACCTGGACGTGTTTTCCTGGTCTCACGAAGACATGACGGGAATCCCGTTGGGACATGCTTGCCACAGACTTAACATAGACCCGACAAGGAGACCTGTACGCCAAAAGCGGAGAAAGTATGGACCAGACAAGTACGCAGCTCTAACAGTTGAGGTGGAGAAGTTGTTAGACAACAAGCTCATCAAGGAAGCTTTGTGTCCGCAGTGGGTCGCGAACCCCGTCCTGGTGAAGAAACACAATGGGACGTGGAGACTCTGCATCGACTTCACGGACCTGAACAAAGCATGCCCGAAGGACAACTTCCCACTACCTCACATTGACCAGCTGGTGGACAGCACTGCAGGCCATGAGATGATGACATTCATGGATGCTTTTGCGGGCTATCACCAGATAGCTCTACACCCAGATGACCAAGAACACACGGCGTTCTACACTAACAAGAACATGTATTGCTGGGAAAGGATGTCGTTCGGACTCATCAACGCCGGAGCTACCTACCAAAGATTGGTGAACAAAATGTTTGACCAACACATTGGCGAATCCATGGAGGTGTACGTGGACGACATAGTTGTCAAGAGTTTGAGAAAGGAGGACCACCTGGACCACCTAAAACAGACCTTCGATATACTGCGCCACTACAACATGAAGTTGAACCCCAAAAAGACCAGCTTTGGCATACACTCCGGGAAGTTCCTGGGGCACCTAGTTAGCCAGCGTGGAATTGAGGTCAACCCAACACAGGTCCAATGCATAATCGAGATGGGTATACCCGATTCCGTCCAAAAAATTCAAAGGCTGACTGGGTGCATGGCAGCCCTGAACAGATTCATCTCCAGGTCCGGTGACCGAAATCGTCCATTTTTCGAGGCAATTAAGGCAAACACACGGAGGTACAAAGAGGCGGCCAAGGCCAACAAGCTCCACCTCAAAAACCACTTCGTTTGGACAAGTGAATGCCAACGAGCCTTTGAAGATATCAAAACATACCTGGCGGATACACAGGTTCTGTCGAAGCCAATACCTGGAGAGAAGTTGTACCTCTACCTGGCTGCATCGGAGGTGGCCATCAGCTCCGTCCTGGTCCGAGAGGAGGCAAAAACACACCTACCAGTGTACTACATGAGCCAAGTCTTACATGAAGCTGAGTTACGGTACACCCCAACAGAGAAACTGGCCTATGCACTGGTGATGAGTGTTAGAAAATTGAGGCCCTACTTCTTTGACCACCCGGTAGAGGTGCTGACAACATTCCCTCTACGTCAAATATTACAACGCCCAGACACCGCCGGATGCCTGCTGAAATGGTCACTAGAGATTAGCCAAAACGGTATAACCTACGCACCCCGAACAGTGATCAAGGGACAAGCACTTGCCGACTTCATCGTCGAGCTAACTTTCCCACAAGGTCCGACGAGGGGGCGTATAGCTCCGTGGCATCTCTACGTGGACGGATCATCAACTAGCATGGCAGCAGGCGCCGGCGTGGTCCTGATCAGCCCAGACAGACAAGTCTTCACCTCCACAATTCGGTTTGACTTTCGAGCAACCAACAATGAGGCGGAGTATGAAGCGTTGATAGCAGGACTTAGGCTATCATTAGCTGTGGGGGCAACCAATCTTCAAGTTTTCGGAGATTCCCAGCTAATAATATCCCAAGTCCGGGGGGAATATGAGGCAAAAGACCAGCAGATGATGACCTACCCGAAAATAGCCGAGCATCTGATCTCGATGTTTACACAAGTTTACATCAATCAGATACCGCGGCTAGAGAACACACAAGCAGATGCTCTAGCCCGGCTAGCTACTAGCAACGGCGAAGCCAAATTCACTGAGGTTGTGATTACAAGATAAATCAAACCTCGAGCGGGGGGCAGGAGGACAGCGAAGGTGGTGAAGATTGGTTCACTCCAATCCAAAAATACCTAACAGACGGAACAACACCCGTGGACACCTGGGAAGTTAGCCGGTTAATAAAGCAAGCTGCCAGATATACGCTGCTGGATGGCCAACTCTATAAAAGTGGATTCTCTCTACCCCTACTCAAATGCCTAACTAGGAAGCAGGGGTCCGAAGTGTTAGAAGAAACTCACGAAGGGATTTGTGGGAGTCACGCTGGGGGGCAAGCATTGGCATATAAGATGATCAGACAGGGCTACTACTGGCCCACTCTTCGCAAAGACGCCATCAGCTTCGCTCGAAGGTGCCGAAAGTGCCAACTTTTCGCACCTAACATCCACTCCCCAGCCAACCAGCTTAAGACGGTTTTCAGCCCATGGCCTTTCGCGAAATGGGGTATCGACTTGATCGGCCCATTTCCACCTGGCAGAGGCGGTGTAAAGTTTGCTATCGTAGCAGTAGACTACTACACTAAGTGGGCTGAGGCCGAAGCTCTCACAACCATAACCCAAGAAAGGATGATCGGCTTCATTTGGAAAAACCTGATCTGCAGGTTTGGACTCTCGCAGTCGGTCATCACTGATAATGAAAGGCAGTTCGACGGACAGAAGTTGAGGGACTTCTGCAGTTCATGGAACATCAAGAAGCACTACTCAACTCCATATCACCCCCAGTCGAATGGCTAGGTCGAGGCGGTGAACAAGATCCTGAAACACATATTGAAGCTCCGCCTCGAAGAAAAGAAGGGGAGCTGGACAGACGAACTCCCGAAGGTCCTCTGGTCTTATAGAACTTCCTATAGGGCCAGCACCGGGGAGACCCCATTCGCCCTAGCCTTCGGGACTTAAGCCGTAGTCCTGGTAGAAGTCCAGAACAAGACTTGGAAGGTGGTGGGGTATGATGAAGAAAAGAATGATGAAGCCTTGGCAGTAGAAAAGGATCTGATCGAAGAGACCAGAGCTTCGTCAGAAATGAAGAACGCCACCTACAAGCGTAGAGCGGAAAAATATTACAACTCTCAGGTTCGAGACCGAAAATTCAAGGTCGGAGACCTGGTGTTAAAAAAGAAATTGATGGCCCCACCAGGTGTATTCGGTTCAAACTGGGAAGGACTGTTCCGGGTCACCGCAGCCTGGCCAAACGGTACCTATGATCTGGAAGACGCAGAAGGCAAAGCTTCGTCATACACCTGGAGCTCGGCACATCTAAAAAAGTTCTACCAATAGACTAGAATCCTGTAATAGACTAGTCGAAGGTTTGCATCAGAAATATAGATGGCAACCGATGTAAATTACGTTGCTGTAAAAATTCAGAAAAATTCCCAAGTGTTTGGACATGTGCATCTCTCCAACCAGGAGAGCTGCACCAGGTCGCCCACTGCTCCTGGTAGCTCGCCAAACCTAGCTCGCCCACATGCTTAAAAATCTTCAATGCGCAAGGACCAAGGTCCCAAACGTTGTAATTAAATAGCTCGAAGGCAAAGGCCAAAGTGCCCAAGGTCGCGAAGGTACCCTCCTTAAAGGATTGCTAAGCACCTACTGCCATAAATTAGAAAAATTCACGAAAAAGACGAAAAGACTTCTAAGGCAAGGTTCATAAAACTTAATGGCCCAACGTGAATCAATCGAAGTGCAGTTCGCAGCCCTAAGTGGTCTAAGACGAGCAATTCGCGGCCCTAAGTGGTGTAAGACGAAGAATACGCACTCTAGAAAATAGAGGTACAATTCGTAGTCGAAAGTGACGTAAAATGAACGATTCGCTTCTCAAAGTAGAATAAGACGAACAATTATGTGCCAAGAAAATAAACAAGAACGAGCTATTTAGGAAATTATAACGTAAAAGCGCATATGTATATAAACGAGAAGAGTTGGATAAAAAATGCTCGACTTATATTCAAAAGATACTTAAGAGATTTTCAAGCCAAAAATATGCTTGAAAAAATCCTAAGTATGAGTAGTTGTGCTGGCCACAAAGGCCGACCAGCTGACCATCTTTGAACTACAAAAAACTCCTTCTGTGCGAGCTGTATGTGCCCGGCGAGCTGCATCTACTTGAAGCAAAAGTGAAGGCTACAAAAATGGAGCTCCTTCTGGGCGAGCTCCGCAACCCGGTGACCTATCGTAACTTGGAAAATAAAAACTAAACTAAGAAAGCAATAGTAAAGAGGGCCTAAGACTCGGGGTCGACGATCTCTGGAGTAGGGGCGACCTGGCGGATGGGCATGGCAGGCTCGGCATCAGAAGTGATGTTCCCGGAGGGTCCACTTGTGCCGAGCTCACTGATGTTTATCATCGCATCCCCGCAGACCTCCTGCATCTGCTCCATTGTCGGCGGGGCCTCGCCCCCAGCATCCCCCTCAGCACCTTCAGTCTCCTGGGCGAGATCGGCAGTCAAGACCTACTTCGTCTGGATAACGTTGAACTTTTGACGAGCAGCGTCAAGATTGATCTCGTAGCCCGCAAGGTCTCCAATATTCAGCTCCGTGCCTGGGGGGATCGAGGACTTCTCCAAGCAATCCTCAAACTCGCTGATGAGGGCTTCCCACTCACTGTCATTATTAATCCGCACCCATTGGAAGGAGCGGATCACCTCAGCGAAGCAGAGCACGAAGCCCTTGTCGGTGGCGACCACCTCGGCTAGCTCAAGTGCCTCAGGAGTGATGGCGGTGTCAGAACAGCTATTGAGCTCGGCGATCTCCAAAGCCTTAGCGACGACCTCTTCCTGCAGCTTGCGGCACTCTTCTGAGTTCCCTCGGCTCTGATCATGGAGGAGCCCTACCTCAACCCGGGTCAGGGTGAGCTCCTCTTCCCGAGCAGCAAGTGTCCGGCGAGCTTCATCCAGCTCGGCCTGTTGTTGGCGGAGGTCGGCCTAAAGTTTTTCTGCATTTCTGATAGCAAGCCGCTCCGCCTCCAGTGAGGCCTTTGCCTTGGTCTCTGCCCTCGCCAGCTCCTCGAGGGCCTTCTTTCGCTCCTCGCCCACCTTGGTCAGCGCCCTCTTCGCATCTTGGCGAGCTCTATCAGCGGCGGCGATATCATCGCAGACGAGTTGGGCTGCCGCCATTGCCGCACAGGCGTAGTGCATCGCCAGCCTCGCCTTGTCGGCAGGCTTCTGCCTCTCGATCATGCCGAGCTCTGAGGCGGAGAGGTACTTAGGGGCCTCAGTAAAAACTCGGTGAGCCGCCCCATCAGGAAGGTCCCTCGATGAGCTCAGGGCCCTACACCGCTCAGCGATATGGAGAGATTCAGGTCGCTGCGGGAGCTCGGCGGGAGTATACCTACACAATACTCAAATCAGTTAGCAAAAATTATAGAAATTGCAAAGGCTTCCAACTTCAAAAGAGGTCGCCCACTTACCTAAACCTATCGGGATTGAGCCCAAGCAGGGTATCATCCCGAATAGGGACCCCGTAGGGAGGCGGCGAGGGCGCACTCTGAGGAGTTGGGGGCGCCTGAGAAGATTGGACAGCAAGAGTTCGCCCTGATCCTGCTGGGGTTGATCCGGAGCCGCCCTCGACCCTAACTCGTTTGGTGGGGCGAGCCTCTTCCTCACTCACCCGCGAGCCATCTCCCCGGTGGAGAGCTCGCCTCGTCTGCTGGGGCGGAGGGGGTTGGGTACCCCTTTCAGAATCCGAGTCTCGGCCCGCTCCCTTTTTGGTGGCGGCGACCTTCTCCTTTGTTTGGGGAGGCGCCGAGGTCCTTTGTGAACTCGAGCCCCCGGCCTTATCAGCGGCCTTGGCGAGCTCGAGTTTTTTTGTGGCGTCCAGGACCGCCCCCGAAGAAATACCTTCCCTCCCTGGGCGAGGCTTGCCCATCCTGAGCTGCCAAGCTAAGAAATAGTATGCTTCAGGAACTTTAACAGGTGGGAGCTCGGCAGTAGGACCTACACCTGCACAAGATGATCAAGTAGGTCAGGCGACCTCAATATACGGAGCAGCGATCTGGCAGAACTTCAAAATGGAGAAGTGCAAAACCTTGAGCAGCGAGGTGGTGTGGTGAAGTGATGAGGCCGGCGAGCCTGCGGCAGTGGTGTTGGCACAAGTGTTCGATCTCACGATCCTTCTTCTCCCTCAAGCAACACACCGTCCGCACAAACTCGAAGCCAATCGAAACCTCCGGTTTCCCACGGCTCGACTTGTGGCGCTTCAAACCTGCAAAAAGATAGATTAGATCAGTAATCTAATCCGATGCACACACTAAGATATGCCACCTACAGCTCGCCTCCCCATATGTCTCTAGAGTAGGGATACGCCCTCCACGACCATCAGAAGCTCGCCAATCCCCCCCGATAAAGAAGAACTGCTCCTTCCAATCCCGGATTTTGTTGGGGAGGTCGCCTAAAAATTTGCCCCCCGGGCGAGCTTGGAAAGAATAATATCCCTTCCCCTCCCTCACTTATCTGATCACAATGAAGAGCTCGTTGATCTTCGCCGTACTCAGCCGATTTTCATAGCCCTCGAGGCCGAAGACGGTCAGGGCTACCAACAGATTGCTCCATGCATTCGGAGTAAGTTGGGTAATGGCGAGGCCCGTGTCCGCCAAAAATTACCCAATGATGGGGTGGAGGGGAAGGGTGAGCCCCGCCTTCAAGGTGTGATAATTCATGGCTGTGAGCCCGGTAGGGGGGAGGTCGGCTCGTTCTTTCTCCTCAGCGGGATACATAAAAATGTCCATCGGGATACGGAACCGCCTCCGAATATCCGGAAGGGCGAACTCGCTCATGATACTCTCCACCCCGTTGGCCTTAAGGTCAGACTTGCCAGCGGCTTTTCGAATCGGAGCTCGCCGGGGTAGGGGGAAGCTCGCCCCGTGGGCTCTCACATATTCGCCCCAGTCGAACTCGTTCACGACCTCGGCAGAGATTTGATGTTCAGGGAGCTTGGGAAAGGGAAAGTCGATGAAACGGAGGTATTCATAAGTGACCTCCATCCCCATATCCTCGCCGACCTCTTCGTCGACCTCGCGGGCCAGCTCGCCAGCAAGGTCGCCAGGCCCAACCTCGGCGACCTCCTCCCGGGCCTCAATCTCGGCGGCCTCCTCTTCAACGGGGGTCGCGGCTCCTCCGTGAGCTCGCTCTGAGTAATCCCAGAGTTCACGGAGGGGCGATTCCTCACCGGAGCTAGTAGTTTGCTCGCTGGAGTCAGAGCGAACTGACCCCAAGAGCTCGCTACTGTCCGGGAAGGTTTCAGAGCTCGCCCCAGAGCTCGAAAAGAGGACCACATGTGCTACTCGGGGGTTTGGAAGGTCATCGGTCATTTGTCCTTTGCCCAGATCACGATGCGGGGGGGTACGGCTTGAAGAGTTCTCAGACATAATGTAGGCGTTCGGAAGCAAGGAACAAGGAAGAAGAGAAGGGAGAAATCCGGATTTCTACATTGGGAGACATTCGGAGACGCGTCTGAAGCAGAAGGGTGATCGCCAGAAATGTGCTCTGAGAGGTGAGAAAGCAAAAGTGAGGAAATTCCTCATTTCCGCCTATTTATAGACGCTGGGCGCGAGCTCGAAATTCCCGGAAGATCAGGGACCTTTTTGCAAAGAATTTGAAAAGTTATTATTATGGGCGCGGGAAATGATACTGAGGGAGACGCGTGCGATGTCTCGAATTCCGCCCACGGGAGAGCTCGCCCGAGAGTCATATGCCAGCTCGCCCACACATGCCATGAGCCATGATGAAGGCGAGCTAAGGGGTAATTGTTGATGGGCGAGCCACTCGAGGTAAATCAGAGAATCAGGTGGTCGCATCTGCCATGCTGGAGCTCGCCCAGGGCTCACCCATACCCTCGTGAAGGTCTCGCCAGGGTTCATCATCGCACAACACTCGTAGGCCACGCAAGGCGTTAGGGCTCGCCCTAGAGCTCGCCCGACCCACCGAAGCTCGCCTGTGAGCTCGCCCATGAGCTCACCTGTTAGTCAATAGGACCCCGATGGAGCGCTCTTTTTCCCTCCGTCCGGTTTATCCACAAGGGTGGTTTACGGCGAGGTTTTTAATGAGGCCCATCTAGTCTAAGGCATAGTAGTAGGACGAGGCATGATAGGGGGAAGCAGTGTGAGAGATCAAGACGAGGGCAAGGAACCCTCGTCAACACCGGAAGCCACACAGGCTCATAAGGTGCCGTCTCACACTCACACACCTATAAATAAGACCTCTCTTGTACTATTCGGGGAATTCTCACATTTCACACAATTAATACAATCCCTACAGCAATATTTCTCTCTCTAAACTCTCTTCTCTCACTCCTTAAGAACATTAATTCAAAGATTATTGTTTGGTAGATTTAATCCGTCGTAAAGAAACATAAACGAACACAATCAGTAAATTCTATCAACAGTTGTAATTATATTGAATTGTGTAATAGTACAACAGAGGTCTTATTTATAGGTGTGCAAGTGTGAGGTGGCACCTTACGAGCCTATTTGGCTTCTGGTGTTGACGAAGGTCCGTAACCCTCGTCTTAATCCCTCACAATGCCCCCTTTACGATGCCTTATTCTACTACATATACATGTTACATTTGTAAACCCGCTAACCGGGCCCCTAAGCTGGGTGAGCTACTTAGCGAGCTGCCTGGCGAGCTCCCCTGCCTTGTGTGATTTCCCGGAAGGTGATACTGTGGAGGACCTCGGTGTGGTTCCGTTGAGGGCGAGCTCCCTCTTGAGAGGGATAGCTCGCCCGTGGCCTCCCCTCTTCTTGATGCCCCAGCCCTTCGGCCTTGGCTTACTGGGAGCTTGGGTGAGGTCCTTGCCTACCTCGCCGAGCTCCCTCGTGTTAGCCCTGGTCAGGGCTGGTGACCTGGCTCCTACGCAAGTGGGTGACCTTCTTAGCCTTGGGATAATTTCGTGATCGCCCTCAGGTAGTTCGCCTTGTCAACATTTACCCCCAGCTCGCACACATCATGACTCATTTAATCTGTGGGCGAGCTGAATTGTCTCCATGGATGAGGACTCGAGTCTGGGTGAACTATCTTTGGGTAGGTGCCGAGCTAGTGGGCGAGCTCCCTTGTGGCGGTTACTCGGCCGACGTGGTGCGGGAATCCAGGCGTCATGCACGCCTTTTTAGGTGTTGTTTCCCGCTCCCATTATTGCATTCTTTCAAATTTCTTACTGAATGGTCCTTGCACTCCTCGAATATTCGACCTCACCCCGACGTCTATAAATAGGTGGAGGTGAGTTCATTCTTCACTTTTCCATTTCTGAATTTCCAGAGCATTTTCTGGTGAACGACATCTTCACTTTCGACGGGATTTCCGGCGTTCTCCAAGGTAGACAACCTATTTCTTTTCCTTTTCTCGTTTCTTTCTTTTAATTTCTCGAAGTTTTTCGGAAGTTTAGAATGCTTCCGGCAGCTCTTCAAATTTTTCCAATTACCCAAGTACCTTAACTTTTGGCGGTTGAGACCTTGGACGGATTTTAGAACATTTCGAACCCCATCGAGATTATGTCGACCGAGAAGCGGCCAATGACTGAGAACGAACCGATCCCCCTGATTTCTCTGATAATAATCGGCTCCAGTTCCGAGGTGGGCTCGGTAGCTCGCCCAAACTCTGGCGAGCTCCTCGGCGAGGTTTGTTCTGATTCGAAGGAGGGGGCCTCTAGTGCTATCTACCGCAAGGTATGGGAGAAAGGCGACGAGGTCCCCCATGAGGAAAGGGCTGCCAGCGGCAACGAAGGACCCGTAGAGGCTGGCGAGGAGGTCTCCGAGGTCGGCGAGGAGGTCTCCAAGGTCGGCGAGGAGTTCGCCGACGTAGGCGAGGAAGAGGGCGACCTGGAGGAAGTTACAGTTGAGTGGTTCGCTCCAACGGTTTCCCGGAGCCTCAGCTGATCGAACAGCAGGTTCCCGCCTAGGTTGTTCACCCCTTTGACTGGAATGAATATGTCACCGAATATGGGGCTAGCTTCAAACTTCCCGGGCGCCAATATCAGGACGCGGCGAACAAGTCCGATTACAAAGCAAGTGATGGTACAAGTGTTATCCACGAGTACCAGCTCCCTCACCTTCGTGAGAAGTATCGGATCCCGCTCGACATCTTCCTATACGCCCCGAGGAAGGATGAGCGAGTTGATGCGCCCCCGACGGAGGTGACGGCCATTAACGTGCACACCCTCGAGGCTGGACTTACATTGCCCCTGCACCCGATCATTGCCCAATTCCTGCTCGACAATAACCTCACCATCACCCAGCTTACCCCCAACGCCTGGAGTAGCTTGTTGGCAGCGTTGGCAGTTTTTGGGTTGGAGGGGTACAAGAACCGGCTAACTACTGTTGAGCTCAACGAACTTCTTGCCGTAACTCAGCAAGTAAACGATGGCAAAAGGTATTACTACCTTAGAGCTCGCCCGGGGGAGAAATTCTTGGGGGTCCTCCCGAACAAGGTCCGCGACTGGAATCAGTTGTTCTTTTTCATGGGCGGAGACTGGCGAGCTTCGACGAGCTACTCCGGGCGAGGAGAGCGTATCCCAACCCCCGATGAATATGGGGAGGCTAGCAGTAGGTCGCCTACTTGGTGTGCGTGGGTCGAATTAGATTTACTAATCTAAATCCCCTTTTTTGCAGGTTTGAAGCACCACAAGTCTAGCCGCGGCAAGCCCGAGACATCCCTCGAGTTCGACGTGGTGCGAGCCGTCTGCTATCTGAGGTGCCAGGAGGATCGGGAGACCGCCCACCTCACTCAGCATCACTGCCTCAGGCTTGCTGGACATCACACCTTACCTCACCTCCTTACGGTTGAAGGTCCTGAGCTTCCAGGTTCACAACCTTTTGTAGCTCGCCCACCTGGGGGGAGGGTAGCTCGCCCACGATACTGACACTTCTTCTTTGTTTTTGTAGACGGTAGCAGGGTTGCCTTTCCAACCGTCGAGATCCCGGACTCCTACCACGTCGTAGCTCGCCGGTTCGCAATGGGTCCTCCTTGCCAGAACAAGCTTGCCCCGCCCTCATTGCTCGCTTTGGGTGTGAGCAAGAAAGCCGAGCTCGCCCAGAAGAAGGGCGAGGTAGGTGGGTCCGGGGCCCATGGGGGGCAAACCAAAGCCCCCGCCAAGATGAAGGTTTTGGAGGTCGTCAAGACCGGACGTGGTGAAGGGCGAGGTCGCCAAGACCTGCCCAAGAGACTTCACCGTGGGAACGAATCCCGCGGAGGAGGGGATGACACGCCAGCTCGCAAGCGAACCCGCTCAGGTCACCGTGACGAGGAGGGGTCCGAACCCACTGAGCGAGACACGAGATCGGGGCAGGGCGGATCTGCCCACTCGACAGCCCCACTGGCGGTCGAGCCACTTCGGAGATCACCACCTTCCTCGTCTCCCTTCGGGATCCAAACAAATGACGTCACACTCTTGGGATGGGACCCTGAGCGAGCTCAGTAAGTAGCTCGCCCTCTTAGCCTCTATTTTTGTTGCTTTCTTGCGTTTCATCCCTAACTATTTTGACCTCGCAGCTATGCCTCCATTGCCTACCCGAACCGGCACGAGGTCCTCCATGCCTATGAGAGGTCACGATCTTTGACCTCGATACATAGCCTCCCTCCGGGCTTAGTCCGGAATACAGTGAGCGAGGTGCCCAGGTTCTGGTCCACTCCCCAGGTAGCGACTGTTAACAGTCAAAGTCCGACCGAGAATCTCCTGCTCTCGGTGCACTATGCGAGTGGACTGCTGCTCGTAAATCAGAAGGCGATGGAGCAGGCGGCCGAACTGGAGGCAGGTCGCCAAGAGAAGAATGAAGCCCTCATAAAAATGGCGGAGTTGCTTGACAAGGCCAAGAAGTCGGCGAGGCTCGCGGAGGAGAAGGCCGCCGCATCCCTGACTGCCGAGCAAGATGCTCTGAAACAGCTCGGCGGCCTTCAGAGCAAGCTCGCCAGGTTCGAGCAAGATGCGGAGGCCAAACTCAAAGCTAAGGAAGAGGAGCTCGCTGAGAAGCTCGTCCGCGAGGCCGATCAGCATGCCATGACCAAGAGGGAGCTGGAGCTCCAGCGAGGTCTAGCCAGGGGGGCGGACGAGGAATGCACGAGGTTGAGGGCCGAGCTCTTGGCGAAGATCAATGAGGTCGCTGAGCTCCGCAATGATGCCTCTTCCTCGGTCGATTTGGTGGCTGCAAAGGCCGAGGCCTAGGACCGGGGCTTTGTCCAATGCTACGCCGAGGTGATCCGGGCCATTTGGTGGGCGCGAGCTCACCACGACGATGAGTTGAAGGCAGTTGTCGGGGATTTCAAAGATTGCTTGGACAGGGTTCCTTTTCCCGATGAGACGGAGCTCGACATTGGCGACCTCCCCGAGCTCAGAGTGTCCCTCGATTTCGTTCTGGCACATTTCAAGATCATAAATACTGTGCCCGTGCCGGAATTGAACCTTGCTGAGGGCGAGGAGGCCGCAAATGAGGAGGGTCAAACTCCGCCCACCATGGAGCAGCTTCAAGAGGCGTGCGTGGACGCCATGCTCAACCTCGGCGACTTCGACACTAGTGGTTGCACTGGAAGCATTACCATTATGCCGAGGTTATCTTAGGAAGGTCGCCAGGTCGCCGGCGAGGGGGTCACTCTTGAGGTCGCCAACCCCGAAGAGTCCGCCGAAGTCCCCACTGATGCCTCCACTGCTCCTACCTCGACTGCTCCGGAAACTTAGCTTTCATTTTCTTAATTTAGATTTTGTAGTTTCAAGTTGTAGTAGCTCGCCGGGCTGCCTAGGTCGCCCAGAAGGAGCTCCTTTTTGTAGTTTTCTTTTTCATTTAAGTAGTCGTAGCTCGTCGGGCAAGTGTAGCTCGCCCAGAAGGAGCTTTTTGCATTTCAAAGATGGCCAGCTAGCCGGCCTTTGTGGCTAGCACCACTGCTCATACTTAGGAATTTTTCAAGTATCTTTTCTGACTTGAAAATTTCTTAAGTATTTTTTGAATGAAATTCGAGTTTTTGGTTCCAGCTTTGCTCACTTACGTTTTTACGCTTACATTATAATTTGAATTAGCTCGTTCATATATTTTTCGGGTACTTGACTGTTCGTCTTACTCTACTTTTGAGAAGCGAATCATTCATTTTACGTCACTTAGGACTACGAATTGTACCTCTGTTTTAATAGTACGTATTCTTCGTCTTACGCCACTTAGGGCCGCGGATTGCTCGTCTTAAACCACTTAGGGTAGCGAGTTGTACTTTGTTTAATTCACGTTGGGCAGTTGGGTTTCATGAACCTTGCCTTAGACATTTTAATCGTCTTTTTTGCGAATTTTTCTAACTTAAGGCAGTCGGTGCTTAGTGACCCTTTAGGATGGGCACCTTCGCGAGCTTGGGTACTTTGGCCTTTGCCTTCGAGCATTATGATTATAACGTTTGGGACCTTGGTCTTTGCGCATTATGAAGTTTCGAACGCTGGGTGGATTATGGACCTACGAACAGCGGGAGAGCTATGGGAGCTCGCCTAGTTGGCGAGCTGCAGGATCTCGCATAGTTAGCGAGCTATAGAAGCTCGCGTGGTTAACAACTTTTTTTACTTAATAAATTTTCTCAACTTCTCATAGCAGTGTAATTTACATTGGTCGCCATCAATATTTCTGATGCGAACCTTCGGCTAGTCTATTACAGAGTCCTGGTCTATTGATAAAATTTCTTTAAATGTGCGGCACTCCAGGTGTATGACGAGGCGTTGCCTTCTGCGTCTTTGAGGTCGTAAGTGCCGTTTGGCCAGGCTGCGGTAACCCGGAATGGTCCTTTCCAATTTGACCCGAATACACCTGGTGGGGCCATCAGTTTCTTTTTCAACACCAGGTCCCCAACCTTGAACTTTCGGTCTCGGACCTGGGAATTGTAGTACTTCTCAGCTTTGAGCTTGTAGGTGGCGTTCTTCATTTCTGACGAAGTTCTGGTCTCTTCGATCAGATCTTTTTCTACTGCCAAGGCCTCGTCATTCTTTTCTTCGTCAAAACCCACCACCTTCCTAGTCTTGTTCTGAACCTCGACTGGTACCACCGCTTCAGTTCCGAAGGCTAAGGCGAACGGGGTCTCTCCGGTACTGGCTTGGTATGATGTTCTGTAAGACCATAGGACCTCCGGGAGTTCGTCTGCCCAGCTGCCTTTCTTATCTTTGAGGCGGAGCTTCAATGTGTGTTTTAAGATTTTGTTGACCGCCTCGACTTGACCGTTTGACTGTGGATGGTATGGAGTTGAGTAGTACTTCTTGATGTTCCACAAACTACAGAAATCTCTCAACTTCTGGTCGTCAAACTGTCTTCCGTTGTCGGTGATGATCGATTGCGGAAGTCTGAACCGGCAGATCAGGCTCTTCCATATGAAGTCGATCATCCTTTCCTGAGTTATCGTTGTAAGTGCTTCAGCTTCAGCCCACTTAGTGTAATAGTCTACTGCTACGACAACAAACTTCACACCGCCTCTGCCAGGTGGAAATGGGCCGATCAAGTCGATACCCCATTTTGCAAAAGGCCATGGGCTGAAGACCGACTTGAGTTGGTTGGCTGGGGAGTGGATATTAGGTGTGAAAAATTGACATTTTCGGCACCTTCGCGCGAAGCTAATGGCGTCT
The DNA here is from genome assembly GCA_026898435.1 of Prunella vulgaris. Lineage (NCBI taxonomy): Eukaryota > Viridiplantae > Streptophyta > Magnoliopsida > Lamiales > Lamiaceae > Prunella > Prunella vulgaris. The sequence goes on along the minus strand of JAPKLY010000127.1, from coordinate 644,651 downwards.
TTACGAAGAGTGGGCCAGTAGTACCCTTGCCTGATTGTCTTGTATGCCAGAGTTTGCCCCCCAGCGTGACTTCCGTAAATTCCTTCGTGAATTTCTTCTAACACTTCGAACCCTTGCTTCTTAGATAAGCATTTGAGTAGGGGTAGAGAGAATCCACGTTTGTAGAGTTGGTCGTCCAGCAGCATATATCTGGCAGCTTGTTTCACTACCCGACTAGCTTCCCAGGTGTCCTCGGGGGTTGTTCTGTCCTTTAAGTATCTTTAGATCGGAGTGCGCCAATCTTCACTGTCCTTGTCCTCTTCCAGCCCCCCACTAAAGGTCTGATTTACATTGTAGTCGGACGTCAAGGGGTTCTTCAACTTGGTGACTACAACCTCCGTGACCTCGGCTTCGCCATTACTGGTAGCTAGTCAGGCTAAGGCATCTGCTTGCGTGTTCTTCAGCCGCGGTATCTGATTGATGTAAACCTGCATAAACATCGAGATCAGATGTGCGGCTATCTTTTGGTAGGTCATCATCTGCTGGTCTTTTGCCTCGTACTCTCCCCGGACTTGGGATATTATTAGCTGGGAATCTCCAAAAACTTGAAGATTGGTTGCCCCCACAGCTAATGATAACCTAAGTCCGGCTATCAAATCTTCGTACTCCGCCTCGTTGTTGGTTGCTCAGAAATCGAACCGGATTGCGGAGGTGAAGACTTGTCTATCTGGGCTGGTCTGAACTACGTTGGTGCCTGCTGCTGTGCTGGTTGATGACCCATCGATGTAGAGGTGCCACGGAGCTATACACCCCCTCGTCGGATCTTGCGGGAAAGTCAGCTCGACGATGAAGTCGGCGAGCGCTTGTCCCTTGATCGTTGTTCGGGGTGCGTAGGTTATACCGTATTGGCTAACCTCTAGTGACCATTTCAGCAAGCGTCCGGTGGTGTCTGGGGGCTGCAATATTTGATGTAGTGGGAACGTCGTCAGTACCTCTACCGGGTGGTCAAAGAAGTAGGGCCTCAATTTTCTAACACTCATCACCAGTGCATAAGCTAGCTTCTCCGTCGGGGTATACCGCAACTCAGCTTCGTGTAAGACTTGGCTTACGTAGTACACTGGTAGGTGCGTTTTCGCCTCTTCTCGGACCTGGATGGAGCTAATGGCCACCTTTGACGTGGCCAAGTGCAGGTATAGCTTCTCACCAAGTATCGGCTTTGACAGGACCTGCGTATCTGCCAGGTATGCCTTAATATCTTCGAAAGCTAGTTGACATTCGCTTGTCCACACGAAGTGGTTTTTAAGGTGCAGCTTGTTGGCTTTGGCTGTCTCCTTGTACCTCCGCGTGTTAGGCCTTGATTGCCTCGAAAAACAGGCAATTTCGGTCGCCAGACCTGGAGATGAACCTGTTCAAGGCCTCCATGCACCCGGTCAACCTTTGTATTTTCTGTACAGAATCGGGCATGCCCATCTGGATTATGCATTGGACCTGCATTGGGTTGACCTCTATTCCACGCTGGCTCACCAGGTGACCTAGGAACTTTCCCGAATGTACGCCGAAGCTGGTCTTCTTGGGGTTCAGCTTCATGTTGTAGTGGCGCAGTATGTCGAAGGTCTATTTCAGGTGGTAGAGGTGATCCTCCTTTCTCAAACTCTTGACTACTATGTCGTCCACGTACACCTCCATAGACTCGCCAATGTGTTGGTCGAACATCTTATTCACCAACCTTTGGTAGGTCGCTCCGGCGTTGATAAGTCCGAACGGCATCCTTTCCCAACAATACATATTTTTGTTGGTGTAGAACGCCGTATGTTCCTGGTCATCTGGGTGCAATGCTATCTGGTGATAGCCCGCAAAGGCATCCATGAATGTCATCATCTCGTGGCCTGCGGTGCTATCTACGAGTTGATCAATGTGGGGTAGTGGGAAGTTATCCTTCGGACATGCTTTGTTCAGGTCCGTGAAGTCGATGCAGAGCCTCCACGTCCCGTTGTGTTTCTTCACCAGGATGGGGTTCGTGACCCACTGCAGACATAGGGCTTCCTTGATCCGCTTGTTGTCCAACAACTTCCCCACTTCAACGGTCAGAGCTGCGTATTTGTCTGGTCCATATTTCCTTCATTTTTGGCAGACGGGCCTCCTCGCCGGGTCTATGTTGAATCGGTGACATGCATGTTCCAACGGGATCCCTGTCATGTCCTCATGGGACCAGGCAAACACGTCCAAGTTGGACATCAAAAATAGCTCCATCCTCGACCGGTACGGTTCAGGTAACTCGGAACCTATGAAAAGCTCCAAGTCCCTTTCCGGGTCCACCGGGAGTGCTGTCAGTTCTTCCATGGGGGTGGCTTTTTTTTCTGGTTTTTCCACCTAGGGTCGCTGATGAACTCGTCCCACTCCTCCTGCGACATCTGTGCAGGTTCATAACCTAGGCTCGGTTCGAGGTCATCAGTATTGCTTTCAACTTGGGGAGGTTCATCAACTATCATCATTTCTGGTAGTACCTCTTCTTGGGGAGGTTCTGTGACCTGGGGAGTTGGGTCAACGTCCATTGGTGCTGGTTCTTGATCTCCCGTAGGTTCTCCATCTTGGACCCCATCAACCACCTCCATGGGCGCAGGTTGCTGTTCTTGCGCTGGTTCCAACACTTGGTTGTTTTGGGTTTCCTCTATTCCCTCCATAGGCGCCGGTTGGCCTTGCGCAGGTTCTAAGACTTGCTTGATTTCTGGCAGATCGCCTACCTCCATCAACTCGGTTTCTGTCGAGATGATGTCTAGGATGTTGGGCTCGTCTACCGGAATCTGTACGTCCTCTTCAAGGATATGGACCTGAGTCACAGACTTTTTGACCCGGCCATCTTTAATTTGGAGTAAACACTCTCGGGCCTTTTTCTGGTTGCCTTTTATGGTTCCGGCACCTTTCGGAGTTGGGAACTTTAAACAGTAGTAGTAGGTCGAACACGCCACTTTAAATTCATTGATAAAGGGGTGGCCAAGGAACCCGTTGTAGGAAGACTGCTGGTCGACAACTAGGAAATCTACTAACCTAGTCAGTCTCCTTTCGGGGTCCTCAGCCGATACAAGCTAGACGCTCAACCTAATACTGCCTAGGGGGACGGTTACAACTTCTCCGAACCCCACTATCCTAGCATTGCTAGGTTCTAAATATGACTCAAAATCACCTAAGGCATCTAAGGTGGATTTAAAGAGAATGTTGGTGAAGGCGCCGGTGTCCACAAGTAGCCTGTGAACTCGGACGTTCATGATGTTGGAGGTTATCACCAACGAGTCGTTGTGGGGCATCAGTACCCCCTCTAGGTCTGCCGGGGAGAATGTTAGCTCATCAATGAGTTGCACGACGGGCCTGGGGATGGAGCTGCCTTCCTGGACCTGATTTAGGGCCCGGATCTCGGCCTTCCTCTTCCTCCTGGAGATGGAGGATCCTCCGTCTTGGAGACCTCCGGCAGCTCCAATTTCTTCTTCGAGAACTAAGAGTTCTCGAGTGGGCTCCAGGTTCTGTTGAGGTTGGGGAGGCGCCCTCCGCCTGTTTTGAGGACTGCGCTGGCCAGCGTCCTCTTCTTTGTCGTCAGCGGTCTCTCTCCTCTCGAACCTGGGCCTCTTCGCCGGTGCCTTTTTCACGAACTCGGCCAGCTTCCCGTCCTCGTAGAATTTCCATAGTTGTTTGAGGAGGTCTCAGCATTCGCTGGTGAAGTGGCCGATGGACTGGTGATAGGCACAGTACTTGTTGGGGTTGAGCTTCGCGCGGTCCTGGCGAATTCTCCTTGGGTCCTCCAATAAAGCTTTGTCTTTAACCGCTGTAAAGACATGGTCAACGGAGACGGTGAGGACTTGATTGATCTTCTCCTTGAACTTGTCTCCATCACCGAAAGCTTTCAAGTTCTGGGGAGCTTTGTATGTGCCCCCGGACTTCTTCCCGTAGGGCTTCCTCTCCTCGGAGGCACCGACCTCTTTCTGGAGGGCCTCCTGCATGGCCACGAACACCCCCGCCTTGTGGCGGAATTCGGTGTAAGTGTTTGAACATGCGAGGTGCATTTCCTTCCAGAGGTCGATCCCTTTTCGGAGTCTGGCCATCACTGCAACGACTTTGGTGTCCTCACTCACCAGCTCGCCCTCCAGCAGTATCTTATCGAACCTCTTCAGGTACTGCTGGTCGGTCTCGTTCTTGCCTTGATGGATGTTGGCGAGTCGGTGCTTCTGGGTAAGGTAGGATCCAAACCCGGAGAAGTGGGCTAAGAACTCCCGCGTGAGTTGGCCAAATGAGTGGATTGACCCCGGGGCGAGTGACTAGAACCAGCGGTGAGCTCGGTCCCCGAGGGTCAGCGGGAAGTTTCGGCACTGTGTGGCGTCGGTAGCACCTACTGAGATCATGTAGTCCGCATACTTGGCCAGGTGGACCTTCGGGTCGAATTCGCCATCGTATGCGGCCATCACCGGGAAGTGGATCTTCTTTTGGACCGGTGCCTGGAGGATAGTAGGTGCCAACGGAGATGCGGGGAGAGTGGTGGCGTCAGGTCCGCTAGATTTGGCTGCTACTTACTGTTGTAGCATTTCTACGACCTTTTTAATGTGGCCAGCTCGTCGTCGTGGGTCACCTCCTGTGGAGGTTGCTCGAAGGTCGTGCGCCTCGTGGACGCTCGCCCCCGAGGTGCCTCACTCTGGGGTGACCCCTCTGTGGCGGGTCAGAATTGGCGTCCACCATGTAGGCCCAACCTATCGGTCGCGGGCCTCCTTAGTCTGTCATGGGCGGACCTACGAGGCTGTAGGTCTGACTCTCCCCTCTGGGACGTAGCCGGGGCTGCCGTCCGTTCAACCTCCTCACACCTCGGCCCTAGTCTGCCTTGGAGGACCTCCCTCCTCAGTGATTGGTGGGTGGCGGATGCTTCGGTGTAGGCCGAAGCTCGCCCAGCATACGTAGCCGGCTCTTCCACCACCTTGGCCTTCCCAGCGCGCTCCCAGTGTTGGTGAGCTTGGGCGGAGCTCGCTTCTTGCTCGGATGGGAGGTCGCTGTAGTGACCCCGGGTCTGGGTGCCCTAGGTCGGCCTGGTCTGCTCCCTGGCTTCAGTAGCTGGAGCTCGCCGAGGTACTAGGGTGAGCTCGTCGAGCTACCTCTGTTGCAACCTTTGCAAGGTTGCAATCGTGCGCAGGAGCTCATCGGGGTTATTGGCGAGGTCCCTCAGGGCGGGGTTTAATTCCTCTTGAGTTACCGAAACTCGCGGAGGTCGCGGGGAATTATTTTTCTGGGGAGCTCGGTGAGAGGTCTCCCCTCAGCTTGGTCCAGGTCGCCGCCATTCCCCCTCCAGGTGTTCACCGAGGTCTGTCCCTTAGGCATTTTAGGATTTTGCAGGGGTAGCTCGCTGAAGGTCGCCGAGGTCGTGATCTTCCAGCTTTGGTGAACTTGTCCGGGTTTTTGTCTAGCTTTACGTGTAACAAATTATCCGAAATCTGGTTTACTCGTGTACACACGTGTGTTTGAAAACTTTTTCCGGGCAGAAATTACGGATCCGGAAATCTGGATTTTTGCCCAAAAATTCGGGTCTCCGTTCAAGGAATGGAAATATATGTGTATCTTCAAGTGTTCTTGAACTTTGGTCAAGAACACCTTCAAATCTTCAAATCTTCAAAGAAACCCTAATCTCTCACTCTCAAATTTTTTTTTTATTCAAAGACCCTCCTTCTAGCGCCAAATTGTTGATAGAATTTATTAACAACGTTTTTATGTGGCTTAATGTAACATATTAATCCTATCAAACAATAATCTGAGAATTATGTTTTTGGTGTTCTTGAGGGAATGATATAGAGAGAGAAAGTGGAGAGTTTAGAGAGAGAAAGTCTTGTGTATTATGGTTGTAATTGTATTGAATTGTGTAATAGTACAAGAGATGTCTTATTTATAGGTGTGTAAGTGTGAGGTGGCACCTTACGAGCCTATTTGGCTTCCGGTGTTGACGAAGGTCTGTAACCCTCGTCTTAACCCCTCACAATGCCCCCTTTACGATGCCTCATTCTACTACATATACATGTGCCATTTGTACACCCGCTAACCAGGCCCCTAAGCTGGGCGAGCTACTTGGCGAGCTCCCCTGCCTTGTGTGATTTCCCGGAAAGTGATACTGTAGAGGACCTCGGCGTGGTTCCTTTTAGGGCGAGCTCCCTCTTGAGAGAGATAGCTCGCCCGTGGCCTCCCCTCTTCTTGATGCCCCAGCCCTTCGGCCTTGGCCTACTGGGAGCTTGGGCGAGGTCCTTGCCTACCTCGCCAAGCTCCCTTAACCCTGGTCAGGGCTGGTGACCTGGCTCCTACGCAAGTGGGCGTCCTTCTTAGCCTTGGGATAATTTCGTGATCGCCCTCAGGTAGTTCGCCTTGTCAACATCAGCCACTAGAGCTGTAACCTTTGCACTGTCAGGTTCTTTTCTTCTACTTATGTCAAATTCATAAGTCAAAATCAAAATTTATTTGTTTTCTATTTTTATTATGTAACTTTGCCTCCTTTTGATTTTGGTCTTATTAACTTACAAATTTTGATGTTCGTTCTGCAACTCACACATTTTTTTATTTTTAGTCCTATTGAATGTATATATGGATGTGGAATATCGCACGACTAAAAAAAGAAATATATAAGTTACAGGATGAAAATCAATATTTGTAAGTTAATAAAATCAAAATAAAAAAGACATAAAATTACAGGACGAAAAAAATATATATAATAAAATAACTTGATTATATATATCTGGTTTTGTTTTAATGTCAAAAGATTACGCGGGATTATTAAAAAAAAATATTTTTAATATAAATTATATTATGTGAACCAATAAATTTTAATTTCTTGTATATTTATATATATATTTATTTGATAATACATTTATACTTATATAATTCATTAATTTGAGGCTATCTTACACAATATTTAAAATATGAATGTGTTTCTTCACTTTTTGTAGAAGTTGAAAACAGACATTTAGTGCATGTTTGCAATCTCTAGTAGAATTGAAAAAATGATATTAAGTAATTTTAGTAGCAAAATGAAAAATAAAGAGTGTTTTAAACTTAAGTAGTTTTGAAAAATAATTAAGAAAAATGTGTTTGCCAAAAAAGTGCTTCTAAAAAGAGTATTGAGTATTATTTTAATGGGGAATGTGTAGAAGTGCTTAACTAGAAGTTTAAAGATAAAAATTATTGCTTGACCAAAAGTAATAATAAGCATTTAAAATAGTTGTTGAAAACATATTTTAAGTGTTTTTTTTTTTAAATAAGCACTTTTACTTTTTATGTTAGTTTGCAAACAAGCACTTAATATTGCGATTTCATAATTTTGTCTAAGGTTCGAGCGATTTGAGTAATTTCATCATGATAACCGGTTGTATTTGAATAGCAATTAACCAATTGCAATTGCATGTGTCATGGTTATTGAAATAGCAATTAACTTTGTAAAAAAAGAGGGAGAGAAAATGAAATAGCAATTAAATTTGTCAAAAAATAATAATAATAGCAATTAAATAACTGCATATATATTGTATTGCATGTGTCATGGTTATTGAAATAGCAATTAAATTTGTCAAAATAATAATAATAATAGCAATTAACTAATTGCATATTGTATTGCATGGTGTCATGGTCATCTTCTTTTTGCACAAATAAAATGAGACATCCTCAAAAGACCGCATATTTTCTTTCATGACTTCCATGATACACCTCTTTTCAGTTATATATTCTGTTTGTTTAACTAGTTTTTGTTGGTTTATTTTTTATTTATTTTATTTTTTAGAGTATTTTTACGTATTGACTTTTTATCTTATTTAGCCTTTTGACTTCTTATCATATTCAGCATTCAATGAAAAAATGGCTTTGACCGGACGTCGATCAAGTCTACAAAAAAAATGTATATGCAATATGAGAAATATTATTAATTAATCATTAACTTAAGTCATGACTTTTGAAAGAATTTTGTTTCAACTATATTAAATTCATTTATTTAATTTTTCTAACATTAGTTCTCATTCATGGGCTGAATGCTTAATTTTTTTCTCTTTGGCGAGTAAACATTAATTTTAATATAGGTAGCGTTATTTTTAGCAGAAATTGAGCCTGTAACATTTAAAGTCCAAACTTGTTGTGAAATCAATTCATTTATTTAATTTTTCTAAAAATAAAAGTAGTTTCAATTTTAATCCTAAGTCACATTTTTTATAATCAAATATATATTACACTTTCTGGAGAAAAAAAAAAAAAATATATATATATATATATTACACTTTCTGAATATTTAATTAAGACGTGTGGTCGTATCAATATGATGTGTTGATTATTTTTTAACATTACACATGTAAATAATCTAAATAGTAAAATACGAAATAGAATATCAAAATTGATATCGGTTATTTTATGCCTATGAAATTTCCGTCTTATTAATTAGTTATGGTTAGGAAAATTAAATAAATAAATTGATTTGTACACCCTTCTAAAAGTTCGGACTTTTAATTGATGTAGAATTATTTCATGATCAGCCCTTAAGCTTATCCAGTGTTATGAGTTTGACTTTCAATAAAAACAATTCTACTTATATTAAATTATTTATTTATTGGGTGTCTCCAAAAAAAAATTCAAATTGAGAGTTCAATCCATATATAAGAATATTAAATTAATTAATTAATTTCACAATCTCCTAAAATTTTGAAATTTTAAAAAGATCACATACATTTGTCACAAATCCATGACAATTTTATTTTACGAGCAAAATTATGTACGTCACCCTCAGAATTCAAAACATGATTTTCAAGAGAATGATTAGTTTGAATTATTATTTGTTTTTTTTTTTTCCTAAAGTCACTTAGTTGACATTTTATCATTACACAATGGTTATCTTTAGAATAGTGGATGTTTTGGTCAAATGGACCAAGTCTTGATAGTAAGTAAATTTAGGGAATATGCACTTAATGTGTATCTCTATATATATTTATATATAAAATATAGAATAAATTTCCTATGAACTCGAGTTCATATGAATTCGTATTACTGTTATGTAATTACTATCATTGTTATTTATTATATTATCACTGTTATAAAAATATGCTTGTTGATGAAATAATCTAATCCAGATGATTAAGGAAGTAATCAGTGGAATAACGGATGACGACGTCGTTTTATGTCATTTCCGACGACTTGGGACTAATTTGGTGAGATATAAATAGTTATGGGACTAAATTGAAACATTACATAATTATGGGATCAAATCAAAAAAGTGTAAAAGTTACGGGACCATTTTGGTATTAATCCCTATTTTGTGTTACTATGGATTTTACAGATTCTATATTATAATGCAGATTGTAGATTTATACGTTTTACAAATTGTAATTTTAGGATTGATTGTAATATTTTTCATTTGTTTTAATCTTTTATAAACTCACTGGGAATTAAAAAGAAAAAGAAAATGATGCACTTGAAGAGCGGTTGGTGGAATTCTTGAAGAGCGGTTATAAACTACTTTTTAAGTGCTTTTTTGAAGAGCGGTTTTTTAATAGCGCTCTAAACTTAGAGAACTATCACTTGGAGAGCCTTTATAACTGCTCTCTGAGTAGAAAAATAAAGGTTCTCCAAGTTCAAATTTATACAAGTGTATCCTTGACTTAATGAACGCCCAGTTTCTAAAGAAGCAGTGCATTCAATCCTTCACAAAGTATATGTTAGTTCATTTGTACATATATAAAATTTTGTTCTGGTTACAATTGAAACTTAGCCAGTGGTATAATTAGTCTAGCAGATTAGTTGATTATTGAACATGACAAATTCGCTGATAGATAGTGAGTTTTACCCGCCATTAAAAGGGTTGAAAAACTGATGTTGAACATGGTGATATTAAAAGTGGCGCCGAACAACAGCGGTTTAAAACCGCCATTATATCTATATTTAACAGCGGTTTTTGACCGCTATCGTATCTAAAAAACCGCTATTATAGCTTATTAATTTGTTAACTCATAAAATCTACAACAGCGGTTTTATCAAGATATAAGAGCAGATTTTTACCGCTATTAAAAGTACTTTCAATAGCGGGTAATACTGGCTGTTGTATATCAAAAACTACTTTTATAAGTTATTAATTTTAAAACCTACTACGGCGGTTTACTACAGATATAAGAGCGGGTATTACCCGCTATTATAAGTAAAGAACATAGCGGGTAATAACCGCTTTCTTTGCTCAATCTTTTTTAAAAAGTAAAGAACATAGCGGGTACAAAATATCGTGTTATAATAAAAAGTGTACAAAAAAGACCATTCTTGCAGAAAATAATTCCTATAATTAATATCCACTTACACATCAAATTACACTTCACAATTAACTCCAACAATTTATAAGTACAACCATACAATTATCCCTATATTTTTCTACATAATGAAACTAAACAATTGCCACAAAGGCTTATTAATTTAAACCATTTCAGTAATGAAATAAAAAACCACATTTAAAAAAAAATCAGTTGACTAAATCACTTCTCTTTCTTCGAATACAACAGTGGAATGCTTTGCTCGTGTCTGAAGAAATTCTCCGGATCAACCATCGTTTTCACTAGAGCAAGACGACGAAAATTTCTCTTGAAATACCTGCTCCCCCAAACCCTAGCTCGGCCATAACTCGTCTTCCCGTCTTTGTTATTCACTCCATTATCGTAATCTTTGTAGTTGATGTATGCAGCCCTTGGGGATGCAGACACATAAGGAGTCATGAAATCAGAGATTCTTCTAACCCAATTTACATATCTCTCCGAATCTCGTCCATTATCTTCCTCTCTCCATTCAGCAAAGTTAGCAACCATATACAAGTTGCCAGCCCTGTGAGGAAACGGAACAGCGGACTCCGAAATTTCGTCCATTCGTCCCCCGTACGGGACGAAGTAGAGGTAAGCCAGCTCGCCTTCGGGTTCCGCATACCGTGTCAAGATTTCTTCAAACACGGTCTTTGGCATAGGGTTTTGGACATAATCGGTTTTTACCTTCCAGAACCGTTCCACGGGTTGAGTCCGGTTCAATAAAATTTCGAGTGGTGAATCTAAAGGGTATTGGCCGAATAATAGGGTGGATTGGATCCAGCTCACCTCGGTGCAGTCTTCCCTCACCAATCCCAGCTCGGGAAACTCTTGGTCCATCAATGCAAGTAATCTGTCAGCCCCACCTTGAAAGGCTGATAAGAAGGAAGCACTAATTGTGGAGGTGGAATTCACCCTCCTCGCGATGAGCCCAATGTACAAATCCCGGTCGATTTTGGGAGCAACGTATTGCCAACGATGAATGAGTTGGGTCGCATTTTGTTCCAAAGTCCTTCCCACATTGAAAACAGTGACTCTTTCCGGAACGTCAACCAGTCGTACCTTCCATGCAACGACTACGCCGAAGCTGGCGGCTCCGCCGCCTCTGATGGCCCAAAAAAGATCCTCACCCATTGATTTTCTGTTGAGAATTCTGCCATTAGCGTCGACTATTCTTGCATCGATGACTTGATCAGCACCGAGGCCGTATTTTCTAAACAATGGGCCGTAGCCACCTCCGCTGATGTGTCCACCGACGCCGACGAGTGGGCATAGACCGGCGGGGAACCCGAGAACCGGGCTTTTTTCGGCGATCCGGTAATATAAAGTGCCGAGGTTTGCACCAGCTTCGACCCATGCAGTTTTGGCCTCGACGTCGACCGTTACGTCACTGAGTCGGATTAAATCAATGATGAGGAAGGGGACTTTTGATACAGAGGATGCTCCCTCGTAGTCATGGCCGCCGCTTCGAGTTCTAATTTCGAGAGCGTTTTCTTTGGCGCAGAGTATGATGGGCGGGACTTGAGATTCTTGTTGTGGGGTTATGATGACTTGGGGTTTGTAATAGGATTTAGTGAAGTATCTTGAATTCCACGCACGGGATTGCAGGATGGAAGAGTAAGAGGGGTTGCTTGGGGTGTAAGCAATGTTGGAGATGGAGTGGTTATGGAATTTTTCGGAAAGGCATTCCAGAAAATCCTCGTGATCATGAGAAGCCGATGAGCAAGAAAAGAGGATTACAAGAAGAATGAATGTGAGCGTAGAAATGCTTGAAGAATTCATTGTTAATTAATTAAGAGATTATTAGTTTTGTGTTTTGGTGCTACAATTTGATCATTTTTGCTCTATTTATAGGAGAAATCAGGCCGGAATTCTTTCTATTTGAATACTTCTCTTGAAATTACAAATTTTACAAAAAACCTATGGTCAAGTGACCAGGTCTTAAAGATTTGTTTACTCGTATTTGGATCAGGTATATTTAGGCCGGTTGAACTCAATATATTAGATTAGAATAAAAAATATATACTAGATTTTCATGAAGCCATATATAATAAATTATGACTTGACTTTAATATTATATATATATATATATATATATATATATTATATAGAGGAAATTATTAAAAATTGTCATCGACTACATGACTAAATTGTATTTTAGTCACGTTGACTCAAAAAGATGTTTTTTTTAGTCATTTTGAAAATTTACAATTTCGCATACTGCACAAAAATGCAAAGAAATTAGTTTGAATTGTTTGGAATGAATATCATTAGTGATCTCAATGTTTGATTTGGGAAATATATAGTCTACCAGTGTGTAATATTTTCACGATTCTCTCCACATATTGCATTTTATGGGCCACACTGAAGGATTTTACAATTTAATATTGGGAATGATAGGGAATAGAATGAACCTCATTAGTGGTCTCAATATTTAATTCGATACTAAAAAATTTTAAATTGATGATATTTATATAAAACAATTATAAAATTACTAAAAAAGAGTTTTGTAATATTACATGGCAAAAAAAAAAAATTAACCATGCAAAAATAGCTAAAAAATTTCTCCTATTATATGGAGTTTGAATCACAATTCGTCCCATAACTATTGGAAAGAATAGATTTAGTCCCAAAATTAATTGTTTAATAGATTTAGTCACAAAATTAACTTTTTATTACATTTAGTCCCAAATTTTCTAATAAGGTCCAATTTTAATTTCAAAATTAACATTTTATTAGATTTAGTCCCAAAAGTTCTGATAAGGTCTAATCTTAGCCTCAAATAAAATGTAAAAAGTGAATATAAAAAATTATAATATATGTAAAAAAATTGAATAGAAAAAAATTAATGAAATAAACTAAAAACACTAACACGATGAAATATTATAATTTTAATAAAATTAAACAAAACATTTATTCTATACGTACAAACTATGCAATATATGAGTAACATACTAGTTGAAATAATAACAAAAGGCCGTGAATTTATAATTAAAAAAATTAACTACCATGTCAACATAAGTCGCGGAGAAATAGTCATGATGTAATTGCTATATTTTAAATAGGTCATATATCAAATTTTGTAAATTTTTAAAATATATATTGTAATTAATAAAATATATATCATTCGATCGCACGATGACCGATAAGCGCTATTTACACCCTTGCAAAATACTGATCGTTCGTGTTGTTTGACTCCATTAATTAGGCACTATAAATTTGGATTAACTAGTGTTAGTTTAAATGAAAATAATCTAAGAATTAATTTGCATTTTAGGAATTCAGGAATTTGGAAAATATTGTTTTTTGCAATGAAGAGAATGAGAAAAGTGAATGAAAATAAAAGAAATTTAACTAATAATTACAATAGTATTTATAAATGGGCAATCTTAATATTTAACTTAAAACTACTTTAATTTTATCAGAAAAAAAAAGTTCTAATTAGGAGAATTTGGGGTTTATTTAGAAGTGACCCAACTATATATAATGAAAAATATTCATCCAAGAAAATTGTCACCTATTGTTATTGTGCCATTTTCGTAAAAATTAATATTATTTTTCACCTTTAATTTGGGACAAAATTGGACTTTATCAGAAAATTTGGGACTAAATCTAATAAAAATTTAATTTTAGGACTAAAAATGGAACTTATTAGAAAATTTGGAACTAAATCTGATAAAAAATTAATTTTGGCACTAAATTTATTTTGTCAAATAGTTATGGGACGAATTGTGATTCAAACTTCTATTATATATATCCGATTTGAGTTTGAGAATACATGCCTTAACAGAAGCTATAATGATAGAATTATTGTAACATTATTCTTTTGTCACTGTATAGTTGGAGAAGTTGTCATTTGACTGAATTAATATTAGGGAAATTTATTATTTTCGCTAAGTAACTTTACTTTTTTTTTCTTTTTTTTTTCAGATTTTAATTTTTGTTCGGTAACTTTACCTCTTTTAAATTTTGAATATCAAAAAGAGGTAAAGTCACATGATAAAAATCAAAATTTTAAAATTAATAGGATTAAAATCAAATAGAGTTAAATATACAAGAAGAAAATTAAAATTTAAAAATTAATACAACCAATTTCAAAAGGAGGTCAATTTACAGAATGAAAAAAAAAATCATTTTCCCTTACATATATATATATATATATACTAAGTACATATGCAGGAAAATAGTGTCGATATAATTATGTTGGGAAAATATTATTCATGTTCAACTGTTTTTTTTTTTTTCAGTATATGTGAAGACCATATAAACGACGCATAAAACTTTTTTATCATGATAATCCATCGTATTGAAATATCAATTAAATAACTGCATATTGTATTGCATGTGTCATGGTTATTGAAATAGCAATTAAATTTGTCAAAATAATAATAATAATAGCAATTAACTAATTGCATATTGTATTGCATGGTGTCATGGTTATCTTCTTTTTGCACAAATAAAATGAGACATCCTCAAAAGACCGCGTATTTTCTTTCATTTTCTAATTGTTATATATTCTGTTTGTTTAACAAGTTTTTGTTGGTTTATTTTTTAGTTATTTTATTTTTTAGAGTGTTTTTACGTATTGACTTTTTATCATATTCAGCATTCAAGGAAAAAATGGTTTTGGCCGGACCACGTCTATAAAAGAGCAGAAGTAGGGAAGAAGAAATGAAAAAAATGTATATGTAACGAGTGCTATATGAGAAATATAATTAATCATGAACTTATGTCACCTTTTGATTTTCAAAGAATTTTGTTTCATCTAAAAGTTCGACAATTTGTAGAAAGATGTAAAATTAATTCATTTATTTAATTTTCTTAATACTCGGTCTCACTCATGGGCTGAATTCTGAACTGTTTCTCTTTTGAGAGGCCCAATGAGTGAACAATTTTAATATGGGTAGAGTTGTTTTTAACGAAAATCGAACCAAAAATGTTAGGCGAGCCTAAATTCAAATGTCATAATTTTCATCCTAAGTCAAATTTTTTTATAATCCAACACTTTCTAAATATTTAAATAAAACGTGTGGTCATATCAGTATGATGTTTTGATTTTTTTTTTAACATTACACAAGTAAATAATCTAAATAGTAAAATATGGAATAGAATATTAAAAGTGATACCGGTGATATTATGCCGATGAAATTTCAATCCTGTTAGGAAAATTAATTAAATGAATGATTCTACATTATTTTAATAAAAATTTGGACTTTTAGATGAGGTATTATTATTTCATGGTATCAGAGTTTAGACTTGTCCAATGTTCTAAATTTGATTTTCACTAAAAGTAATCTTACTCATATTAAATTATTTAGTCATAATTGGGTCACCCTAAAAAAAAAAGTAGAGAGTCCAACTCATAAGTGAGAGAAAGTGTTAGGAAAATTAAATAAATAAATTGGTTCCTTACCCTTCTAAAAATTCGGATTTTAAATGAGACGAAATTATTTTACTTGTACAAATTTGTAATTTTTTGCTAATTTGCAGTTTACAACACAACATACATGCATGATGCATCGCATAAAAAGATCAGATACATTTTTCGCAAAACCATGATAATTTTATTTTGACGCGCAAAATTATGTACGTTACCCTAATAAATTTAAAACATGATTTTCAAGATAACGATTAGTTTGAAATATTATTTGTTTTATTTTTTTTCCCTAAAGTCACTTCGTTGAAATTTTATCACTACGCAATGGTTAGCCTTAAAATAATGGGTGTTTTGGTCAGCCGGACCAAGTCTTGATAGTAAGAAAATTCACGTAATTATGTTTAATTTAGGGAATATGTACATGATGTGTATCTCTACATATATGTACATATAATATAGTGTAATTGTATGAAGGCATAACTCTACACTTAAAACCCAAGTTGTAAGTGAGAGGATTGTCCAGACTTATAAGCCCACCCAAATCCACACTCAATACTGATGTGGGATACTTTAATACCCTCCCTCACGTAAGAGGCTCATCTGGCTCGACACGTGGTTCCACAGGTGGATCCACATGTCGAATAGAAAGGTGGCTCTGATACCATGTATGAAGGTCTAACTCTACACTTAAAATACAGGTTGTAAGTGAGAGGATTGTCAGGCTTATAAGCCCACCCAAGACCACACTCACTACCGATGTGGGATACTTTAATACCCTCCCTCACGTAAGAGGCTCATCTGGCTCGACACGTGGTTCCACAGGTGGATCCACACATCGAGTAGAGAGGTGGTTCTGATACCATGTATGAAGGCCTAACTCTACACTTAAAACTCAAGTTGTAAGTGAGAAGATTGTCAGGCTTATAAGTCCACCCAAGACCACACTCAATACCGATGTTGGATACTTTAATAGTAACATTAATTCTTTGATTATGTATTATGTGAAAATAGTTCATAATAAGCTTATTATAAAATTATTTTAAACTATTAAACATTTAATCAGGTGTATAAAAATTTTTATCAGGTGTATCAAAAGTTGATGTCAATAAAATTTATATTGACTTCAACTGATGAATATTTTGATACACTTGACCAAATATTTAATACATTAAAACAATTTTATGATAAACTTATCATGAACTATTTTCACACAATACGTACTCTCTGATTAAATATTTGATACATTAAAACTTATTCATAATATGTTTATCATTAACCATTTTCATTCAATACCTTGCGTAATTCTTTTAATTATATATACAAATTCTATAAGGTCCTGCAATATTAACTATAGTCCATCTTAAACTCGGATTCTTAATTAGGTGGTTTTGAAATGGATGGAGGTGGAGAAACAGAAACATAAACACTTTAATTTATTATTATAATAATAATAATAATAATAATAATAATAAAAATAATAATAATAATAATAATAATAATAATAATAATAATAATAATAATAATAATAATAATAATAATAATAATAATAATAATGATGAGGAGGAGGAGTAAAGAATTGATTCACAGGGAACATGCATAGATATAGTTTTGTGAGGGTGGGCAAGAATTAATATATCCTGATATTTTTTTATATATTTACAATTTTTTTTATGGTTATCGATATTAATATTGAGTAGAAACGAAAATTTTTAATATTTATAAAAATATCGAAACTATCAATAAATATTGATCTGTAATATTAATATCGATTAATTTTTTTCACAAATTGAATCTAAAATATACATATTTGAAATATAGAAAAAATATCGATAATTTTTTATGAAAAAATTAATAAGATAGTGTATTTTATGCAAATTTATCATAAATATAAAATTTGTTCATATTCTTTTTTAAATTTATGTGTTAAATATTTGTTATTAAATTTTTATAATATTTTAAATTTATTAATATCGATATTCGATATTAATATACGCATTAATATTCAACAGATTTAACATCACGATATTTTCACGAGTATCAATATTTTCAATTTTGAAAATGGGGTGATAAGATGGGGTGGGGTGGGGTCGGTGATCCTGGTCTCTCAACTCTAAGGGTCCATTTATTTTAAAAATAAGGATTACATGTGATATGATTAGATGAGATGAGATGAGATGAGAAGTTAAAAGTAGTTTTTTAATTTTATTTTTTATCCATTTATTTTAAAAATAAGGATTACATGTGATATGATTAGATGAGATGAGATGAGATGAGAAGTTAAAAGTAGTTTTTTAATTTTATTTTTTATTTACTTTGATGTATGTAATATTATTAAACTTTTTAAATTAATGTTAAATAAATATATAAAAAAAAGTTATTGACTAAAATATCCTTTTTAAACCAAGTCAAATTATTTCGTCCAAAATATTCAAAGTTCATTCATCTCTCTCCTCTTTCCCTTTCTGCATTCATGCAATAATCGCCTACTTCCAATCAATAATTGGAAAATTGAGTTGGAATTAATTAAATTAGAACTTTGAATTTCATGGGCACATTTCTTTTATTTTGATTTGGATGTGATTTGTACAAGTACGATAGCAAGGACCACCTCTCTTCAACACCAGACGCATTTGGCGTCCCTCCACCATAATCACAAACCACAGTCTCAGTCTGCGATTCTTCTCGGTCGCGCCCCAAGTAATTTGAACCAAATAATTCCTATGTTGTTGTTTCTGGATTTCTTCAACTGCCATTATCAACATTTGAGAATTATTGCATATCAAATGTTAGCACAGAACAGAACAATTTTTTGTTGAAATCATGTTTAATTGACAATTTGAGAAACCGCAGTTTTCCACATATGTTTAACAAATGATTGATGGCATTACACTTCCGCCATAAAAAATCAGCAAATTAATAATCGAAAAAGAGCAAGAAAAGATATTGCTCGTTGCCAAGAAATTTGATTTGCAACAAAAACATCTTGATCGTGTGAATGGAGGGTTTAATGTGAGGAAAAGAATAGGAAAAGTTGTTATAGAAGAAGGGTAGTTTTGTCCTATCAAAAAAATGAAGGATAGTTTTGTAATTACATGTCTCATCCCACATTTAAATATCTTATCACACACATATTGGTGTAATTTATTATGTAGGCAGTTACGGAAATTTCCGGATTATCCCCGGATAAAGGGATTTAATTAAAAAAAATCATTTAAAGTAAACAATAAATAATGTTAGATATTTAATTCTTGTCCAACATTATCTATGAAAGTAAACACACACTAAGTATCACTATTATAACGAATTCGAACCACCATTTATTAACAAAAAAATTGTCCACTCTAAATAATGAAAATCAATTATAACATTCACAATACTTTTTATCAATGTTGTCCTTTTATTTTACTCAATGAGAATACGTTTTCAATAAGATTTTTTAATTAATAAATATATATATATATGCCTACCTTTCTTTGCAGCTTTTCGGTTTTAAGATGAGGGGTTGAACGGAAACTCTACAGTGCCCGCCAACAAAGGGATGGGGAAGGGAAAGTGGCGTGATTAACTTTTTAGCCATTACTGAGTGTTTGATAAATTAGTCAAATTAATACAACATAAATAACATTGGTTATACTATTTTAGCTTTGTTTTGACAAACAGAATAGATACAAAAACCACTAGACTAAATAAGAATAAGAAAGCAAGAAAATTGTCATTAGTATTATCTTTTATCGTTATTGTCTACTATATATTTTCTGAATTTTTATTCTTATTTTCTTTTATCTTAATATGAGACATGTACATTTCAATTGTTTCTAGGTAATTATTTGCGCGTTTAAATATTATTCTACGTGTCAAACTTGTGGGTTGATATTTTCTATCTAATATGCAGATTGTCTTGGATGAAGATGCAAATGATGGAAGAATTTCTTAGAACAAAAACAATCAACCTAGGTCTTTCTTACACTTCATATTATGTTGAAACGATATTATGATTGTTTAGTTTTTTTTTTGTATATTTTGGACATGAATGATTGAAAATGAGTTCTATGTATAGTTTTCATTTGGATTGTTTGTTTATTGAGTTGAATGATATTACGAATTTTAATAGTAAATTTGCATTTTAATAGTAAAATGAATTCTTACTATTTCCAGATGTATATAGTTGTATTTGTGTAGAATATATTGATATATAAATTTGGCTTAAAAGGTACATGTAAGTGCCTTAATAAATACATTTGGAAAGTTTAATGCTACACATTATGTATCCCCATATTAACTTAAAAGGCACAAACATTATGTGTCTCATTACTAATTTACAGACACAAATATGTGCATCAAAATTTCATTTGAAGGCACAAATAAATATCTTCTATTCATTTATGTGCATCGAAATTTCATTTGAAGGCACAAATAAATGTCTTCTATTCATTTAAGGGCACAAATAGGTGTCCAATTATTTCTTTTGAAGACACAAATAAGTGTACTTATAGACTTATCATCAGATTTTTAAATCTTTTACAGACATTTTTATATGCCTCGAGAAATTAATTTTGGGACATATGAATATGTCTGGAAAGCTATTTATGTAGGGACACTTAAAAAGTGTCTGTAACACTATTGGGGCACGATACTTTGAGGCACAAGTGATAAGTGCCCCAAAAATCATAAGTGCCTCTAAAGAGTATATATCGGGGCACTTTTCAGTGACTGGAAATCTAATTTTTGTTGTAGTGGCTTTAAAATGAGCATGTCCTTATCCCCCAGATGACCATTTCCACATTTCTTAACTCTCTCTCTCTCTGTCTCTCTCTCTCTCTTAATTTCACTCTATCTCCCCCCCCCTGTTTATCACTCTCGACGGCACCGCCTTCGGCCGCCTCCGCAAGGCTGCCGTCTGCACCACCACGAATAGCCACGCCTCGCTAGCCCCCTGCTCTCTACCGATTGATTCTCGGTGAGTCCACGTTTCAAGCTCTGAACCTATTCTTCTTTCTTTCCAATGGTTTTTATTAGAGAACTCGCGTTTATATTTTTCAAAATCATTTGAGACGCCGGCAAGCTGCCAAAACATTTCCAACGACCGATTAGGATCATATTTACATCAATTCGTGCTCATTTTAAGATGAAATTCGAGAGTTTTTATGCATTTATGACCTTAATCGTTAAATATTTTGGTTAATGGTTATTTGAGCTCCATTGAAAAATTATTATTCATTTAATTAAGTGATTTTAAGAATTTAATTATTTTTTTTATTCATTTAATTAATGAGTATAATTTTATCAAGCCTTTTAATCTCAATTAACGTGGAATTTGCAGTACATGTTAGAAAAAGAGATACGTAATCTCATGAACCACAAATCACACCAAATTCATTCATTGAATTCCAGCCAACATCCACTATTGCAGCTGGAGCCACAATCAATTCCTGGCACCACCGTACTCCTTTCTCGCTGGAAATGGAGGCCATAGACACAACCGACACACCCACGTCGCCTGAGTGCCCTGCCTCTGCCCGACGCCAGATCGAAGCTCAAACCGCTCGCGCCGCCGTGCATCGCACCAGCATCCCGCCTCTGTCCGTCGCACTGCCGTTCCCTGATTTCGCCGGCAACCGCTCGCCTACCTCACTCCACCATGGGCGCCACCTCTCCGCCGTTCAACTCTCTGAAACCGCCGCCCAGTCGCGCCACCAGCCCCATCGCGCCTGAACCTGTGCGCCGCCCAATCGAGGATGCCGGAAATCGCACAACTCCGTCGCCCATGTCTACGCGACGACGAAGGCGGCCGCACTTGAAGCTCCCGCCAACCGGAATCGCACCACTACGCCTCGCCACCGCCTTTGTTAACTATAAGCAGGCATTTCAAAAAAGTATCTTTAAGAAGAGTTAGTTAGATCAGTTCAAGTGACCACTAATGATAAATCAAGGCAGTGGTTCTTAGAACCCCTGCTCTGATACCACTTGATGGTCCCAAATAAGTAAAGACAGGTGTATGGGGGGAATACACCTGTAAGTCCAATTTTTGAAGATCAGTTAGTCAGTAGACTTTCTTAAAAGTACAGGCTACTTCAGAAAAGATCAGTGGACTTGAAGGTCGCCTGAAAAGTAGCCTCAGTATTTGATCAAATTGAGTTGTGCAGCGGATTATTAATGAAAACACTTGAAGTTATTAACTCACACAAAAGTACAAGAGACACAGGAATTTATAGTGGTTCGGAGTTGAACTCTCCTACATCCATTTTTCCTGATTTAACAGGAGAATTCCTTAACCACAGGAATTCCTTGTTTTAGAGTGCCAATGTGCACTGATCAAGAATAACCTCTCTTGATCCCTAGGATTGTCACTGAGTCCTACTCCTCTCAGATTTCAGACTGAGTCACTTCTCAGCTTACTTTCTTCTACTCACAGCCTTGAAACTATCACAGTTTTAAGGGCTTGAGTTTCCAACTAAGGTTGAGATAACCCTTTACAATAAAGAGCAATAGCTAGATAGGGTTATCTCAGTAGGCTTCTAAGATATTACAATGTAAGCCTAAATACAAGATTGAATTCTAAGCAATGTAAGCACTTGGGAAACTAGGATGATTTAGAGTGCTTGAGAGTATGAGCTTTCAGGTTTTTCAATTGAGCATGTTTGTTTACCGTACCTAGCTTCTTCTTCAACTCTTGTATTTATAGACTTAAATTTGAAATACTATCCGTTGGAGAGATAGTTTCAAATTCAAGCTATTTTGGTGTCCCAACGTTCTTCCAGATTTTCTTCAGATTTTGGATGGTCAAATCTGTAAAAAAGTTGTAGTCCAACGTCCCAAAAATCTTCTCCAGATTTTGGATGGTCAGCCTCTCCAAGCATTAATGGTTGATAGCTCATTAAATGCCTGCTTATAGTTAATGCAGCCGCCTTTGGAAAAAGTGCCATCCTAGGTTGCTGGTTGCTTCTGATTCTGGTACTGATAGGTCAGTCTTTATGTCGGGTCCATACATAGGTGGCAGCTTCTCATTTGTCTGACTTAATTGTTCCTCAGTCCAGTTCTAATGGTTGCATTTAAGTCCTCTGTTTTTTCATCAGGTGACTTGGAACATTCTCTTTGTTGCTTTTAACACTTCATTTATGTGTTGGCTGCCTCCTTCTTAAATGCTGAAGGCATTCAATGCATCAGGATACTTCTTCTTCAGGGGAGTCTTCTTCAGGCTATTTGGACTTAGTCTTCTGTGGTGCATTCTTCAGTCAATGGGTATATCTACTAAATCTTCATCAGGCTAGTCTAGTATATATCAGGCTAGTTCTACAATCATCAGACTAGTTTTAGCATAAGTAGCCTGTTACCAATAAACTTTTATTCTGAGTTTTTGTCATAGCCTCTTAACATTTGGGGCTATATTACTAAGTCTTAGTGATACATAAAGACATCAGGGGAGTTTTGGAGTTTTATCAAAATATTTTCTAAGTCATTTCCCAACAGGTATTGACTACCACCATCGACCATGTGTTCACAGCTGTAGAAGATCAAGACATGCTTGCAGCTCCCCGAAGGATTCGACAGGATAGAAGCAAGTTGAACCCAAATATTGTGCCTTTCATCAGAGTATTGGACACTTTACCAGTGAGTGCCGTGATCTCCTGAAACAATTGTGGAAGTTCTATGAAGATGGAAAATTGGTGGAGTTTGTCAAAAAAGCACCCGGTAAAAGACAGCGGCAGTCATGGCAGGGGGGTTCAGATGAGGAAGAAGATAGTGATGAAACTGAAAGGGCACCGAACAGGCAAGTGCGAAGGGGGTCACCAGCACCACAAATACATCAAGAACCCAATCGAGAAATCTTGATGCTTGAAGAGATAGGATCGGCCGGAGGAATGGTTGATGGTCGCCCGTCATCAAAAAGATAGAAGAAAGCTAAAATATGGACGATCAATCAAGTACAAGAGACTGGTTTAGGGTCAAAGGTACCAGCTAAGCCGATGACAGACTTGGTTTTCTCACAAGCAGACCTTGAGGGGATTCTCACACCACACAATGACTCACTGGTCATCAGCGCTAATATCATGAACACAAAGGTGCATCGGCTGCTAGTGGATACTGGAGCATACACGAACATCCTTTTCAAGAAAATGCTAGATCAGTTAGGAGACTATGAGTCCTACATAGAGGATTGTAATCACAAAATAGTGGGGTTCAGAGAGGCTGTGACCATCCCTCTAGGTGTAATTCGTCTGTCAGTCGAACTTGTAGCGCTTGAGGACTCAGAAAGGAGGATGACCAGGTTGTTACATTTGTTAGTAGTAGATCATCCATCCTCCTATAACAGGTTCCTCGGTCGACCTTTTATTTCGGAATTCAAGGCTACATGTTCCACTTACTATTATTGTATAAAATTTCCAACTCTGAAAGGTGCAGGAACAACTAAAGGAGATCAGAAAAAGGCACGGGAATATATGTCTGCTAACTATAAAGAAGTCTGTCACTCAGGTGTTAATCTATGAAGAAGCAGCACCGCAACATCTCCCAGAAGAGCCCAGCATATTGGATGCTATTTCCATTGATACAGAAATGATTGAGATTGACCAATCACAAAAAGATATGGAAATAGACCAAGCACCTCCACAAAGCCAACAATTAGAGGAACGAACGAAGGATCAGATGGGGGCCGGTAGCTATACACCAATGACCATGGTAGAGGTAAGTGACGATGCAGAGTTAGCACAAGAGGGTCAACCAGACGAACGGGAGGACATTGAACCTCGACTAGGGTACGAGCCAATTCGGGTGGAGGCCGATATTGATATGGAAGGACCCATCGTAGACCCACGATGGAAACACAAGAAGCGGCGTGCTACACTGGTCAAGGAGTTGAGATCCATACGAGTAGACCCCAATAAAAAAGACTTAGTGCTTTTTATTGGGTCTGAGTTGGAGGAGCCCTACAGAAGTAGGATGGAAAAGTTTTTACTCGCTAACCTTGATGTGTTCGCATGGTCACATAAGGACATGACAGGAATACCGGTGGAACACGCATGTCACCACCTCAATATCAACCCCACAAAGAAACCGGTCCGTCAGAAAAGGAGAAAGTATAGGCCCAAAAAATATGAAGCACTAACACGAGAGGTAAAAAAGTTATTGGATAACAAGCTTATACGAGAAGCGTTATGCCCACAATGGGTGGCGAACCCCGTCCTTGTGTGAAAATCAAATGGTACGTGGAGACTCTGCATAGACTTCACGGACCTTAATACTGCGTGTCCCGAGGATAATTTCCTGTTACCTCACATCGACCAACTGGTGGACAATACGGCGAGACATGAGTTGATGATGTTCATGGATGCCTTTGCAGGATACCATCAAATTGCGATGCACCTCGAGGATCAGGAACAGACAACCTTCTATAAAAACAAAAACTTGTTTTGTTGGAAGAGAATGCCCTTTGGATTGATCAATGCCGACGCAACATATCAGAGACTGGTCAACAAAATGTTCGACCAACATATCGGTGACACAATGGAGGTTTATGTTGATGATATCGTGGTAAAAAGTCTTAGAAAGGAAGACCACTTAGAGCATCTCAAGCAAGCATTCGACATCATGAGAACCTACAACATGAAGTTGAATTCGAAGAAAAGCAGCTTTGGCGTGCAGTCCGAAAAATTCTTGGGACACTTGGTGAGGCAAGGAGGCATAGAGGTTAACCCAACATAGGTCAAGTGTATCCTAGAGATGGAACCACCAAAAGATGTGCCGGCTGTCCAACGACTCACGGGATGTCTCGCAGCATTAAACAGATTCATATCTAGATCAGGAGACAAGAATAGTACATTCTTTGAATCCATCAAAGGCAAGGGCATAAATCGGAGAACTGGTAAAAGAAATTACGTATGGACTGATGCATGCCAGAAGGCGTTCGAACACATAAAGAAATATCTAAGCAACCTCCAGATTCTTTCAAAGCCCGAACCGGAAGAGAAATTGTACTTATATCTGGCGGCATCGGAGGTGGCTATCAACTCAGCCCTAGTGCGAGCGGAAGGCAAGATGCACTTACCAGTACATTATGTGAGCCAGGTGCTGCACGAAGCAGAGCTACGCTACTCCCCGATGGAGAAGCTAGCATATGCATTAGTGATGAGTGTACGAAAGCTACGACCCTACTTTTTCGATCATCAAGTGGAAGTCTTAACTACTTTTCCCTTGTGACAAATCCTGCACAGACCTGATACTGCCGAACGATTATTAAAGTGGTCACTAGAGGTCAGCCAGTATGGGATAACCTACGCTCCCCGAACAGCGATCAAAGGGCAGACACTATCAAACTTCATAGTAGAGCTAACCTACCCTCAAGATCCGACGAGGGGACGTATACACCCATGACACCTTTACATAGACGGCTCTGCAACGAGTACCGCAGTAGGGGCAGGTGTAGTCCTAGTCAGCCCTGACAAACAAGTATTCACCTCAGCAGTAAGGGTCGACTTCCTGGCTACGAACAACGAAGCTGAATATGAAGCGTTGATCGCGGGGCCACTGAACTTCAAATTTTCGGAGATTCGCAGGTAATAATATCTCAGGTCCGGGACGAATACGAAGCAAAGGATCGACAAATGATGATCTACCAGAGGATAGTGGCAAATTTAATATCAAAGTTTGAACAAGTGTATATTGAGCTGATCCCTCGTCTCGAAAACACATAGGCTGATGCATTAGCTCGGTTAGCGATAAGTGCCGGGGAGGCAAGTATCACGGAAGTTGTGATAACAAGAATAAAGAATCCTTCAACGTTTGATTATATTAATCAAGTGTTGAAGAGGGGGCAATAACTTGTGAATAACTAACAAATGATGGAAGATTGGCAAACGCCCATCAGCAAATACTTAGCCAACAGAGATCAGTCGGAAGATCCGTAGGAAGCACGGCGAGTTGTAAAACAAGCTGCCAGATACACGATGGTTGAAGGACAGCTGTATAAAAGAGGAATTTCTCTTCCATTACTCAAATACCTCTCCCCAGAGGAAGATAAAAAGTGTTGGAAGAAATTCACGAAGGAGTATGCGGAGGCCACACTGGGGGGCAAGCCTTGGCTTACAAGACTATTAGGCAAGGATACTACTGGCCAACACTACGGAAAGATAACATCAAATACGCTAAGAAATGTTTGAAATGCCAATAGTTCACTCCAAACATTCGCACCCCGGCGCAAGAATTAAAGTCAGTGTATAGCCCATGGTTATTTGCTAAGTGGGGTATCGACTTGATCGGACCATTCCCTCTCGAAAAAGGCAGGGTAAAATTCACAGTGGTGACCGTGGACTATTACACTAAGTGGGCCGAAGCTGAAGTTTTAACAACAATAACCCAAGAAAAGATGATAAGCTTCATTTGGAAAAGCTTGATATGCAGATTTGACTTGCCACAGTCGATCATTATAGATAATGGAAGACAGTTCGACGGAAGCAAGTTGAGAGACTTCTGCACTTCATGGAATATCAAGAAACATTACTCCACCCTGTATCATCCTCAGTCAAATGGATAGGTCGAAGCTGTAAATAAAATTTTGAAACATATTCTGAAGGTCCGATTGGACGATAGGAAAGGCAGTTGGGCCGATGAATTGCCAGAAGTATTATGGACCTACAGGACATCTTACAGAACAAGCACCGGGGAGACACCATTCATAATGGCCTTCGGGGTCGAGGCGGTCATCCCAGTAGAGGTTCAACATCAGACATGGAGGATAGTAGGATATAATGAAGAGACAAATGAGGATGATATGACAGTAGAAAAAGACTTGATTGAGGAAACACGAGCCTCGGCAGAATTAAAAAACACAGTCTATAAGCAACGAGCATAAAAATACTACAATTCGCAAGTCAAAAGTAGAAGATTCAAAATAGGGGATTTAGTCTCGAGGAAGATATTGGCAGTCCCTTCGGGAGTTTTGGTCCAGGATGGAAAGGCCCCTACAAGGTGACAAGGAGTTGGCCAAATGGGACGTACGACTTAGAGGATATGCAAGGCAACCCATCATCATACACTTGGAATGCTGCACACCTCAAGAAATTCTACCACTAGAAGTTGTATATATATCTTAAATAGGCCCTGCTCGCCCAACGTGTATAGGGGCAAGCATGGTTAGTTTAAATAAAGTCAAGTCTGTAAAATTGTGTTATATCAATTAAAGAAGATGTTTTCCTTTCAAAAGAAGTTTGTATGGTATCGTCATGCTAGCAGTTGATAATTGAAAAATGTCTCAAGTTATAAGCTCTAAAAATTAAAGACTTACAAGTCAAAATTATACAAGGTAAGGTAGTGAGACTAACCCTACGAGTATACCAGAAAAAGGGAGTTCCTACCAATCAATAAGCCAACATCGAGAAGATGAAAAATCGAGATAAGGTGTAAATTCGCAATCCCACAAGAGGAAAGTAAGATGAATCAAACGAAACACCATAATAAAATGAGCAATATTAACTTAGACGAAAACATCAACAAAGCAAAATATAAGTAAATTTCGTATAAGGGAAATCGAACGTTCATTAATGATGGAGAAAGTTTAAGTACATATGGGGCGTCTTTGAGGGCGAAGATTCGTAAAGACAAGGAAAAGGCAAAATAAAAAACAAAAACAAAAAAAGAGAGCCAAGTCTCTACTGCTCGCCATGTTGCTCGGCCGCCTGCTCGCCAAGCTGCTCGACAGGTTGCTCGCCAACACCATCACCAACAGTGGTGGGGGCGTTCTCAGCAGCAGTAGGAGATAGGCGTGGAAGATTTCAAAATGATATAGACCTTCGAAGTCTATCATTGCATCATCTTGTTCGTCAATTTGCAGATGTGGTAATTCCCGTCCACAATCTTAACACCTGGTGGCACAGCACTTAGGTCAACACCCATCTCCTCGAGATCCCCAATATCGACTACCAAACCATCCCTGGGAGGACGGTCAGTAAGGAATTCGGTGAACTCTTTTTTCAGAGCCTCCCAAGGATCTTCACCTTCACCAACAGCATGATGATATGCGTGAAGGTTCTCGATAAAGGCATACATGAAGCCAAAGTTAGATGGCTTGGCCCGAATATCAAAAACTACGACGGTAGTGTAACAGTCAGTATGTTCGGCTTTGTGCTCGGCCAACTGGGTACGAGCAGCTTGGAGTTCTTTTTCTAACTCCGCAACCCTCTCTTGAGCTGCTCGCCCCTCATCAATCAGAGTCTTGCTGCTCACCAACTCTTTGCGTAACCAGTCTGCCTCAGCCTTTGCCTTTTCAGAATTGGCAATTGCCGATTGTTCAGCCTCCAGAGATGCCTTAGCCTTGGCCTCAAGGGTAGCAACATTTTTCTTCACGTCCTCCCTCTCTTTCTTCACTGAATCATTAAGAAGGTTGTAGAACTTCTCCATGGTAAGGAACTGCTCCATAGTCCATTGAGCTATCACAAGAGCGCCACTCGAATGATGCATGATCATACGAAGATTATCCGTTGCCGATTGACGTTGGATATTAGCTTCATGCGGCTGAGTCCAATGGCGGACAACGGATTTGGTAGCTCGCACTACAAGAAATCACACATTACATGATGAATTTTTTCGCAACGACACAAAATTCGTCATAATTTGTTACTTAAAGGTGACGAATTTTATTTTTGTCATTAAAAAATAAAAATTTGTGATAATTTTTTCTCTTGTCATTAATAATTTATTTTTCGTCATTAAAAAATAAAAATTTGTGACTATTTTTTCTCTTGTCATTAATAATTTATTTTTTCGTCACTAATTTGTAAATTTGATGACGAAATAAAAAAATCGTCGCAATAACATCTAGTGACGATATTCATAATTACTATTGACAATATTTAAAGTCATTAAAAGCAATATTTTCATGACGATGCTATATTTTGTCACTATATAGTTAAAATAATTTGTGACTGGTTTATTTCGTCACAATATTATTTAATGACGATATTTATTATAATTAGTGACGATTATATTCGTCATATAATATAATATTTTTATGACGGTGCACTATTGTCACTATTTATTCAAAATAATTAGTGACGCACTTATTTTGTCACAATATTATTTGGTGATAATATTTATTATAATTAGTGACGATCGTGTAATATATTATTTTTATGATAATTTTATGTGTTGTCATTAATTATTTGGAATAATTTGTGACACATTCTTTCGTCATCAATATATTTATATATAGTGACAATTAGTAATTATTTGTTATTTTTCACAAATGAATGTCACAAACTTTACAGTAACATTTCAGTGACAAATGAATTTTATCATCATTTATTACACAAATATGATGCATTCAAATTTTTTCGTTCAAATAAATTGCAAATGGTAAGGACTGGTTAACAACATGAATGAGTAAGTTAATTTTAAATATTTATAATTTTTGTATTCCTAATGCAGAAATTGAAATTAATCAAGAATATGAAAATAACAATCTAAACTAAAACGTACAGGAATAATAAAATGATTCGGGTGAATTATACCCAAAACAAATGACATAACTCATACGTGAACATGACTAATTAAGATAAAAAAAATTAATAATAATAACATAAATAAATTAAATATAGAATAATTGAAATAACATGCATAATTGAATATAACATAAATTGATAAAAAATGAGATGAAAGTTATTAAAACTAGTTGAAATAAAAAATATGCATAAAACGAGAACTTCAAATTAAAAATCAAACCAAAATAATCAAATAATCTCTAAAAATCTCAAAACAAGAATTAAACATCAAACAAAGAAAATTGTTTTTTTCTCCAAAAAATCAACTAATCTACTGCATATGAAAACTAAACAAAACCTACTGCCTCCTAATCTAAAGCGTACTTCTACCCTACTAATGGCGTGATTCATCACCTACTGCGTAATCTCCGAGAACATATATTCTTTTCCTATTAAGCAGCAAATGGGCCACAGACATCTTTTAAGAGAATGGGCTTCGACATTGGGTCATAAAATTAATTACCTTCCTCAGTAGAGTCAGTACCCACATCGATCTTCTTCAAGCGTGGCGGTTTCTGTTTTTCACGCACCGACGAGAACAATAAGTCTGTGTGGTGGTGGATTTAAGGCAGCAACAATAGCAATATCCGACGGCGCTCGCGGGTAAACAACTTCGATCGGCGGCTAGGACAGGGGCGGAGCTTCTGGTCTGCGACGAATTGCGGCGTCAATGGCGATTTCCAGTTGGCGATTGCAGAGGTGGTTCCGGCACGACTGCGCGCGGCTGTGTTTGCTGGGTTGCGCGATTTTCTGTGTGAATCGGCTGTGTGCGACGGAAGCGACGGTTGCAGAGGCAAGGGCAGTCGGCTGTTCTGTGGCTCGTCGGAGCTTCGAGGCGGTTGTGAGCGGTTTTGAATGTGAGTAGCAGTGTCTGGGATCGATCGACGGTTGCGGGCGTGTGGTGTCGATTTGGAACGGGTTGTGGCCGCGGCGGTGAACTTCCGGCAACGATTGGCGTTGGACTTCCGGCGATTGAGAGAACAGAGTCGGCGCATTTCCGGCTACAGTATTTCGGCAGTGAAAAAGCAAGGCTGCTGTTGAGTGAAGAGCTTCTCGCGGTGGAGGTACAGGCTTTGATTGAATTTCCGGGTGTGAAGCGTCTTGTGATGTGGGAACGGTGGTGCCGTGAGTTTGTTGAAATATTAGATTATTAAAATTAGTGTAACATAATAATTTTTCAATTAAATATGAATAACTAAATAAATAATAATTAAGGTCCTAAATGCATATAAAATTCTAGAAATTTATCTCAAAATGAGCACAAATTGATGGAAATATGACTCCAATTACGGATCGGCGACGAATCGCGATCGCTGTGAAATTATTATTATTATTGATATTATTATTAATACGGTAAAGATGTTTGTCCAGAATGTGGACGTCCATAATCTTTAATATACTTTAATTAAATAAAAATTAATTAATTAATTCCATTAATAACCATGTCATTAGTGGCGGCATAATTTTCGCCTAATTATTCTTAAGGCGGGCTGATTCCCTCCATCCCAATTATGGCGGGTTAATTTCCTCCAACAAGTTTTTATTTTTTCAATGTCATTAGGATTAAATTTCTCGTAATTTGAATATGTAGTCAAAAAAATTTAGAAAGATATATATATATATAGTCATAATTTTTTAGAATACGTAACAAATGGTTAATTAATTAATTAATTATAAGATCATGTAAACTTAGCATATTAATTTTTTGAGTAATTAGAACATTTTAATTTATCATATAAATCTAGGGTTTTGTCTATATTAAAACTCAATATGATTTATTATTTCAAAATATACATTTGAACCGGTTAATTTAATATAAATTATATATTTTTAAACTGTAGATTTTATTTTAAAATTGAATTCTGTGTGATATTTTTTATAATTAATCACATCGTATTACTTTTTTTATTATAATTAATTATGTCATATTAATTTTTTGGAAGGAGATCTGGTGAATAGAATGTTTTTTTTTATTTGTGGATAAAATACGATGTAATTATTCATGATGGTGTGTGATTATCAATTAGATTGGTTATTTAGTGATTAATGTTGGGATCCTAATAGTATAACTGTTTTGTGAGTATGGTATTAGAAACTACTCAGTCTAGTATTACATACTATTAGGTTATTTCCTAGTATCATCCTCACAAAAGAGTAATACTATTAGATTATTTCCTTAATTTTTAGTTTTAAATTACTACTAAAAATAAAATTTTTGCAAGATATTATCTATTTTAGTTTTAAATTACTAGATTAGATATAAAAAAACAAAATTAGTTCAAAATATACACTTGTTGTACTAAAAGATTACTCGTTGTGTTACTTGTTAATAGAAATTGTACTTGTGATACTTATAGTAGTCATATCAACTTGTAGTACTCACACATCCTCATGTTAACTAAAACTCCATGTTATGATAAATTTAGTGATTTGGTGTGTGATTATCAATTTGATTAATGATTTAGTGATTCTATTTACAAGTATTGACGTTGGGATCCTAATAGTATCACTCTTTTGTGAGGATGGTATTAGGAA
>JAPKLY010000127.1:528642-611909 GCA_026898435.1 Prunella vulgaris | reverse complement strand
GATCCTAATAGTATCACTCTTTTGTGAGGATGGTATTAGGAACTACTCAGTCTAGTATTACATACTATTAGGTTATTTCCTAGTACCATCCTCACAAAAGAGTAATACTATTAGGTTATTTCATAATATTTCCTTGAATTACTAATCTTCATATTGTGAAACACTTAAACAATATAAATATCACTTATATTATACATCATCATTATTATTATTCTTAAGATACAAAGATATAGACCTAATATCAACTTACATTTAAGTAGTAACAACATTAGTATTATAAAGTGCTAGTGTACTATTGATAGTGGCACTAGTGTTCATTCTAATTGAATTACTAATATTTTTAGTGTGAAATACTTAAACACTATAAATATCACTCTTCTACTTGATTTGTAATGCGGATGGTTGTAATGCAATGTTTTTTTATTTAAGTGAATGTGTGCCTTGTGTGAATCGGATTTAATTTCCGATCATACACTATCTATCCTATTTCAATATAAGTCAAATTTTAGTCTTTCACTAAAGTGTTTTTTAGTATCTACAGTAATTAGTAATACTAATAGTTTTATTCTACTACTACTAATTAATAGAAAAATTAATAATAATTAATTAATCAATATGGACTTAAATTTTAATATTTTCTTCATAATATATAAATATAAAATACGAAATATGGACAGAAATATAAAATACGAAATATACTAATCAAAAAATTCATTCATAATATATAAATATATCATAATATACTAATCCAAATTCATTCATAATATATAAATATATCATAATATACTAATCTAAACTCATTCATAATATATAATTCGAAAAATATACTCACTTAATATATCATAATTTGAAATATAAATATGAATATATTTCTTTAACGAACATTTATTCATAATCCTCAAGCTTAAAATATCTCAATTTTAATTTTTGACTATAGGTAGATAATTTTATATATATATATTATACAGCTTCATCGAAGTATTAAATTATTAAATCTTTCACAATGAGTTTGGTTTATTAGCTGTCAACAGGCTGGCATCACCAGACTCCCCCCTCTCTTGCGAGACTAGACTCCCCCTCTCTCCTACTGAGTGCTGCCCTAACTTTCAATTTCAATTCTCAATTTCTCACTATAAATTACACGACTACGAGCGCTGTGCCCTAAACTTGAACTGCCTCCAAGCCGGCGCCGCCCCTCTTGACCGTATCCACGCCGGCAATGCCCGCGTCGGTGGAGCCCTGTGCCGCTGCGCCCCCTACGCTGCTACGCATCAATCACAAAAGGCGCACCCCTACGCTGCTCGCTGCACGTAGCCACGCCTGCAACCCACATCAGTCACAAAAGGCGCACAACCAGCGGGACACCGGACACAGCCAGTCCACACACGCGACGCATTCTGGTAAATCTCGACATATTTTGATTGTATATACTATATATGCGATACTTTTTATCATTTTTATTAAGGGTTTAGGAAATAACTACAAGTTGTATGTTTGCAAAGGAGGTTTCATACATAGCATGCACAAATCTGTTGAAGTATCTATATTAGGCCTTGTACTGATGCATTATTTGCTGTTCATGTTTGCACATTGTAGTTTGTATGAATCATATCTAGTCTTGCTTTTGTCTTGTCCAGTGAGTAGGCTCATTAATTAGATAAACTCGAGTCACGCCTCAAAGAATGTGTAGTTTCTTAATTACAGACGGATAAGGAACCTGTTTATCTGCAATTTAAAGATTCTATGTTTTTTTGGTCAATGCAAGAGAAATAGGTGAGACTATGTAGTTAATGTTGTTCTTTTTGTTATTATTATTATTTTTATTGTGTGTATTTATCATTTTTTCTCTTGCTCTAAATTTTTTCTTGCTCATGTTTGTGTAGAATCATTAAGCATGTCTCATTTGTTATTAGTTCTTACATTGCATTAGACACTGTTTTTTATTATCCTGCGATTTTTTTATGCGTTCAATACATATAAAATAAATGGCTCGACTACTTTACCACTCACACTTAGTTCTGCACATTTCAGTGGTCATTTACTTGTGTATCAGCTTTATTTATCACAAGTTAAATTGATTCTCAGTGGTGTGCTTATTCATCAAAGAGTTACTTTCAGTAACGGTAAGATATGGATAATTTATCAATTTTTGAAAATTATTGAACTTAAGATTTTTATCATCCTACTCTTTACAAATACACTTCCATTTTTGAACTTAGTGGAATTTGAAAATATTTTGAAATGTAAGTCTTAAATTGTAAGAGGAATTGAGATTATTCCTAGATAGTCTAAGCCTACGTTGCCTCTTTAATCACCATAAGTGAGCCTTGTAATTTGTTATATAGTATAACTACAACTTTATCGGTGTCCACTTGTAAACTTAATATGCCGTACAATACCGATCATGCACATCACATCATGGTTTTTAGTTATTTGATTCTATTGTATAACTCGGAATATTGCTTTTATCTTATATTTCTTCCAGTTTTTTATCAACTCATCTGTCGATTTTTTGCTTCTGGGTTGTTCTGCCACAATGATTGCTTACCTATTGAAAGATTATTTATGAATTCTGGTCATCAAAGTGCAAACTTTTGTTGTGAGGATACCAAAGGGATTTTAGAATCTCTGGATTTGTTACATGTCTTATGCTTCCTTATGTTTGCTTCTTGATTAGATCATTTATAGTTTGCTGAGACATACGTTCATGTGCATATAACTGAAAATTCCACTATGTTCAATTGAATTATAGTTATTTAATTTCCCATCTTCTGAGCAGCGATCCCAAATCCAAGCCATCAGTTTCTGCCGGCTTCTTAGCAGCGATCCCCAATTCAAAGTCGCGGCGTTACCCAGCTTCTGAGCAGCGGTCACCAACTTCAATTTCCTCTTAGTTCGCGGTGAGTTTTCTTTGTATATCTCTCGAGAGTTTTTTGTTTATTGAAACCATGATTCTCCTTAGTAATTTATAGGAATTACTATAAAATCTTGTATTTAAGGGTCTGTCTATGAAAACTCAATA
This sequence comes from Prunella vulgaris, assembly GCA_026898435.1. Classification (NCBI taxonomy): domain Eukaryota; kingdom Viridiplantae; phylum Streptophyta; class Magnoliopsida; order Lamiales; family Lamiaceae; genus Prunella; species Prunella vulgaris. The sequence goes on along the minus strand of JAPKLY010000127.1, from coordinate 608,887 downwards.
TAGAGAAACAAAGGTGTTCTATGATTTACCAGTAGGTTGGTCATCCTCCTCGAAGTATGATTGATGCAGCGTTAGTTCTCAAGATGATTAAACAAACTGTAGATTAGGGATTTCTTATATGAGCCGGAAATTTGAATGATTGGTTAGGATAACTTTTATCTAGGTCATTATGCATGTAATTGAAGTTCTAATATCCACAGCGCCGCTTCTGCCCTATTTTTCAACGAGTTGTAAAATCCGTCTGAAGAGTTCTTTCTTCAATTTCTCCCCTTCCTCTTTCTTGGTGCAAGATCTATAATTTATTTTTTGAATAGGGATGAATGTTACAGTTGTGTCTGCATAAATTCAGCTTCTGATAGGCTGGAATATTATGATTTGTGTTTTACATATAAATACTGCTTTGATCACATATATTGCTGGAACATTAGTTAGAAAATTAGAAAAGAGGCTGTGCTCTTGGTTTTAAATTTCAATAATGAAAATTTTGCTTTTGCTTTGCTAATTCAATCAGCAAAGAGGTTGTGTTCCTTTATCACGAATGATATGTTTTTGCTTTTCCACTAACTGATTTCAATTATGGGATTGTTTCTGATTTATTTTTTGTTTTGATGTTATAAAACATTGTAGAAATTAAAGTTTGAATAGAACAAATGTTATATGAATCTTTGGTAATAAATCCAAGTATTAAAGTTTAACCCATTTTTTGATTGCGCTGCTAATAAGCTAGTATGATCAATATTATCAATCATTGATTCTGGGTACTCAACACCTTTTTTATTTTGTAACCATGTTATTTTTTTAAGAATAGAATTCATTTAGTTTCCACTTTTGAAGCATTTAGAGTTGAATGTTTGACGAAGTTATGGGATCATGATGTATCACGTTCCACTTTATATTCCACCATGTAGCATGTGTCTATTTGTGAGTAATTTGAAGTGCATAAAACTTGTAACCTTGTTACTTTAGTTATTTTTACTATGTGTATTTTTTGGGGTAAAGGGTAGTGAACTAGTGCTTAGGGATGCATATTATCAACTGCTGCTTGGTGAATTTTGTAACAACTTAGTTAATACAATTTGATTGATCAAGAATGGTTCTAGTATGTGGTGCCACTTTTGGAGGCATACATGTTAACTCAAAAGATATTAAGGTTAATTATTTAAAAGATGTACTCCTTCTATTCGACCTTTTTTTTTCTAATGATAATCTGCTTCAAATGTTTTCTTGCTAGTTTACTTAAAAAAAAATTCTACATTCCTTAAGTCGGTGATGTGATTTCTATCTTCTAGGTTTTCTGATATGACTCCAGGAGTCCACTGAACCTGAAACAAAAACGTAGCTTCGTTTCAAGAACAGCTATTAAAGGACTTCTTACTAAGAGTTATAGATGGTGCAAATACTTTGCTAGACCATTAGAGCACTTAGCCAAATATTTCATCTCAGGCTTCCAAGGTACTTGGACATGTAACCTCTCCTATTCCATTGACAGAGAGTGAACATGCATCAACTGAAGAGGTTGCTGCAACAATAGGTAATGTTTGTATTTTCAAGTGTTATTATGCGTTCTTGAATTTATGTACACGAAATTATATGTTGTAATTCTTTTATATTCACGTGTAGTTACTGGTTCCATGAAAATGAGTCGGGGCCAAACAACAGTACAGAGAATTTTGAAGTATTTTAATTCTTTTGGGAAGATGAAGATTAATGTGGATCCATCAATTGGGAGATCTAAAAATGCAGAGGAGTCTGCAAAGTTGGCAAGTAAAATTGGTGTAATAACTTGAGATGTTCTATCAGCACCAAAAATATGGAAAGGTGTAGATGAGGTCCATGGATTGATGTTGGGTTTTGACCATTTACAAGATTCTTTTTAGTTTGTTTCGTGTTATGATAACAAATATTGCTTGTTGCTTTCTAATGACTCGAGTGAGTATTTTGTTTAATGCAAAATAATTTTTTATTTTTAATTTATTTTTTTGTATTAATTTTTTCTTAGTTATTGAAATTATTTTATCATGCCAAATTTTATTATTGCTTTAAATGAAATTTAATGTTATTATTAATTTAATATATAAATATTCAAATAATAGTCAATAAACGTAATTTGTTATCTTTGTATCTAATATATAATAACAATATGATTTGTTACAATTTCAAGTCTTTTTATGACATGACATTTTGTCACAATTTCATATCTTTTAATGATGTTAATCAATTTGTCATTAAATTCTAAGATTTGGTGAAAAAATAAATTGTCGTTATATCTATGTGTATAGTGACGATTCAATTTTAGTCATCTTAGGTGTTTTTTTCTTGATGAAAAAAATTAAAATATGACGAAAGAAAATTGTCAATTTGTTTAAAACTTTAGCGATGTTTATCATTTTTGTCGCTAAATAGTATATTATGCTGACAAAAATAATTTGTCACCATTTATACATCATTTAGGGACGATAAATATTTTATCACTATATTGCATCCATTGATGACAAATTTTATTGTCATTATATTTGTACATATATAACTACAATAAAAAATTTGTCACTAAATTACACTCATTGATGACAAACTTTTATGTCATTATATATGTATACATGTAATAACAATTACTATTTCGTCACAATAAATACTATTTAGTGACGAATTATATAAAATATGACGAAATAATTTATCTATTTATGACAAAAATAATGTCACTAATATTTCGTGAGTAGCGCAATACATGGACAATCGTCATAAAAAAATAAATTTTTAGTGACAACAATTTATATCGTTGTATCAAATTGAACTTTTAGTGACAAAACAACATAGTAGTGACAAAATTTCGATGCCAAAAGTGACGATTTATTTGTCACTATAGATGAAATGATATAGTAACGATATCTTTTATTGTCATCAAATGTGAATTTTTTTATGACGAATCGAAAATTGTCACATTTATCAAATACCACGCACTTTCAACGACGTTCTTTGCAACAAAAATTTTTGTCATCAAATATTGATTGTGACGAAAAATAAATATTTTATGATGAATTTTTTCATCGTAATTTGTCAAATTTCTTGTAGTGTCGCCTGATGGGACCCTGCAGCTCATTGAAAGTCCTTGGGAGTCGAGCAAGAGCAAATTGATGCACCGCTTCGCAACGGTTTGGAAAGCGAGCAGGGGCATACCTATAAGACAAGGAAAGAAACAAGCACAAAACAGTTAGAAATTTTCTAAGTATAAATTGATGGGAATTTCTAAAGTATAAGACGATGGAAAAGTTCTTTACTCTACGGCTCGAGTTTGATCCCAACCTAGATGAGTAACATCGAGCAGCTGCCCGAGAGAACAGATAGGGGAGGTAATGAGGAAGTTCCGGCAGATGTAGCAACAACGGGATCTGAACCCTCACCACGACCTGAACCCCCGGATCCGGAGGTCCTTATGGTCCTCGCCCTCTTCAACGTCTCCACCTCATGGTCAGGGCGGGAACCATCACCACGCTACAAACGATGACTCCCACTAGGTGAAGCGCTGGGAGCTATGCCAGTCGTCAACCCGCTCGTGGCGAGGAACTCGTGGAGGAGGGGCAGCCTGGGTGCTCAACCCCTTCTTCGCCTGGGAGGCCTTCTGGGCAGCCAACACGACTGACGGAGGGTCCCTCTTCGTGCACACCATTCGAACCATTTGGTTTAAGGCTTGGAAAGATGGCGGGATAGCAATAGTAACCTCCGGGACTACAAATATCAAAATAAGTAGAAAAGAGTTAGAAAATCTTACGAAAGAAAATGTGGAAGCCCTGACTCAAGAGATCTTACCAACTGGGCGAGCAACTTGCGCTCGCAGGTGGTGGGGAGTTGTGATCAACCAGAGAGACAATGCGGCAAATGGGTTTATTCAAGTACTCAAATGTCCTATCCCTCTTGTTTCGACGACAGACGAGGATGCAAGTGAACTTGAACTCCTCGGATATACCCGTCTTCTTCCAACGTTGAGGAGATAGACCTGCAACAAAGAACCATGATATCAGTCATGATACAAATACTTCACCAATATACAAACAAATCCTACGCTGCAACTCGTCAAACTCTGCGGGAGACATAATACTTCCACCGAGCCCTTCGTTATTGTCCGGCGTTCTCCAATCCCCGCCTATGAAAAAGAACTGCTCATTCCAGTTTTTCACTTTGTTAGGCAGACCTTCAAGGATCCTCATATCACTTCTTGCCTTGAGGTAGTAATAACCATTGCCTTCCTCGGAACACTTACTAAGACAAAGTGCGTAGTTCACTTCGTTGGGAGTCAGACGATCCTTATACTTTTCCAGCGCAAATACAGTGAAGAGGGACCACAAGTATGTCCAAGCGTTAGGTGTAAGTTGTGTGATCGCCAAACTAGTAGTCTCCAGGAAATGTCCAATGAGAAGATGTAGATGCAATGTAACACCCGCCGCTAGAGTATGCATGTTGATTGCTGTCAACCCCTCGGTGTAGCAATCAGCTCTTTCATCCAGTTGGGGGGCATACATCGTCACGTCACGTCACAAGGAATGTGGAACTCTCTCCTGATATCATCAATGTAGCTCTCGTCAATAACACTCTCCACAGTGCTTGCCTTGAAATGAGTCGACCCGTGATAATCTCAATATTGTCGAGGAGGAATGGGGAAATCACCGACATAATGCTCGTAGTAGGCATTCCAATCAAACTCGCGCTCGATGCTCTCTGGGATGATCTTCTCTACCATGTTGGGTTGTGGAAAGTCTACTGAGTCAAACCATTCGAGAATCGACCCCATCTCCTCACTACTAGAAGACACCTCAACAGGGTCTTGGTCGATATCTTCTAGGCGAGCAGTGGGTTGCTCGACTGCTTGCTCACCCAATTGCTCGACCCTCTCCTCCTGTGAGCGAACAACACCAGTAGCTTCGGGATCGCAGCCCACTAAATGTACTGATGATAGGCTGGCAACCGGACCACCTTCTTCCACCGGTTATTTGCCCGGATTCCAGTTAGAAACGGTACGACTTAAAGATGAAGACATTGTAAAAGTAGGAAGAAGATAAAGATTTGCCCTAGGAATGTGATAACTATCAATTGGCAACTTCGCCGCCTAGATTCCGATCGAGTATATCTGAAGAAAATCCGACGAACAACATAGAAATAAAAAGAATAAGGGAGAAGGAGTATAATACCAAGAAAAATGAAAAGCAGAGTAAAAGAAAGAGGAACTACCTTTAATTAAATCTCTAAATCGCCACTCGAAATAAGAAGAAAATAAGAAGATCGCCGAAAAACTCGAGGAAAATTTGGCCACCGGAAATTGCAGAGGATGAATCGTGAAGAAGAAGATGAAAAATGAGGGAAAATGCTATTTATACATTAGGGATAAGGAGAAGAAAAAAGAAGAAAGTCCAGGGGCTCAATTGCAAAATTTTTGAAAAATTCAATAGGCGCGCCTTTTCGTGCAACTGATTGGCACGCTAAACGAGGAGATGCCTCATTTTCTGGAACACCGCCGAAGAATTGTCGCTAGAGGAAGGGGGCGAACCTTCGCCTTGTGGTTAAATCAAGTTGCTCGCCACAATGCTCGCCTGGTTGCTCGCCACCTCGCGAATATAATTTGATCAAATTGCTCGCCCCCTTGCTCGCATATCTAATTACCATATATCCAACCATGACTATTAACACATGCAATTCCAGCATATCCTTCGATATAGAGAATCAAATCAAAGTATATACGGAGGGGAAAATGTTGATAAAAAGAATCAAGCCAATGATTAAAGAATATTAAAGTGTAAGCAAGTAAGAGGAGGTCAAGCCAAGCTGCTCGCCACCTTGCTCGTCCAACAAGAAGAGGACGAGATAGCAAGCCCACGTGGCCAAGCCAAGCTTCTTGCCACCTTGCTCGCTGCCTTGCTCGTCCGGTATGTTAATTTCAAGGAGAATATAGAAAAGCTCAAGCGAGTATTGCTCACCATGTTACTCGCCCATCTGCTCACTCGAATGTTTCCAGAAGAGTGGACCCAAAGGTGACAAGACCCAGAGGTGGCAAACGTCCCAATAGGGGTACATTGGTCATTTAGGCTAGAGTTAGTGGGACAAGTTACTCAAATAGTGACAAGTGGAGGACACTTGTCACAATCAGAGGCTAATTAGCCCAAAAACTTGCCACATCACCCATGCAAGGGTATAAATAGGTGTAATACACCCATTTGTAAGGGATCCGATTTTTCAAATATAAGAACTATTTCACATAAATTCTCTCACTACACTTTCTCTCAAATCTTCATAGAATCGTTTGTAGCCACATAAATATTCGATTATTAGCCACATAAATATTTGATTAGAAGAATTGCTCAATGATCACATCTTAATTTGTAGCAAAAGGCTACCAGTGGTCCTAATTAATAAGTGGACCGTGCGCGGCCACAATAAATTAGGTTTCAGGACCACACTGCTGTGGTATTGGCCACCAGTGATCATGTATGATATTATTGTGGTAGAAAGGCGACTAGATGTTTATTTTGGGGAGATTTACATTATGTAAAAATGCTTTTGGCAGATCAGGCCAATACATGAAAAATGAACTTTTGGCAACAGCCCAATATGAAATGAGTTCTGTAATATTATGTGAATTGACTTTGCCTGGTTTATTATTGTACATAATTATTATCTATGTTATACATGTGACCTGAATTCATGAAGAATTCATATTTGGATTAATATTACTTAAAGAATGAGTATATTATTATTATGCTTCGGACGTACCAATCCCATGACGGTTTGCAAGTCATCCACAAGTGAGATTAAATTCTCACGCCCCTTTTCTAACACCTTTTGCAGATTTCACATACGGGGAGCAAGGACAGTAATGATGACACAAATAATTTCCCAGTCCAATTAAATTATGATACTACATTATAATTAAATAAATGATATTGGATTCCTATTTACACAATATATTCTTATGCCGATCGACAAACTTTAAGTCGTGTGATGATTATAATTTGTAAACTAAAGACTTATCATGTATTGTTATGAAAACTTAACTCTAGATATATCTGTCAGACATGTCTACTAAAATTACAACATCCACTTATTCCGCTGCATAAACTACTCCCTTTTTTATACGTGTTTTCATATACATATATATGTATATATATATATGTGTGTGTGTGTGTGTGTAGTTTTAAAAAAATAGTTCAATTTCTGTAACAACAATAGCACCTCGAATTCAAGATATTTATTTATATTTAGATTTGGAGCGCTACATGGTGGTATCAGAGCCTAGGTTCTAAACCTTCGACCAAAGACAAAAATAAATGTGTACAAAATTTTTTTTACTTAAAATATATATATTATAGATAATGTCTAAATCACCAATCAAACCATCTGAAGGGAAATGTGTCTTCTACTACTGTCGGAGCTCCTCGAAGGTATGCTTTTATCTTTTGGCCTTATAATAGTTTGACTTTCATAATGCCACTCAACCAAAGGCTTCATCCACACAAAACAATATCTACTGTACTTTAAGTGACCACAAAAAAAATTAATTTATACTATCATCGGAATGTGAATGGTTGATAAATTGTGGAAACAAATATACTTGTACAAGTTTATGAAATTCCCGAATAGTGTTACATAACTATATCAACTATGCGCCTTAAATACTTAAAATGGTTACATCTAACTAAAATTTTAACTAGGGATTTTATTCCTTTATAGGACCACACCTTAGCATGGCAGTAGCCCGGTATATAGGAGTCGTGCAGCTAGTTGGAGAGCCTATCAGCGTGTATGTTTCACGATTTCTGAGACTGCGAGGAGAGGCGGGGGATGCCCGGATCCCTCATATAGAGTCTGACCTAGCAGCGGTGACCCATTTTGCTAAGGGAGTTACCGAGTTATTTCGTCCTATCGCCGTGGGACTACGCGACAGGATGAGGGTGGATGACCTAGTCCAGGGGCCTCATATTCATTTAGAGGCATATATGGTAAAAGTCCAGAGGGGTATTGAGGCTGCGGGTAATAACCACACCTTATCTCAGCATGCTGCGACACTAGCCACCCGTGATTTACGTATTTCTGACACACTCCGAGAGGACGCAGTTCTTGCACAGGTTGCGGCAGCCACAGCGAGGGCTAGTGCTAATATCCAGGACGAGTTTTCTCGTGTCACTACTAGGCGAGCTACTTTATATTCGCAGTCCGCCCTCCTACAGCGTGAGCATTCCATTGCCTTCTGGAAGGCAAGCGGATTATATGGGGTAGGACCTTTTGGTTTGGGACAGGTTGCACCTGCGGATGAGATGGCTCCAGTGTAGGTTGTACCTGCTGATGTGGGGGCTCTAGCGCAGATTGTACCTAATGATATGATGGTCCCAGTACAGGAGGAGTCGGCAGAGATTGATGATGACTTTGACGGGTCAAAGATTGACAATAGAGATTTCATGGGAGATGACGATGACTGATTTATACTTATTAGGCAATAGTCAACATAGATGCATATATTTAAAGTATAGGTGTTATTCACCCCCTAGCTAACCGTAGGGCTAGCGCGTGTTCGGCCATTTTGTTTATGGCCTTACATATGAAGTCATAACTTCCACACATTTGTCACTCGCAATCTATAACAATGTAAGGATGTGATGTGTTAATGATATATATTAAGAAGCCTTATAATATAAAGAGTCTAATCTCCGTAAAATTTAAAACCTTATGTGAAATATACATATATTATTTATATGACGGGCAATGTGTTTAGCTTATTCTATATTGATTGTTGTATATTTTATCAGATTATTGATGATGCCATGTCATTAGTTTCTGTTATACGGTGTAAATGTAACCATTGTACCATTGGCGAGCGATGATGTGTTCTCGGTGAATTACAAACTCACATGTATTTCAGCACTAATGTTGTGTTAATTATGTAACCTGATTCTATTTTTATAATTTTCTCTTACCTATACGACATAAAATATTATTCTTTTTCACATCAGAGTTACCACTAAAATGGCACCAAACCGTAAACGTGGACGACCCCATGATAACCCTGATCTTGAAGATCCTATGGAACAGGATCCTCCCCCTCAGGTTGAACCCGAGACACCCCAGCAGGTTACACCTGGGAGTGATATTGCTAGAGAAATATTGATCTCCCTTCAGAACTACATTCAACAATAAGTTCCGCCTCCTCCTCCACAGTATGCACCTGCACCGCAAGTGGCACCAAGAACTAATGACTTTGTTGAACGCTTTCGACGACTACAGCCGCCTAGACTGAATGGGAGGGAAGGTCCTTTTGAAGTTGAAGAATGGATAGCCGGAATGGAACCCATCTTTCGGCATATGACACTGACTGAGGAACAAAAGATCTCTTGTGCACAATTCCAACTGGTGGAAGATGCAGCTCACTGGTGGGAATCTCACGAACGGATGATGAGTGATGTGGAAAGACAAACCCTCACCTGGGGAGACTTCAAAGGGGCTATACTTGAGAGGTACTTCCCCCGAGTACTCAGAGACCGGAAGGAACAAGAGTTCGTTAATCTACGACAAGGAACTCTCTCTGTGATCGAGTATGAAAGAAAATTTAACCAACTATCTCGCTATGCCCCACATCTGGTGGATACTGATGACAGGAAAGCTCGGAGGTTCATTAAATACAAGTTTTGATTCATAAATATAAGATATAAAAATTTTGGATGCTAAAATGAGCAAAATGTTAATTTTCGAAACCCAAAAACGCGACCGAAAAATATACGATTTCAACACCAAAAATCGTATCGCGTCCCAAAATATAGTTAGAACTCAAATACCATCCCTAAAACACCCACATGGACGAAAATTCTGCTGAAAATTGAAGGAGTTGGAGTCAAAGTGTCCCTCCTTAAATCAAGGAAACATGTTCCCTTTCTTTTCCTACTTTTTCAACCAAGGTACACCAAACCTTGACTCCATCCTCCTCCTCCTACACTCAAATTCGACCAAGACAAGAATTTCCCTCTATATATGCATTATCTTGATACTCTTCCTTCATTTGACAAGAAACCAATGAAAGAAAAACAAGCAAAGCCTTTCTTCCCCCTTCACTTACAACTTTCGACCATTATCATTTCAAGGGAGAAGAAAATGTTCTTCTTCCATTTACAACCATAAGAAGCTTTCATTCTCATGTATAAAGCCATCTATGAAGTTGTATTGAAGTTTTGAAGCCAACTCCAAGCAAAAATGAGCTCTCCATCTCCTCCTCTCTTCTCAATTTCATGAAAGTTCCATCTTCATCTTCTAACTTAAATTCTTGATTTGTTTTAGCTCAAACACAAGGATTTCTTTCAAGGAGACCTCATTTTCTTCAAGTACTAAAATATTCATGAGTTAATAAGGCCCTCCAACTTAAGAGACAATTCTACAAAGGTTGTAAAACCCCCCAACTCAAAACATTGTCTTTCTTGCAAGCTTTGTGTGTTTGTTGTTTCATATATTTAGAAACCATGAAACCTTAGGGCTTTGTTACTTTTGAATGTTCAAATTCATGATAAATGAAGTCTTGAATGATGTTTTTGAAGGTGTTAAAATGTTGGTTGCATGGTAGTTAGGAAATAGAAAATGTAAGTGAAAGAATACACACAAACCACACACTCTATGCACTGACCTCGAATTTCTTACAGAATTCGGACATCATGTTTTATACATTTTTGTACATCTTTATATGGTTAGAAAATAGATCAAGTTAGCTTTCATTTTAATCTAGTTTGAGCATTTTTGGAGTTTTTTTTAATAAGTTATGAATTTTATAATAAAGTGTGACAAAATGCTCCTTATTTCGATATTATGGATTTTCTGGGAGTAATCGGTTCACAAGATAAAATTTTTAAAATTATGATAAAATACCACATGAATTTTATTACCAGAATAATTTATTTCATGATTTTTAGAGGTGTTTAAATACTTTTATGAAAATTATTTCGAAAGTTGCACAGTTTCTGAAATTTCTGGAACAATCTGCCATATTTGGAAAACAAGCCTAGAACTCATGTTTTCCTAAACCAAATTACATGAAATAAATTTTATTTGTATATTATACTTGATGAGGTAGCTACTCTAAAAATTTCACAATTTTTGGAGGAGTTTTGATATTTTTATAAAATGCTCCAAGTTGGTATAACTGTAGTCCAAAATGCAAACTGCCCTACTTGAATATTGTTGCTCATGTGTTACCTTCTTGTTAAAAGTCAAGTAAATGTTTTCCATGATAAAACTAGTCTAAATGCTATGTTAGTGAAGGCTATGTGTTGATAAATTCTATGTGAATGCATGATTTAAGTGAATGCCATGATGTTTGGTGTTGATTTTAGATTAAGGACTATATTTTCTTGTTTGCCTTGAGAAGTCCCCAAATTTGGAATTCTATGAATTTTTGAGAAAAATCGGCTCGAGCACAACTTTTGTAAAATACACTATTAAATAATAAGTGAACTTAGGGATCTCCATGATTTATTTCAAAAATTTTGAACTAGCCTAAATATTTACAAAAATTATTTTGTTAATGTCGCGCTGCTGGAACTTTCTTTGGAAACCTAAGAAAATCATTGTCCTCTTTCCAAAAATGATCCAAAACCTAAAATTTTCACTTACAAATGAATTTCCACAAATTTTTGGTGTTATACACCTAATTATGATATCATTATACAAATTTTGTGATTTTTGGTTGTATTAAAATGTGTTTAGAAAATACTTAAGAATAGAAAAATAAAAGGTATTTCTATTTCAAATTGTTTCTTGCTAAAATAGATCATATTTGATGAGCTCTGATTTGGAGTTCTAAAATGCTAAGTATTAAATTTTGTTTGCATGGTTTTGAAATGTTTATCATTTAAAGGTTTAGGACACTAGTTATTGCACTTTTAAAACCTTAGCAAATTGCATGCTATATGATCTTTTTATTTAAAGCTTAGGACATTAAAATACTACATGTTCATCTATTTTAAGGTGTATGTGCTATATACTCTTCAAGTTTAGAATATTATATTTTCTTGCAAAGTTTAGGATATTATGTTTCCTTGCTATGTTTAGAACATCATGTTTTCTTGATATGTATAGTACATCATGTTTTCTTGCTAACGTTAGGATGTTATATTCTCTTGTTTTAATTTATGACTATATGTTTTCTTAAGTTATAAGAATAAAGTGAATAAGACTTTAAGTGCTCAAAAGTCCCCTTTCGGACAAACGTGTATAAAATCTAAAAGAATTTCTAAGACATTAATAACTGAAATGCAACGAATGGTGCTAGGTGTAAGAGTGAGAATGGTGATGAGGATTTTTAGGTGAAAAGAACGGTGATTGTTTTTACAAAAGGAAAGCGTTTAAGGTGGGTGACATTTATTGTATTACCTTGAATACTATATGGATTGTTGGTGTATGCGAATGAAAATATTTTGACCTTCAGGTCCAGTTACGAGGTTATTACCCAAATGCCTGCGGGCGAAGTATCTCAAATGATATGTAGTAGTCTGGCTTGTGTAGCTAGGCGCCATGGTGAAGAGTGCCTACGGGCTGAATGATAATAACTATCTCAAATGATATGTAGTGGTCTGACTTGTGTAGCTAGGCGCCACGGTGAAGAGTGCCTATATACGGGCTGTACGATGAATGATGAGCCTTTGTGGTTATGAAAAATGTTTTACAAGATGATGTGTTTGTGTACTGCATTTGTATAGTAGCGTTCAGGTCGCCCACACTGAGAATTCAAATCTCACCCCCTATTTATAAATCTTTTTCAGGATATGACAGGGTGGAGTTTGTGCCAGTGGAAGAGTGATACAGTTTCTTGTATTGGTATTTTGTCATGCATCAAAAGAAAAGGAGTTAAGGATGATAACTCTTATTATGACTTTATAAATGTACCTATGAGACTCTCACACACGTTCTTCTCAATGTGCATCACATCAAGAACGTGTCTAACATGAAGATGCTCCCAATACTCGAGATCAAAGAATATCGATTTTTTCTTCCAACATGATTTTTCTTCTTTCTCCTTTGATTTACGATTACAGCTCATTTTTCCCCAACTGCACTTGAATCCAGCAACTCTTTTTACTATATCAGTGCCACATAATACATCTGGAGGGGGATCAAAGTCTTGCGTGCCATCAAACGCCTTCTTTTGCCTTCGAAATGGATGCTCGTAAGGAAGATACCTTCTGTGGTATGTGTATGATATTTTCTTGCTATACTTCAATCTATTGGAATTTGTTCCTTCATAACAAAGAGGACAAGCATAGTACCCTTTCACACATTTTCCCGACAAGTTTCCATACGCTGGAAAATCATTGATTGTCCATAAAAGAACAGCACAAAGAAGAAACTTTTCATTTCGATATGCATCATATGCATCAACACCAACCCACAAACTTTGCAAGTCATCAATCAGAGGTGCCAAGTAAACATCAATATCATTCCCCAGCTGTTTGGGACCAGAAATCAATAATGTCAACATCATAAACTTTCTTTTCATGCATAACCATGGAGGAAGGTTGTATGGCCAACAGCTATATGAAGAACTCATATTACCATATGGATTGATTCCATCAGCTGACAAGGCTAATCTAAGGTTTCGTGGATCTTTAGCAAAACTTTGCCATTTATGATCCACTATCCTCCAACAAGGTGAATCTGCAGGATGATGCATTTGACTATCAGAAACTCTCTCATCATTGTGCCATGTCAAATCCTTCGACACTACCTTGTTACGGAACATTCTTTGAAATCTCGGAATAGGTGGAAAGTACCATAAAACTTTGGCTGGAACATCATCTCTAATCTCTAAATTCTTACCCATTTTCCACCTTGAAGCCCCACAAGTAGGACAATTTGTGTGGTCCTCATAGGCTTTCTGATAAAGTATACAATCATTAGGGCATGCATCAATTTTCTTATAATTCATCCCTAATCCTCTTAAGCTTCTCTTGGCTTCATAAAGAGATAGAGGTAATTCATTATTTTCGGGGAGCATATCTTTGAGCAAAGTAAGGAGGTCGGTCAGAGAATTTTCACTCCATCCATGCTTAGTCTTCAAGTTATATAACTTCAAGATTGCAGATAATTTGGTAAATTTCGTGCACCCAGGATATAGAGGCTTCTCAGCATCAGCGAATATTTCTGTCAATTCATCTACACCCTCAGTGTCATCATATGCAGCATGTATCATATCATCTAAGGCTTCATGAGGATAATCTGTATCCTCATATGTCCCTACTTGGTCACTTTCGCTCATTGAATATAGTTTGGGTTTCTCTCCATGCCACACCCATTTTGTGTATTGTCTGTCTACACCATTACACATTAAATGTGCTTTTACTCGAGTAGATGTGGACCTCTTCAAATTTCCACACTTTACACAAGGACATGACATATCATTAATAACCTTCACATTTTCACTTGCATAACGTATGAATTCATCTACTCCTAGACGATACTCTATAGACAACCTATCCTTGGACATCCATCTTTTGTCCATCTCTTGCATATGATCTATAGTGAATTAAAATTACAAATAATTATGGTAAAATTTAAGGACAATAGTAGCACAGAGTAACACAAATTCCATACTTATCCGGCAAGGATTCCACCAACCAAAATGAAGTAATGACACAATCTGACAAATAAATAGGCATGCAATCCTAAGCACATAAAAGAATTAGGGACACGGCCCTCAAACATGCAGGGATACAACCCTAAAACATACAGGGACACAGCCAAAAAATAATACAACCTATGTAGAGACACAGCTCAACTAAATCAGAAGACAATTTAATCTAATCCACTAGAAAGGTTGAAAATAAAAAATAATAGGCAGAAAAATAGAGGTACCTGCTGCGATGAGCTACTAGAGCAAAAAGCCTGTGGTACATGTCACAATAGAGAATGGCTATGTAGTAAGACCCAGATCGATAAACGCCTATAAGATGAAGAATAATTAGAAGTTTCAGAACTCTAAATTTATAGATGAGCGCATTCATACAAAAATAATAAGATTGTTTCACTACTAATGCTCCTATTTCGTTATAGAAGTTGTAGTTTAATTAGGTTGCATTTATATATTCCCCAACTTTAATAAGAATTAATGTATGTAATCGCTGAAACCATGCACAATAGTATAATTATAATTATATTACCAAATAATTATAAATAATGGAGCTAGCCAATCGCTGAAACCATGCAGTGAGAAAAAATAAGCTGATAATTAATGTGCTTCTATGGAGGTACTAATTATAAGCAGCAGCAGGCATCAACAACGACCAACAGCATTATAATTAAAAAGCTTTTCTCTGTTACAATTTCTACACCCTATCCATACAGAAAAAGAAAATCACAAAAACTCTAATCAGCAGAACCCAATTAGACCAACCATTGTAAAAAATCAACTGCTGCATCAACTTCTCTTTGACCATATCAGAGTAAACATAAAAGAGTCAGAACCAGTAATCTTTTAATAATACAATTTGATGACAGCAAGGAAAAATGAAATAACATATCTCATTAATAATAAAGTAGAACAATACAATCTTTTTACAACAAACTTCGAATAAATTTTTGTAGAACTTTCATCAGAACATCTACCAAGTAAACTCTTAAATTTTCAAAGGCAGAAAACTGAAATCCTGAAACAAGCAAAATAACTAGGAATCGGGCTTCAAGAACACCAATCTTCATTCATGTATTTTATCAAACAGTTAATATGCAAACTAAAATTGTTGTAAGTTTGGATAGCCCTCTAGATTAACTAAAATATACAATATCCCACATCGATCCCACCCTCACACACCTGGAGGCAATAGCCTGAGCAGCGCGCGACGGAGGCAGACGAGTGACAGGGGAGACCAAAATCCTGGGCGCGCGACACGAGGAGGAGGCTGGCGGCCTGGGTGCGCGACACGGGGAGGAAACCGACGGACTGGGCTCGCGACGCGAGGAGGAGACCAGCGGCCTGGGCAACCTGGCCGACGGTCGGAGGCGGAAATTGGAAAGACTTGTGGGAAATTGGAACGACTTGACAGAGGACGAGTGACAGGGGAGACCAAAATCGCGACACGAGGAGGAGGCTGGCGGCCTGGGTGCGCGAAACGAGGAGGAAACCGAAGGACTGGGCTCGCGACGCGTGGAGGAGACCGGCGGCCTGGGCAACCTGGCCGACGGTCGGAGGCGGAAATTGGAACGACTTGTGGGAAATTGGAACGATTTGACAGAGGACGAAGCAAGCCCTAGTTTTGAATTAGAATCTTCATGTACTGCTTTTTTTCAATTTGAGTCAATTAAGTTATAAAGTTATGTTTTGTTGTTTAGTTATAAAGTTAATTATAATTAAAGTTTTGTTGTTTAATTATAGTGTTATAATTAAAGTTATAAAGTTTTGTTTTGTTGTTTAATTAAAGTATGCGAAGAAGAAATATAAGTTATAATAATACCCAAGTTAATAAAATTTTTAATTACGTATATACAAACTTAATATTTCTTGTTAAGTTAATTAATGCATACTTAAGTTAATAATTAAAAATTATGTTTGTATAAGTTTATTCTTCATATATAATTCTCTTTTGGTAATTTTTAAATTCTATCATTTATACTGTCATAATTTAATATTTTAATATCATATTAAAATTGTTAAAAAATTATTTTTTAATATTTTCTAATACAATTGTATAATCTAAAATATTTTATTTAAATACTTAATTTAAAATTAATGTATAATTAATTTTTAATGCCGGGTAACAGGGGGTTATGTACTAATTTAGTATAATTAAGTAAATAGTTGATAAATAAAATTTTGGTGGAAGAAATTGGGGAAGATTTTAGAGGGCAAGATTTTGGGGATTTTTTGAAAATATTCCAAATGTTTGTTAAAAATGTATTTTTAATTTTTTAAAGTGTTATTCAAAATATACTTAAAAGTGTTAGTTCAAATAGTTAAAGTTATTAGATAATAACTAGTCAAAAACTATTAAATTAAAAGTGCTATTTCAAAATAATATAAAGTGTTATATATTTTAATGAGTTAAAAGTGTTAAATGTACAATTGATCAAATATCATGTTACTACAACGGTCATCCACTGTTGTAGTAAATAATTTTATACTACACCATATTATAAAGATATACAACATTTAGACAACCGTTGTAGTATCATAATTTTTAATTCATAACTTTTATGATTATATACAACGGTTCAAAACTGTTGTCGTAAGGCACTTTCTACAACTCTGTTTTTATGAAAATATACAACGGCTTGAAACCGTTGTCATTTAGCAAATTTTCCTGAAAACCACTTATATACAACATATATATACAACGGTTTAAAAACGTTGTAGTATGTTACTTTCTACAACGCGTCTTTTGTGGTTTAGACAACGTCTGACCATAACCGTTGTCTATCATCAAAATCCTGCTGTAAAAGACAACGGTTCTTCTTTAGGCAACATGTTTTTAACTTTAGACAACGATTTTTAGCGGAACCGTTGTCTTTCCAGCGTTGTATAACATCATTTTTCTTGTAGTGGATGATGATGATAGTGCTTATTTATTGTTTATTTTGCGCCAAACTTTTTACAAAGATCCTAGAATGGTATATCGTCAAAATGGCCACCGCATCTTTCGTAACAAAAAATTTATCTTTCCGCTGTCTATGTGTTCTTTTAACGAAACATATACTTTCACTGTCTATTTAATGTCACTAATAGTGTTTTATTTTCAAAAGAAAAAAAATAATATGGATTTTCAGTTACTAAGTGACGACTAGGGTTTCTAAAATGATAAAATTGCATTTTGGAAAACTGGGGCGTTACAATTATAAATAGGTGTATTAGGATAATTGTAAAGCAAGTTAAATTTGATATTGAAAATTATTGGGTTTGTCCCTTTTTCGTGTTTTAATTGTTGTTCTTCCAGTATTCAAGTGTGAATCAATGGATTAACACATTAATCGCATTTGCGTCTAATATTCGAGTATTCTCAAAATCAATGAATATTTACGTTTGTATTTCCACCTGCATCAATTGGTATCCAGAGTCAGTAACGACTCCAATGATGCCTCCTAGATGCGGTTCCAGGTATCATGATTTTGCTCTCCTCCAATAGCAATTGACGGCTATTTTTCAAAAATTAGAGACTCTAGATCTCGAGTTCTTTAATGGAGCAAATCCCAGTTTACCCACTAGTCTTTACTACAAATTTCAAACCCTTCACCAAGGTACACGATCGATTCATGCCTATTCAATAGAGTTTGCTCACCTCCTTCATCAAATTGATATTCATGAAACATAGAAGCAATTGGTCAAACGATACATACATTTGTTCGCAACTTCGATTTCGGGACAAAATTTATTTGTTGAATCCTAAGTCACTTTTTGATAGATAAGAGTTCACGGTTAAACTGGAATGCCAATTCAACCGCCTCCTCACCACCACCGCGGGAGAGCCGCCCAGCTCACCACCGACCGCTAAACTACCAGCCACGTCCATTGCTAATCAACTTTTGCCTCAACCACCGTATATTCATCCACACACTGCCTCGCGCTGTTCATTCCCTCTCAATCGTCAGCCTGCCAACTCAGCACCACCCAGTTTTCCATCTCAACCTCCAACGACATCACCCATACCCCAGGTCACCTGTTTTCAATGTTCGTCGGGCCCCTGCCATCTCGCCAGAACCAACACAGCCAACCACAGCCCACATCCAATCCCTCCACCACCTAATTTTTCGGTCACACGATCGAAATAACAACCACAATAACTCCATTTCCATCGAATCAAGCAATTGCCTAGCAACAGCCGATCACGGGCCTTTAACCATTAGTCATGCCTTTCCCCCTAATGGCATGCAGCACAGACAACCACCACTTATCAACCATACACTACCAGCTACCGCCCAAGTCACCGTCAGATCAAATAAATCAAACCACCGAGCACAGCGCTGCTGTCATCTGCCATCAATGATATCCTTTCTTCTCTGTTCCCGCACCTTCCGTGATTGTACCGCCTTCATCCTGCTACAGCATAGTTCACATGCAACCTCCGACTATACCATCCCCTCCAATCTCGCCCCGCCGCCTGCACAAGATGCCCCCACCTACGGCCGTCGAAGCCCCTCACACCATATTCAATTTCTACCATACACAACCCTATCAATGATACCCTGCTATGGTCTGCCCACTCGCTGATGTTCACGCCAGAGAAGACTGTGGGGATTTGGACCAAGGGAATGGGCTTGTTGCCCTAGAATCAAACCTTGGGCCTCTTTCACTTGGGCCATTTAATCTATTAGGGCTTACTACACTAGAAAAGAATATGTCAATTAATTTTGGGAAATTTAATTTTAATAATTATCATGGTTATTTTAATTTTTTTCCAATAATTAGGTATCATCTCAAGATATTGGGACAAGTACGTACGATAGATTATTTTGAAGTAAAATGTCTTGCAAAGTTTATCAATTTTGCTTTTCCCAGAGGTAAGCGTGTGATTTACTTTATTATCCTATTCGAGGTGACAATTCCTGCAGATTCAAGGACGAAACTTTCGAAACAAAGGAGAATAATGAAAATATGGATGAAGATTATTTTAGATATTTATATTAATTTAGAGTTATATATTTATTTTTAGTTAAGATTCGATTTGATTATGTTGGGATTTGTTGAGATGTTTAGTATCTTTAATTGATTTGTTTAGATTTGTTAGGATTTTATTTATTATTATAAATATTAAATAGGCATATTAGGATCATTGTAAAGGGAGTTGAATTTGATATTGAAAATTATTGGGTTTGTCCATTTTTCGTGTTTTAATTTGTCGTTCTTCCAGTATTTAAGTGTGAATCAGTGGATTAACACATTAATTGCATTTGTGTCTAATATTCGGGTATTTTCAAAATCAACGAATATTTACGTTTGTATTGACTTCCGTGAATATGTAATATGTATTATTATTTAATAGAGAACATTATTCTATTCCGATAGCAAGTCTCATGTTTTCTCTCTCCTTGGCTCCGACTGTAAAGTACGCGTAGCTTGTAGTTAAGATGCCAACATTACATCAGTTTTTAATATCTCCAATATATATAATCCACTGACATGATAACTACAAGCAAAAAACATGAACACTCTCCTCAATAGTTGGGCCTTTGTTTTGTGTTTTTGCCTCGTGACAATCCAGATGCTCTGTAGTTTATCAGACCTTTTGTTTGTCTCTTCCAGCAGTGCCCGGAAATGCGCATTACACTTTCCAATCCTCTTAATTGGGAGGGCATTACTGCTGAAAATTCTAAATTCTTTGTAGCAAAGTTTAAAATTTGAGTGTACATATTTAAATTTGAAGTAATGAAAACTTGAAAAAAAAACTAAAAAATATGAAGGAAAATCCAATTACACCAGAACAGTAACGTGGCCAACCTGACTCTACCAATTCATTTAAGTATAGGCTTTATTTTGTTTGGCCAAATATTTTGGGGAAAGAAAAGTGAAGAACTATTGTTGTCGGCAAAATTTAACAAATCTGGATTGGGTTAAGATAAAGAGATTTCAGTTAACATGTTGGAGTACATAGAAAATCCATGTACACTTGTATAAGTAAAGAGGACCTACTGAATTTGGAGAATAAAAAGCAATTCACAATAGCAGTTTTGAAGAGCTGAAGGTTTCAAAAATTATACTCCCTCCGTCCAGTAGGAATTTGCACCCTACGAGACAGCACATTTTTTAAGAGAAAATAGTTTTATATATAAAGTAGTGGTATATGAGTAAATATGTGTAAAGGTTTGTGAGTACGCATGTAAATCAATGTTTCCTTTTTTAGTAGTGTGCAAATTTGTGTGGGACGTCCAAATAAGGAAAGTGTGCAAATTCCTGCGGGACAGAGGGAGTATAAGATTATGGAGGTCAAGTGGTATAAAAGTGGTAGACTATTCAAAAACATAAATAAGCTAGAACAAAAGTGTCTAGTCTAATTTAACTATATTTCTAGTTAACAACATTTGTTGTCTAGCTATGTTAAAACACTTGAGTGCAATATAATTCATAGAAACCAATAATCTATTAGCAGATGAGTGTATCTGTGGAAAAATGATGTTTTCTGCAATAAGAATCAAAGCCACATAACTAATTACTATATCGTTCAAAACTTGAAGGTAGCCTTCAGCCATGCATGACCAGGAACTAAACAGGAGACCAATTGTCTCAGCAGGTAAATAAGACAGAGAATTATGGTGACTCTATTGCAGCGCCAAAGTAAATATCTAATTCTATGATGCTCTTTAATTTTATGGGCTCATTTTCCTGTAATTTTAATTACTCGCTAACCCAAGTAATATGACACTGCTACATCAAATTTTTAACACATTGATAAGTTCCCTTACTAATTCTAACAATAAGAGGTAAGGCCATGAGAGCAAAGATTATAGCTTAATAATGTTGTGTATTACAAAACTTTTTCGACTTCCCTGTGCAAGCTTTTACAATTGGGTCAAGTACTATACCGTACAAGTGCTTTCAAGAAAAATAATCTGTAGCAGAACAATTTGTAACCAACGATGAAAATATCTGTATCGACGGAAATATTGGTACCCTGAATTTATGGATATATCGGTGGAAATATCGATATCGATATTCGATATCGGTAAAAAATAGAAAATTAACGAAAATTTCATTAAAATGATGGAAATTTAACATGAAGTTTTAGACAATATTATTACTAGTCTTAATACATTAATTAAACTTAAAATCTCAATAAAATGAGAATCTTACAACAAACATATCAAGATAACATACGTAAGAAATATAAAATGATATAACAATTGTTCATAATTATTGAATATTACACAACTAATACCAAAATGATGTCCTATGAGCCTCAAATGTAAAAGAAGAAAGATCATCTTGGTCTAAGCAATAATGGTACCAAGTCATAAAAAAAAAAAATTATTTCCCGAAATTTTGACCGATAAATTACCGAAATTTCCACGATATTTCTCGATAATCTGCACATTTTGAATTACCCTGGACCGATATCGATATTGTAACCGAAATTTTCCGATATTTCCGATAATTTCCCGATATTTAACCGAAATTTTGGAAAATTAATCGTTCAAGTGAATTTTCATATCGGTACCCTCAAATATCTGAAATTTCCCCAAAATTTCAAACCTTGTCTTTAACAAAAAAAAAAGAAATTCGAGATTAGAGAAATTACTCGCATCTGTAGTAGACATAGCAAATACCTCTAGTTGACCCGTTCCTCTGAAATTCATTCTGAGGAACTCAAAATTCCCTGTTTAATCCAAATCTAAACAAAGAAGCATCAAGAAACAAAGCGAGATTGACAGGTTTAATTCAAAGAATGAATGCTATTTTATATCTGTGGCACCTTTTTTAAATCCTAGTCTTTTCTGCAGGTCTTTTGCAAACAAGCCTCTAATCAAATCCTTTGCAAAAAAGCTTATTGTGTAGCCTTAACGAAGGAATGACAGATCTTGAAGGGGTTGGAGGGAAAAGACGAAAGGTATGGGAAAGGATAAGAGAAGGGTCGTGGATAATGTTTGAGCGTAACTGCAACTAGGAAAAAATCAGATGGCAAGAATCGAAACAATATACAAAGTAATTCCTAAAACCACAATTTTTTTCCAGCAATACAATTCCCACATTTACCATAAATGACCATATACAATTGAATTGCTCTCAATCTACTTGTCCAGCCAACATCAAATTATCATTATATACTCTTAATTTATTGCTCTATGTAAAATTGATATGAAATAATTCCAAGTTCACCCCGTTTTTTCAAATTATGCTGAACAAATCATCAACATTTTAAATTCTTTGACAAATCATGTGATTGAGTTAAAGGCATCAATCACAAATGAAAGATTAAGAGAGATGATATGTAGAAAGAGCAATGAATAACATACTAATGGAAATTTTGAGTTTAAGGGAGAATTGAACTCCATGAGCCCAGAATACACAAACTGGTCTTAACCATATGCACCAAGAATTGAACTAATTCACCTGCAATTAGTTATTGAACTGATAAATCTCTCTTTTGAAAGGGTAAAAAACAGAGTGATAGAACGATTCCCAGTTAAAAATAACCCCAGAAACTTAATATTGTGAAAAACATAGATAAGTCAATCAAATTACATAAAAGCATGGATCGACTATACCCATTATATCAAATTTATAACACACGCTATGTGCTCCTGGTTAGTTGTCCATTCATCCTCACTTGAAGATACGTACTCGTGATCGGCAGTTGATCCGTCATCGGCAATGGCACGCGGTCCATCTAGAGAATGAGGTCTGACCGCCCAGACAATCCATCATCAATTGAAACGCCAGTTGAAGACCACCTCTTGATCAACCGACGTTAGGCCATCTCCAGCAGTTTCCTCCATTTTGGAGTCAATTCAGCACAACTCTATAATATAGACAACAACTTACTCCCAGTGGTCAGCTATATTCTTATAGCACTATAATATAATATTACATTATATTCATTTTAAATGAATATTTTTATTATGTTATAATAGATAAATTGAATTAAATTTTCAAGCAAATTTAATATAATATTACAACTGAAATTTAAATTACAATAGACACTTAATTGTAAAAAATATTAATTCATATAAAAAATAAAATAAATACAAAAATACATACATACAAATAACATATTGATACTTAATTGGCTTTAAAATAAAATATATATACACATAACTTATTAAAAAATATACTAATTTATTTATTAAAAAAATGGCGCTACCATACAGCGCCAATAATGACGCACAAATGTCTCTATTATCCAACTACTCCACAATGGCGCTGTCAATTAGCAACCTGCTGGAGAACAATTTTTGACGATTTACTCCATTTTAACTACTTGCTGGAGGTGGCCTTACATCGTTAACAATAACATGCGCAATGTGAAGAGGGGTAGACTACCTCCTAGTTGTCGTGGAACCATTGCCTGTTAAAAGAGTATTGGCATAATGAGAATGAGAATGACTGATTTTAGGGGCAGAGTTTGAAATATGGAGATGCGTGGTTAAGGTTGTTTTGGGTGGGGATGAAATCGCACGAAGGAAAAGTATAGAAGGATAATTTTGTCCAAAAATATTTCTCATAGCTAAGGTACTTTTAATATAGTATATATAGATAACTATGGTTGTCCATAATTCATAGTATATCTCTAAAACCATATTTATTTTGAAATTCATTGGGATGGACTTAAATTTTTTGATCCATGTCTCATTCGGCTAGAGATTAATTAAATTTAAGTTTTCTAATTTTACTCTTACTTAACACCTAAAATATCTATAAATTTACTCTTCGAATGGACTTAAATCTTTTGATCCACGTCTCATTCGGCTGGAGATTAATTAAATTTCAATTTTCTAATTTTACTCTTACTTAACATCTAAAATATCTATAAATTTATTATTACTCTTCACAATATCATCATTGCTGATGTTTTCACTTTTGTCTCACATTCATTATTTTTTATTTTGCTCTTATAAAATACAATAAAGTAATACAACTACAAGTAGTATTAATTATTGGTTTGGTATAAAATAAAATGAAATTATACTTAAATCACAAAATAAAAATATACTTTAATTATTTATTAAAAAATTATATTGATTGATTTTAAAGTCAAGACTTCATTATTACGAAAGTCCAAAACAACCATAGGCTACAAGATTTAACTCAATTCATAAAAAAATTGAAGAAAGATTTAACTCAATTGTATGGACAGGGCTCCTTTAAATTGGGCCTGGGAAATAAATTCGAACCGATTGAAGCCCAACTCGAATCGTACGCGTGCTTTTTTATACGACTTTTAATCGAATAAACGTTTGCGAAGGAAAATCGTCATTAACGAACCAAGTAATAAAAACCCGTTTTTATGTTCTTCGATTGCACCTACACCACTGTGGGGTTCATTTGATAGCTCTTTCATTTCCTTCCGTCTCAAGATCCGATCTCTTTCCTTCGTTCTCAGGATCTGATCTCTGCACAAATTGAATTCAGAATTGACGAAAATGGCGGCGGTTGGAGGACCCGATCCGTTATTCGGATTGAGGAACAACTTCTACTTGGGGGCGTACCAGGCCGCAATCAACAACAGCGAAATCCCTAACCTGTCGTCGGACGACGTCGTTGAACGGGACTCCCTCGTTTATCGCTCGTATATTGCTCTTGGCAGTTACCAGGTACAATTGCGTTCTGCTTGAAGATCTACAATGAGCGTTTTCTAATGCTCGATTTAGTATGTGGTCTTGATTCATTTTAGATTTGGTGTATATTGTGCTTTTAGGATTTGTATATGTACCTGAGAGGTTTATTGGTTGATTTTTTTTGTGTTGGTTTCTGGTTTTCTTCTGATGCGTAGCTCGTTGTGAATGAGATTGATTCATCTGCGCCAACACCACTTCAAGCCGTTAAATTGCTTGCTTTGTATCTCTCCAGCCCTGACAATAAGGCAAGTTCTTTCTCTTTAGATGTTTAAAAAGAGTTGAAGGTTTTTACGGGGTTTGATCTTTTCATCTGGGATTTTGCTTCTGATTTTACTGATTCCTCTTCAAGTTTGTTGGATTTTTTTAAGATGGAGAATGTTTTAGTCTACATGCGGATCTTTATTTCCCAGCACACAAAAGAAGATCTTAGATACGGTTTCCCTTAAAGGATATAAAATCAAGACTTCTACTTGTCATAAGAATAAAAAACTAGTCAGCCTTAGAATGTGCGACATTCCATCTCTTACTCAGAACTAGCAAATCTTGTGCCAAAAAGTAGTTTGACGAACAATGTGGGAGAAGAGTAATTCTATGGGTGACTTTTGGTACAATTGTTTGTAATAACTAAACCCAGTAATCACGTTTTTTTATAGGAATCAGCAATCTCGAGTCTCCATGAGTTGTTGGGGGATCCTGCAATTGGGAACAACCCCATCTTACGTCTTATCGGGGGTATTATATTCATGCACGAACAGGATTATAATGAGGCTTTGAAGCACACAAATGCTGGAGGAACAATGGAGTTGTAAGACCTTTTAATATGATGCTTTGCACCTAAAAAAGTTTCATGTTCAACGCAATCCCATTTGTTTTGGTACATTGCATGAATCCTTTGGTCATTTTATTTTTGTACAGATGTTAAAGTATTGCTTTATCGTGTATCAACATCTGGTATCAATTTAAACTTACTAAGTTGAGTATGAGTTTTTCATTGTTTATGGTTATATGCGATACATGTGAATGTGATGTAGAAGTTTGTACATCTACTTCTTAAGCTTGATGATATTCTGCTTCTGCAGGCATGCTTTGAATGTCCAAATATTTCTTAAGATGCACCGATCTGATTATGCCGAGAAACAATTGAGAGTGATGCAGGGAATAGATGAGGATCACCCACTCACTCAACTTGCTAATGCATGGCTGAACTTGGCAGTGGTAAGTGTCTTTGCATAAGATACATCTTGAGATTCCAAATTGAGGGTTTGTCAGCTTATCTATTGCTGTTTGCTAGGGTGGCTCAAAGATCCAGGAGGCATATCTTATTTTTCAGGATTTCTCAGAGAGGTACCAAATGACTAATTTGGTTCTGAATGGGAAGGCTATTTGCTGCATGCACAAGGGAGATTTTGATGAGGCGGAAACCCTTCTTCTTGAAGCCTTAAACAGGGTAGATTATAATATTTCAGCTCATTTATTTACATTAAGTATGCAGTTGTTACAAGACTTGCTCCACTCAAGTGTCCGTACATGTGCTTTATTATCAATTAACTTCTATTGTAATAACAGTAATTTGTATGAAAGGGTTCACATTTTTTCCCCATGTGATTTGATGTTTATGTTTTATACAGGATGCTAAGGATCCAGAAACTCTGGCAAATCTTGTTGTTTGCAGTCTTCACCTGGGGAAACCAGCGTCACGATATCTCAGGTTGGATTTTCAACTTAAAACCTGCTGATTGGCTCATTATCATTAAATGAAGCCAACTGATTTTGTTTGCCAAAATATCATCAGTATTGCTCAGTTATAATTCTCAGGACAATGATTCTCTGTGCATCTCTCTTTTCGTATACCTATTGTGTGGAGCATTAAATACTGTTATTCACATAAGATAGTTCTTTTTTATTCTATACAAAGTTTAAGTTGTTAAGATTTCTAATGCGATGTTTGGAATTTTTTGCTGCGGTGGAATGGAACAAAATCAAAATGTGCTTAGGCCTTCTCTGATTTGTTGTCTTATATGACTATATCTTTTATTGTGGAATTTCTGATACATGTACGAATAATTTGCAGCCAATTGAAACTTTCGCATCCAGATCACGTACTCCTCAAACGATCATCTACTGCAGAAGAGAGTTTCGACAGAGCAGTTCAAACAGTTGGTTAAGGATGAGATTGGTTCTTGCCTAATACTAGCTACGGCTTCCTTCCTCACCTTATTATATATGAAGTATATTTTTTTGGTTGGTGTAATCGCTAAAGCATTTCTCTACAAGTGTTACTCATTTGAAAACTGCAACTTGACTTTTTGATGTTGGATTTTCTGAGATTCAATATATTGAATGTAAACATTGGTATAACATTTGAGCCTTGAGAGACGTATTACTCTTTTTATTGCAGCAGGATATATTTGTAACATAAGGATCTCTTTATTATCTCTGTTTGAATACTGTGGATTTGTTGTTGAGCTGAGCCTGAGCTCCAATTTCTCTCTTCTTCCTAGGACAAGTTTCTTTGCATAGAGTCGAGCAAAGAGGAATGAAAGTCATTTCTCTCGATTTGGCAGAGGTACAGGGATTCATTAGAAGTGAAATAACTGCATACACATACCTAATCTCCAGACATTTTATATCCTTTCAGTTCCCTTTGTCTCATCTTCGTACCCATAAGCCTAGCACTAAGCCCTCTACAAATTTTTAATTTTTAAATTAATATATGGAAATTTCAAAATAATTATTTTTTAAAAAAACTGAAAATTGGTGAATTATGTCCATATGTGAAATGTTGCAGCATGCATGCAACACTACATCAAGTCTACATGCATGCATCCTTTCAGCTGCTTTGTTTCTATCAAGATTGAAAATATCGGTATCGATGGAAATATCGAGGTCTTAAAATTATGGAAATAATATCGATGGATATATCGATATCGATAAATTTAAAAATTATAAAAAATTTAAAAGCAAACATTTAATACATAAATTTAACATAAGAATTTAAATAACTTTTATAGCTGTGACATTTAAATATATACAATATTTTTTGGAGTTTTTTTCAAAATTCATCGATATTTTCTAGATATATTTCGATATTAACTCGATATCTAACGATGTTTGGTTTAATTTGTGTAAAAAATAAGGGATATCGATATTTACCGATATTTTTTATTTTTTAATGAATATTATAAAAATATCGTTTCTACCCAATATCGATATCGGTGACTACGGAAAATGGATATATCGGGATATTTTCATCCTTGGTTTCTATTAGTTGGCATAGTTAGGTATATAGCTGTCAAAAGGCAAGGCCGGGCCTGCCCACCGGGCTATTGTAATTTTTTGGGCCGGGCCGGGTTATCACCGGACCACTTATTTTGAAGCCCGTCTTGGCCCAAGACGAGCTACCAGACCAATTCGACTCGATTTTTTAATTTTTAATATTTCATCATCACATTTGATTTCAATAAATATCTTATTAATTTGTCATTTTGAAAACAAATACTACTCAAATAGTCAAAAATTTATTTAATTTGCCAAAAATAATTTAATAATTAAAATAAAACTCAAACTTCTATGTAATAATATTTAAACAAAAATAATTCAACAAACCTTAATAAACTATAATTCACAAAAATAAATTCAAATAACAATTTTCTAACAATCCTTTATACACGCAAATTCATAAAAAAAAAATTTAACAATTAATTCAACTTCCTTCTAATAAGTTTGAATTATAATTCATACTAACAAACATAGAAACTTCTAATTAAATAAAGTAACATTATCAAGATTCTGAATAAATTATTTGCAATCTTATTTAATTCATATTTTTAATATTACAAATTAACTAATTAATAAATTGAGATAATATTTTTTTGATTAAAAATATCTTTTGAAAAAGTTTCAATGAAGATGCACATATTCCTTGACCATATTTATACAATTAAAATATTTATTGATAGTATTTAAAAGAACATAAAATAAAAAAATTAAAATGTATAACTTATAAGAACATAGAAAAGATTTATAAGAGTAGTATCGTATAAAAAATATTTTAATTTTTTTTTAAAAATAAGTCGGGCCGGACCATAAAAACTGGGTCAAACCCGGGCCGGGCCAAATAGACCAGGTTCTTTTCTGGCCTATATTTTTGCGGCCCATCATATCCCTAAAACTGGGATTTTCGGGCAGGCACAGCGGGTCGGGCCCATTTTGACAGCTGTAGTTAGGTAGCTCATATTTTATTAGGACAATTTTTGTATTCAACAAACTTCTTCTAGATTCATCTCTTAGGGTTGTAAACTATGTATAAATAAGTCATGAATTCATTCATGCAATTTAGATCAATAAATCATCTTTTAAGTTTGTTGAGTGATCTTAAACATAGTATCTTGACACCTTCACATCTTCAAGTGATTACTAGTGTTGATCATCTTGTTTCTTCTTGTTTCTTCATTTTTTCGATCCAATCGCTCTGTTCTTCTGCTATATTCTTCATTGCTCTATTCATGGATTCTCTTCCCAAGTTTATCACGTTGTCTCTTCTTCTTGATCGTTCCAACTATATGTTTTGGCGATCGCAGGTTCTAGCTACTGTTCGTGCTCATGGTTTCGATGATATCCTCTTCTGTGATCATGTGCCGAGCTTGGATTCATCTTCAATCGGACCAGCTTAGCATCGTCGTGATCTATTCCTCCTAAGTTGGATGCTTAGCTCCATTTCTGAATCTATGCTTGGTCATTTAAGCCGATGTAATCATTCGTTTCAAGTCTGGAATGTTTTGGAGGAGTTATTTCAGTCACAAAATTGGGCTCGAGCAATGAATCTTCATTTTCAACTTCAGACGCTGAAGAAGTGTGCCTTGTCTATTGATTACTATATTCTTCAAATGCGATCCATTTCTGATGGTCTTCTAGTTGTCGAACATCATCTCAGTGATGATGATCTTGTTTTGCATATTTTGGTCGGTTTGGGCTCGGATTTTTATGTCGTGGTTGTGAATCTCACCACTCGTAGCTCTCTTCCTACTTTGGCTGAGGTTTATTCTATATTTCAAACTTCTGAAATGTGTTATGCTCAAGCCTCTGTTGTTACTCGGCTATCAGTTGCTTCTTCAACCACTCTTTTGGTGAATTATGCGTCAAAGGATAACCGTGGATCTGGAATATCAAAGCAATCAAAATTCCGGTTCTCAACTAAATCCAAGGTTATTTGTTAGTTGTGTGGGAAACCAAACCATATTGCAGCAAAATGTTATAAGCGTTTTGATTCATCTTTCTCTGGATTGGAAACTGTTCAACCACATAATCCTGGCTCCAGTCAAGCTCATTTGGCTCATGCAGGACCAAATGTTTCTTCTTCTTCTTCATCTGGTTCTCTTAATTTCTCTGATTTCACTAATGTCTTTCCTAGTTTGAATGTTGTTCACACTCCAAGTTCAGAATGGTTCATGGATTCTGGTGCTACACACCATATTACTTCACATATAGGAAATCTCCGTATGTTTTCTCCTTATCAAGGTACAACTCATCTTACTGTTGGTGATGACCGTTCTATTCCCATTCACAATACTGGTTCATCATTTATTCCTAGCTTGAATCCATCTCTACCACTAAAGCTTTGTAATGTTCTTCATGTGCTTGACATTACTAAGAACTTATTGAGTATCTCTCTATTTTGAAGGATAATGCTGTTTTTATTGAGTTTCATGCCTCTTATTGTCTTGTAAAGGATCTGACAACAAGGAAAACTCTGCTGAAGGGAGTTCTTAGAGATGGGCTTTATCAACTGGATGTTGGCTCTTTGACTTGACCTGTTTTTGTTGCTAGAAATAATTTTGATTGTAATGTAGCTACTAGTACTAATAACCACATGTTGTGGCACCATAATTTGGGACATCTCTGTATGCATTGTCTTTCTCATGTGCTTAATAAACTTCACATTTCAATTGATAAGAGAAGCTTTAGTTTTGTGACAGTTACAAATTGGGCAAGACGCATCAAAAGATTTTTCATTCTGTTTCTCATACCACTATTGCTCCTCTTGAATTGTTACATACTGATGTTTGGGGGCCTGATCAAGTTCTATCAAATGATGGTTTCAGGTTGGCTGATTTTACTAGGTACAACTGGATTTTTTCTTTGAAGCTTAAGTCTGAGGTTGCAACAATATTATCTATCTTCATCAAGCAAGTTGAAAGACAATTCAATTTACTGGTAAAATCAATTCAATGTGACATGGGGGGTGAGTTGATTGCTTTAAAGCCTTTCTGTGCACAGTCTGGGATAACATTGAGACACTCTTTTCCATATACTCATTTGCAAAATGGACTTGTTGAAAGGAAGCACCAACACATTGTTAAGTTAGGATTATCTTTGCTTGCTCACAGCTATTTGCCTATGTCATTCTGGTGGGATGCCTTTAGCACTGCTGTCACACTGATTAATTGTCTTCCTACTCATGTTCTTGGATATAAATCACCACTGTTGGGAAATGATTAATAAAATATTTTGATAAAGTCCCAAAGACCCCCTAATGTTTAAATGTATCTCTGAGACTTAGAAATCTAGCCCAAAATGTTAGGAGACTATGATAAAGAATTTAGAATATGGGTTAGTATTAAACAGGCTACTTAAGTTAAAACTAGCCTGATCTGTTAGATTAGCATGATGAAGGATTATAAGACACACTCACTTGTTGAAAAATGCACCTCAGAAGACTAAGTTCAATCGGCCAGAAGAACTCCCCTGAAGACAAGTAATCTGATTCATTAAATGCTATTCAGCATTAATGAAGGAAGTTGCAAACACATAAATGAAGTGTTAAATGCAACAAAAAGAATGTTCCAGAGTCACCTGATGAAAAGACAGAAGACTTCAATGAAACAGTTATGACTGGACTGAAGGACAATTAAAGTCAGACCAATGAGAAGCTGCCCCCTATGTACGAACCTGACACAAAAGACTAACCTGTCAGTACCAAGTTCAGAAGCAACCAACAACCTAGGATGACACAGTTTTCAAAGGCGGCTGCATAAACTCTAAGCAGGCATTTAATGAGCTTTCAACCATTAATGCTTAAGAGTTGACTATCCAAAATCTGAAAAAGATCTTGAAGAACGTTGGACTACAACATTTGACATATTTGACCATTCCAAAATCTGAAAAAGATTTTGAAGAACGTTGGAACATCAAAATAGCTTAATTTGAAACTATCTCTCCAATGAATAGTCTTTCAAATTAAGTCTATAAATACAGGAGTTGAAGAAGAAGCTAAAAAATGGGAAACTAACAAGCTCAACTGAAAATCAAAAAGCTCTCCAAACCTCATCTCATTCTCAAGCACTCGAAATCACTCTAGTTTCCCAAGTGCTTACATTGTTTAGAACTCAACTCTGTATTTAGGCTTACACTGTAATAATCTTATAAGCCTACTGAGATAACCCAATCTGGATATTGTTCATCACTGTAAAGGGTTATCTCAACCTTAGTTGGACAACTCAAGCCCTTAAACTGAAATAGGTTCAAGGCTGTGAGTTAGAAGAAAGTAAGCTGAGGAGTGTCTCAGCCTGAAATCTTGAGAGGACTAGGATTCAGTGAGAATCCTAGAGATCAAGATAAGCTGCTCTTGATCAGTGCACCTTGGCACTCTAAAACAAGGAATTCTTGTGGTTAAGGAATTCTCCTGTTAAATTAGGAAAAGTGGATGCAGGAGAGTTCAACTCCGAACCACTATAAATCCCCTGTGTCTTTACTGCTTTATTCGTTTGTGAGTGTTAAAACTTTGAAAAGCTGTTGAATTAATTCGCTGCATAATTTAAACTCTGATCAAGCACACAGACCACTTATCAGGGGACCTTCAAGTCCACTGATATCTTTTCAAGTCACCTGTGTTCTTAAGCCTACTGAAAAAGAACTACTTTTCAACGAAAATCTGTACTTACAGGTGTATT
This sequence comes from Prunella vulgaris, assembly GCA_026898435.1. Taxonomy (NCBI): domain Eukaryota; kingdom Viridiplantae; phylum Streptophyta; class Magnoliopsida; order Lamiales; family Lamiaceae; genus Prunella; species Prunella vulgaris. Next base: position 575,672 of record JAPKLY010000127.1, on the reverse strand, counting down.
CCCCCCATACACCTGTTATTGTTTATTTGGGATCAACAAGTGGTATCAGAGCAGGCGTTCTAAGAACCAATGTCTTGATATATCATTAGTGGTCACTTGAAGTGATCTGTCTAACCCTTTTTGAAGTATTTTTCAAAAATGTCTACTCAAGCAGAAGGATCAACCAACACAAGGAACACAGCCACAGGAGCAGGCAACACCAATGTTGTAGGGAGTTCAGACTCCAACATGGGAACCAATTCTCTCAATCATCTATCACATCACAAGCTGCCCCAATTCTCTATGGAAGGCTATGATTTCTAGAAAATTAGAATGAGGGCTCACCTAGCCTGTGTACATGATGAAATGCTCAGGGTCATCACTAGAGAACCCTTTGTCTTTATGACTACTAATCCTAGGATCATACAAGCTCAAATCAATGATCCTAGAGAAGAGTGGCCTAAGGATGAAGATGACTTCACTGCTGATAAGAGGAAGAGCCATAATCTCAATTTTGTGGCTATGAACATATTATACACAACCATCCCTGACTCTGTCATGGGAAGGGTTGTTCATTGTACAACAGCTAAGGAGATTTGGGATACTCTGGCCCTCCAGTGTGAGGGGACTGACAAAATCAAAGAAAATAAATTGTCAGTGGCTGTTCAAAAGTATGAACAATTTTCAATGGAATCAAATGAGACCATTGACCAACTTGATGGCAGGTTCCTTGACATCATGAATGAGATAAACTCCCTTGGAAAGGTCTACACTAAGAGGGAGGTTGCTCTCAAAATTCTCAGGGGACTCTCACCTAGGTGGGATGTTTACTTTGTCTTGATGCAGAATACAAAGGACCTGTCCAACATGTCCATGAAACAAGTATTCTCAGAACTCAAGGCCTATGAGTTTGACTTAAACAGAAAACGAGCTACAGAAGAGCCTTCCTCATCTGATAAAGGAGTAGCCTTCAAGGCAAGCAGTTCTGATGCTGAACCAGCAAAGATCAAGGAGGGTAACAAACCATGCAAATCTCAGAGCAAAGCTGAGCTGAAAGAAGAAATGAGCCTTCTAGCAAGAAGGTTTGAAAAACTGAATTCAAGATTTGGCAAATAAAAAAGATACTATCAGGACACCAAAGAGAAGAAGTTCAGATTCACTCCCAGGGATGAGAAGGAACCTGAGAAAGAATACAAGAGAAATCACAAAAATGAGGAATCCACCTCAAAGTCAGACCTCAGAAGAAAAGATAAGGAAGAAGCTGATGATGATGACCCCAAGAGATGCTACCAATGCAACAAGACAGGGCACTTTCAGTATGACTGTCCTCAGCTGAGCACTAAGGAGAGAAAGGAAAGGCAAGCCAAGAGGGACAGGAGACTGGAAAGGAAAACAATGGTGGCAGAAGATGAGCAAGCTGCAAGCTCCTTTGAGGAAATGTTCACTGACAGCAGTGATGATGATCTCTGCCTCATGGCCAATGAGGAACCTGAGGTACAATCTCAACTCAGTCAATTAATAGAACACTCACCTGAACCCAGCTCAGAGTCAGCAGGGGACCTCAACCTTCAGTTCTCCTTAGAACAATTGATAGTTGACTTCTCTAGATTGCAAGAGGCATACCTTACTCTTGAGAAAGAGGATAGGAAGTTAGCCAATGAGAATGCCAAGCTAGTTGAGTATGAGAACGAGGCAGACCTTGCTTCAGCATCTCAAACCATTGCCCTGACAAATGAAGTAGAAAAACACTCAAGAGTCAGGTCAGTGCAAAAGATGAATTGATCAGGGGACTGACTAATGATCAGATCAGGCTAGCTAGTGAAAACAATGAGCTAGTGATCCAAGTCAAAACCCTAATCAGCAATATAAACATGCTGAAAGAATCTGAGGATCATCTGCTAAGAAAGTTAGAGTCTCTGAATAAACCCTCTCTTGCTATAGAGAAAATTTTGAGCCTACAAAATAGTTCAGATAGCAGACATGGGATAGGATTCTTCCCATGCACATCCTTAGAAGGTCCTCTCAACACTGCATCTACTAGCAGTAGAGAGACAGTGTTTGTAAGGCCCTCTGAGAATCCCAGTAGGACTCTTGATAAGGGCAAAAGGCCTGCTGAACTAACTGAGGAGGTGATAGTGTCCAGTAGGCCCACTAAAAAGGCCAGAACAGCCTATACACCTCTCAGAAGATACTCCAAGAAGAGTCAACTCCAAAGAAGGACTCAACCTTCTAAAAACAGCTAGAGTAATGTTCACTACACTTATCCTCAACCTAGATCTTCTCCCAGGAGACAATCTAGGCAAAGGACAAACAGGCCTGAACTCACTATCAGTGGAGCTGACAGAAGGGTTCATCATAGGGGACCTCCCTCATATGTGCCCTATGAGAGGAACTACACCCCTCCTTATCAACAGCACCACAGGCCAGCTGCACCAAAGCCCTCTAGGAGCAGAAGGAATATCAGGCCACCTGTTCCACAGGGGACTAACACCTATAGACAGTCAACTCCTAGGGCACCTAGGGAGTCCACTGTCTATGTAGATGTTTATGGGAGAAGAATCCGCCAGTCCAAAGTAATTAGGACTGTTAAGCAGATTTGGATCCCAAAAGGTACAGCTAACCAAATAGGACCCAACACAAGATGGGTACCTAAGAATTATTTTTTTATGTAGGACTCTTTGGATTCTCAAGATGATTGGTACCTGGATAGTGGTTGCTCAAGGCATATGACAGGCAACCAAAGTCTCCTGACAAACTACAAGAAAAAGAAAGGCCCACATGTCACTTTTGGTGACAACTCAAAAGGAATCACAAAAGGTTATGGTACCCTGATGATAGGGTCAGTCCAGGTAACAAATGTATCATATGTCAGTGGACTGAAACATAACCTGCTTTCTATTAGCCAATTTTGTGATAATGGCTATAGTGTTGAGTTCTCAAGTAACCTGTGTTGTGTAAGAAATGCATCAAACACACAGGTACTACTAACAGGGTTAAGGAAAGGAAATGTTTATCTTGCAGATTAGAGATCATGTCCAGAAGAGACCTGTCTTATTGCCAAAAGCTCAAACTTGGCTATGGCATAGAAAACTCAACCACCTGAACTTCAAAACACTCAACAAGATATCAAGGCTGAGCCTAGTGGAAGGGAGACCTAATGAGGTATTCAACAAAGATCACATTTGCAAAGCTTGCCAAGAAGGGAAGCAAATAAGAGCATCATTCAAGAGTAAAAAAAATCCCTCCACTGACAGGGTACTTCAACTATTACACACGGACCTATTTGGACCTGTCACACAGCCAGCATCAATGGAAGCAAATACACACTGGTGGTAGTTGATGACTTTTCAAGATTCACATGGGTGATCTTCATGTCCAGCAAGAAGGATACTCAACTCAGCTACCTGAACTACTTAAGAAGATATTAAATGAAAAGGGTCTTTCTATTGTCAAGATTAGATCTGATAAAAGTACTGAGTTCATTAATTCCATTATTACTGACTTTTGCAACAAGTCAGGAATGTCCCATGAGACCTCAGCTGCAAGAACTCCTCAACAAAATAGGATAGCTGAAAGAAGAAACAGGACACTGAAGGAGGCTGCCAGAACCATGTTTACTGATGCACAAATTCCCAAAAGGTTCTGGGTTGAAGCCATTCATACATCATGCTACACTCAAAATAGATCCATGCTCACCAAAACACAAAGCAAAACCCCCTATGAGCTATGGAATGGTAGGAAACCTCAGGTATTCTACTTACATATTTTTTGCTGTAAGTGTTTCATTCACAACAATGGGAAGAGGCAATTGAAAACCTTTGATAGCAAAGCTGATGAAGGAATTTTCCTTGGATATTCCCAAATCAGTAGAGCTTTCAGGGTATATAACCTCAGAACCCTTGTGGTGGAAGAAACACCCCATGTTGTTTTTTATGAATCTACCCTTGAGTCCAGGAAAGATCAGACCATCAAGGATATCAATGATAAAATGACTAGCCTGACCTTGGACAAGTCCACTGATAAGAAAGTGGATGCTTATCTTCCAACATGGACAACCTAGGATCAGAGGAGTCAGGAGGTTGCACACAGAGGACAAACCAGCCTGAGGAAATCAACATTGATGGAAATGAGCTGAATAACACAATCCCGGCTCCTCAGGTAACATCTGTCAATGAAGAATTTGGCCAAGCTGAGATAGACACTGAGCATAACATTCAGGGGAAAGCCAGACTAACTGTGCTAATAACTTTGAAATAACCCTGAATGATGACTCAGGACTCCTTCCCTCTGCTCTCTCCCCTGACTTACTTAATATTGTCCAATCTAGTGACTCAATCCCAGTTGAAGAGAAATCCCCTGTGGATAACCCCACTGAGAGAGGACAATCCTAAAGAAGCTGGTTGATTGATCATCCAATCAATCAGATTCCTGGAGATCCTAACCTTGGAGTCAAGACTAGAAGTTTTCATGGTGAAAATGCTCTCTTTTGTTGTTTTCTATCAGCACAGGAACATAAGACAATTGAGGAAGCATTAAAGGATCCGAATTGGATCATTGCCATGGAAGAAGAGCTCAATCAGTTTACAAGAAACCAAGTATGGGAGCTTGTCAAGAGGCCCAAGCATTGCAAACATCATTGGAACCAAATGGGTCTTCAAAAACTAGAAGGATGAAAATGATGTCATTGTCAGAAACAAAGCAAGGCTGGTGGCAAAGGATACTCTCAAGTTAAAGGATTTGACTATGATGAAACATTTGCACCAGTAGCCAGATTAGAGGCTATCAGGCTGTTCCTTGCCTATGCTGCCCACAGGAAATTCAAGGTTTATCAAATGGATGTCAAAGCATTCCTAAATGGGGTCCTGAATGAAGAAGTTTATGTGGAACAACCCCCTGGCTTTGAGGAAGGCAACAAAGTATATAAGCTTAGGAAAGCTCTATATGGCCTGAAACAAGCCCCAAGAGCCTGGTATGACACTTTGTCACAATTTCTCTTGGAGCATGGTTTCACTAAAGGGAGTGTTGACAGGACACTCTTCAGAATCACACATGGAGAAGACATTCTCCTGGTGCAAATCTATGAAGATGATATTATATTTGGATCTCAAAATGAAGACCTTTGCACAAGATTCTCACATCTCATGAAAGGAAAATTTGAGATGTCCATGATGGGAGAGATGAATTTCTTCCTTGGATTGCAAGTCAAGCAATCCCCTGAAGGAATATTCATCAATTAGGCCAAGTACACAAGGGAGCTGATACAAAAGTTTGGCTGCAGCTCAAGCAAGGTGGTCAGGGTACCTATGATTACCAACACAAAGCTTGAACCTGAAGAAGAAGGAGAAACTGTGGATCAGACTACATATAGGGGAATCATTGGATCCCTTCTATACCTCACAGCAAGTAGGCCTGACATCACTTATGCAGTAGGGATCTGTGCAAGATATCAAGCCAGTCCTAAGAAAAGTCACCTGGAAGCCACAAAGAAGATTCTAAGATATCTCAAGGGTACTGTCAATATGGGACTATGGTACCCCTCTAATGATAACTTTGAATTAACAGGCTACTCTGATGCTGACTATGGAGGATGCAAAATTGACAGAAAATCAACTACTGACACTTGTCAATTCCTTGGAAACAAGCTAATCTCATGGTTTTCAAAGAAGTAAAGTTCAGTAGCAACAAACACCACTGAAGCTGAATATATGGTAGTAGGAAGTTGCTGTGCTCAAATTCTGTGGATAAGGCAGCAACTAACTGACTACAACATACAGGCCAATGAAGTACCTATCTTCTGTGATAACAACAGTGCAATTGCAATATCACAGAACCCTGTACTTCATACAAGATGCAAGCATGTGGATATAAGGCATTATTTCATCAGGGATCATGTGGAAAAGAAAGATGTATGCCTTGTGAAAATCCACACTGACAAGCAAAGGGCTGACATACTCACAAAACCTATGGCTGAAGCTAGGTTTCATGAGTTATCAGTGGAGCTAGGACTACTTGATCCTGATTCAGGAAATTGATCAGGCTACTCAACTCAGGATGAATCAAGCATAACAGATTCATAGGTCACTAATCAAGGGGGAATGACCAAGAAATATCAGTGGACTCAGATGATAAAGTCCACTGATAATCCACAGATCCCCTGATAGACAGTGGAAGCTACTCCGCTGATTACAAGGAAGTCCACTAAAAGAAACTTTATTATAACTGTGTCATCGGCGCATTTAATGCGATAGTAAGTGTGCAGTAAAATCTCGAGAGATGTTTTTGAAAAGTTACTTCTCATGAAAAGCCCCACTTTTAACCCTCATCCTTTTAAATCCCAACCCTTGATCCAAAATCAACCCACTTTCCATTTTTAGTTATAATTACAAATTACTTGGGAAGTTAAATCACTTTATCTTCCAAATTATTACTTCCATCTCAACCGTAGATCAAATCTCTTATGATTTAATCCCCACCCTTGATTTACAATATAAATAACTCCCACACTTAGCAGTTTTTCACACGATTTCACTATTCTCATATCATCAACCCTTATCATCAACCCTTATTTTCAACCCTTACTATTCAATCACCCTCTTTCTATACAATGGCCCAAATTTACATAGATTACAAAGAGCTTTCAAACAATAAAAACTTTTGGTATGAACCAATTGTTTGTTTCACCAACCATAAAGTTCTTTCTGATCCCCACCTACACCACATAAGAAGAGCCTTTGAACTTGTCAAAAATGCTGGTCTTGTTAGATTCTTATCTAAAGGCCCAGATAAGTGCTATGACAGACAAGTCCTTGAATTTTTTGTTGATATGGAGAAAAGCCACACTTCTATCAGATATGCAGTCATGGTGGAGAAAAGTGCACAAAGGAAGGACAAGAAGGGGAGGGATGTCATTGTGCCAGTAATGAAGAGGCACAAATTTGTGCTAAGACAAGAAGACCTGCATGACATCTTTGGGTTGCCAAATGAGGGTTTGGACCCAGGGACATACATGGTTGGAGAGGAAGAGCAGTTTCTGGCCACCATCACTAAGAAAAGGGAGCATTATGTCCCCAACTTCAACAAAAAGCTACTCAAGCCTGAGTTTGAAATCTTGGCAGAAATTGTTGGAAATGCATTCTGGCCAATCAAGGAAGCATAGAGCAAGTAAGCAAGATCAAACTGAGATTAATGGCAGTCATTGTCCACACCACTGCAAGGATAAGTTTAACTGGCATGGGTTCTTTATTTCAAATCTGAGGGAGGAGAGGAATAAGCTTAAGGAGATCAAAGGAAGGATGGTGATAGAGCACAAGTTGTGCTACGCATCAAATGTGTCTCTCATTATTGAGAACCTCAACCTGAAGTACCCATTCCCTGATACAAGACCCTGGAACAAGTCCAAAATCTTGTTCAACTCTGAGAAGTTGTTAGAAAAGATGAAGGTAGAGGCTCCATCCAGAGAAGGAAGACAGGAGGCCACTGTCACTGAAGACTTTGTAAAGGACAGCCCCCCTGTAAACATTAAGAAGAGGGCACTGAAGTCCAATGAGAAGATGAAATCCCACAAGGAGGAGGAGATGGAGAAAAAGAAAAGGAAGCTAGTGAAGAAAGCCTTTATTGAAAGCAGGGTCATCAGCAGCAGCTCTGAGGCATTCTCCACTCACTCCTCTGCTGAAAAGTCCAAGGACAGGAAGAAGAAGAAAGTGCTGGAGAAGGAGTTGATGAGGAGACAGATGAGGAAGATACCGAGTCAGAAGACAGAGATGGCGGGAAAGAAGCCTCTGAGAACTCTAAAAAGTCCACTGAGGAAGCCAAAAATACATCTACTGCACCCACAACTCATGAAAACCCCACTGAGGGCTCTCAAAAGCCTGAAAGTGAAGCCAAAACACAACCCCCTATCACATAGGACAGTGACATTCTGCCATCATTTGAAGTAGCAGATGAGGAGGAGGTCCAGTACACTTACTTGGACTCTCTGAAGGAGGAGGCCAACTTTGAGATTGAGCAACTTTACCCTGCCCTGAACTCCCATCCCACCCTCAAGGAAATGTTTGAGAGGGTCAGGCAACTGGTCAAAATAAAGGATGGCTACCTTTATGAGTTGTTGAAAGCGGTGAAGGGGAAAGGAGAAGCATACTGGAGAAAGGAAGAGAGAGAGGTACTTGAGTTTGCACAAGTAAAGAAAACGAGCCTGTTGTTGGCTGAATGGGAATTTGGCAAACTGGTTGCCATGAAGCTAGATGAATCAAGAATGATTGAGGGGCCCAAGGATAAGTCATCTGAAGATCAGAAGAAGGATGGAGGGAATGAAGGAGCCAACCCAACTGAAGAGGGTTAGGCTGGTGTGAGTCAGGGAACATCCCAGGCCACTGGGAGTCAGGGCACTGGAAGTCAAGCCATTGAAGATCAACCTGAGTCACGGGGGACTCAGATAGAGGCTGCTGTGGAGACTAGGTTTGAAGGGAAAGAACTTGGAAGCCTGATAGGCAAGGTTGAAAACATTGAAGTAATGATGGAGGAGCAATCCATTGACACAACTGTGTTGGATGAACCCCTTGATCAGGTAAAAGACTCTAACTTGACCCTCATCACTAATTTATCGAGTAATGTGGATCAGATGGAGATGCATCTCTCCAAGGAGATCAATGACTTGAAGGTCAGTGTTAAGCATAAAAGGCAGGCCCATGCACAGGTCATTGTGGCAGTGAGGCAAAAAAAGAAAGGGAGAGGTTGATTCAGGCTACCATCACAGCCATGGCAGGTGGTCTGATGTATCGAATGACTGAATATCTGACAAGGAGAGAGAATGCCCTGAAGGAAGAGGTTGAAACTCAGGTCAGGCAGGCACTTTCAGTGCTTCCCACTCAGGCGGCCACAAATTGATTATTGAAGAAAAATTAAAGCCCTTCACGGACTTTGGAGTGGATGCTGTCTTTCAGCTGAGGGCACTCAATGAGGAAACAGAGCACTGCCTCACCAACCTGAGAGTGTTAGAACAAGATACAGCCAAGCACTCAGTGGCTCTTGTTGACTCTCTACAAGAGTTAGCAAGAAGGGGGAAAGGAAGGAAGGAAGACAGGTCAGGCCACTGGGAGGACCATCAGTGGGCAAAGGGCCTGATCCTGAGAAATTTGTGGCAGATGTAAGGCAAGAAATTAATGTGCTTGTCAAAGAAGGGGAGCAGGCCACTGCTCATGAAAAGAAAAAGGGGATAGCTAATTCAGGAAGGGGGACCAGGCTGTCAAAAGCCAAGGAACAGATTTTAAGAGAGAAAAGACAGAGAAGTGAAAAAAGGAGTGGGAGTGTATCTGACACTCAGGCCACTAAGAGGAGGAGAGTTATGACTACTCAGGGAGAAGAGAAGGAAGTTAGAGAACTGGCCGTTGAAAACCCCATCCCAATAGCCCAACTTGCACCAAGTCAGCCTGAAAAGGTGCAGTCCACTGAGGAACTTCTCAAGCCACCAACTCTCAGTCCCCTGGCCCAGGCTGTGAAGGCAGGGAAGTCTCTTGATGAACACAACATGGAGAAAGTAGAGGAGAAGAGGAGACTTATTGAGAGTGGTCAGGATGAAACCCCCACCAAGGAAGGCAAGGAGCTCATATTGGAGAATGAAGGCTAAGAGGAGCCAGAGTCAGGCTAGTGAGCCTGTGGCCAAATTTCCTCACATAGATCCTTGGGTTCCCAAAGACATTAATGACTCTTGGGAGGAAGCCAAGAGGGAGTTTGTGTACTCCTTCTATGTGACAGATGAGTTTGTTGGAGTTGAAGCTGATGAAGTTTTTCATCAAAAGATGGTGGAAAACTGGCCTGCCCTCTATCCCAGGATTCTGAATGCTTGGAAAGAGCACAGTGGTGGAGAGCAATTCAAAGCCCCTGGCCCCATTCTCATTATGCCCCCAATGGATGCAAGTGGGGAGGTTAAGATGCAAGAGATCTTGGGAGAATGGCTGCTGGTCTGTGAGCAGCTTGGGTTGAAGGGTCACAACAAGGAGGTTATGGAGAAGAAGATGGAATTGAAAAAAAGAGGGCAGGCCAGTTTTCCATCATCTTTTGATGAAAGACTTCATCAGCTTCAACTCCAACAAACTCATCTGTCACATAGAAGGAGTACACAAACTCCCTCTTGGCTTTGGCAGTATGGACTGGAACCAGCTTTTGGAAGCTTGTAAAGCAGGTGGACTGAAGAAGGAAGCAGAAGAAGATGTTGCCTTTTGTATTTTTCTTTATATTATTGGGCAAGATAGTGTTTTGATTGCAGTATGGAAAATGTAAACTGTAATCAACCTTTTAAGTTAATGAAAATCTCCATCCTTTTGAGCCCAAGATATTATCTCATTATCTGTTAGGCTTATGCACTACATTATAAACTGCTCAACTAACATGCAGGTACTCATTCAGGAGGAACTTCTAAATCTCAAAATTTTTCTAAGTATAAGTCCACTGATAAGAGTTAAACAAACTAGGTCTTTGTTCTTATCAAAAATGGGGAAATTGTTGGGAAATGATTAATAAAATGTTTTGATAAAGTCCCAAAGACCCCCTGATGTTTAAATGTATCTTTGAGACTTAGAAATCTAGCCCAAAATGTTAGGAGGGTATGATAAAGAATTTAGAATACGGGTTCGTATAAAACAGGCTACTTAAGTTAAAACTAGCCTGATCTGTTAGACTAGCCTGATGAAGGATTAGCAGACACACCCACTTGTTGAAAAATGCACCTCAGAAGACTAAGTTCAATCGGCCTGAAGAACTCCCCTGAAGACAAGTAACCTGATTCATTAAATGTTATTCAAAATTAATGAAGGAAGTTGTAAACACATAAATGAAGTGTTAAATGCAACAAAAAGAATGTTCCAGAGTCACCTGATGAAAAGACGGAAGACATCAATGAAGCCGTTATGACTGGACTGAAGGACAATTAAAGTCAGACCAATGAGAAGCTGCCACCTATGTACGAACCTGACACAAAAGTCTGACCTGTCAGTACCAAGTTCAGGAGCAACAAACAACCTAGGATGACACAGTTTTCAAAGGCGGCTGCATTAACTCTAAGCAGGCATTTAATGAGCTTTCAACCATTAGTGCATTAGAGTTGACTATCCAAAATCTGAAGAAGATCTTGAAGAACGTTGGACTACAACATTTGATATATTTGACCATTCCAAAATATAAAAAAGATTTTGAAGAACGTTGGAACACCAAAATAGCTTAATTTGAAACTATCTCTCCAAAGGATAGTCTTTCAAATTAAGTCTAAAAATACAGGAGTTGAAGAAGAAGCTAAATAACGGGAAACTAACAAGCTCAACTGAAAATAAAAAAGCTCTCCAAAGCTCATCTCATTCTCAAGCACTCGAAATCACTCTAGTTTCCCAAGTGCTTACATTGTTTAGAACTCAACTCCGTATTTAGGCTTACACTGTAATATTCTTAGAAGCCTACTGAGATAACCCAATCTGGATATTGCTCATCACTGTAAAGGGTTATCTCAACCTTAGTTGGAAAACTCAAGCCCTTAAACTGAAATAGGTTCAAGGCAGTGAGTTAGAAGAAAGTAAGCTGAGGAGTGTCTCAGTCTGAAAACTTGAGAGGACTAGGATTCAGTGAGAATCCTAGAGATCAAGATAAGCTGCTCTTGATCAGTGCACCTTGGCACTCTGAAACAAGGAATTCTTGTGGTTAAGGAATTCTCCTGTTAAATCAGGAAAAGTGGATGTAGGAGAGTTCAACTCCGAACCACTATAAATCCCCTGTGTCTTTACTGCTTTATTCGTTTGTGTGTGTTAAAACTTTGAAAAGGTGTTGAATTAATCTGCTGCATAATTTAAACTCTGATCAAGCACACAGGCCACTTATCAGGGGACCTTCAAGTCCACTGATATCTTTTCAACTCACCTGTGTTCTTAAGCCTACTGAAAAAGAACTACTTTTCGACGAAAATCTATACTTACAGGTGTATTCCCCCCCCCCCCCCCATACACCTATTATTTTTTATTTGGGACCAACAACCACATCTTATGCTTTTTCACAAAGATCCAGATTATAGTTTTCTCAAAGTGTTTGGTTGTTCATGTTTTCCTTTTCTCAGACCATATAATACATCCAAGCTTCAATACAGGTCCTCTAAATGCATATTCATTGGCTACAACTCCTCCCATAAAGGTTACAAGTGTCTCCATCCTTCAGGCCGTTTATACATTTCAACCACTATCCAATTCAATGAAACTGAGTTTCCTAATGTTGAACTTATGACTACCAAGTCTCATTCTGCTCCAATTCCTCCTATCACTACAATAATTCCGTCTTCTCTTTTCAGACCTCATAACATTCCTTATTCTCACAATTCTCATAATGAGTCCCCTCATGCTTCACATCATGTTCCTTCTTTGATTAGTTTTCCATCAACTTATTCCCTTTACACGACTCTGATTATTCTACTGCCTCTAGGCCCTCACACTCTTCTTAACCTTTTGAATGTCCTATTCCTCCCTCTGCATATCCTAAAAGGGAAAATATATTTTTTTGTCCATTAAGTTTCTTTGACTTTATTTTTCATCCTCTTAAGTTTTGAATTTTGATTTTAGTCCTTTGATTTACAAAAAAATATGAATTCAAAATCATAATTTTTTATAAGTTAAAGGACTTAAATCAAAGCTCAAATCTTAAAATGATGAAAAACAAATTCAATAAAACTTAAAGGATAAAAAAGAGTACTTTCTTATTTAATTATTTAAATATTTATCAAATGATCAAATTTTTATTAGAGTTTAATTAATTTTTTAGTTTTAAAATTACTATTCTATTTCATGTGTAATTTTTAATTTATTTTAAAATATATTGATTTCAAACTTTATGAATTAATCTTAAAATTAAATAACTTAAAAGATTAAAATTAAATTTAATAAAAAAAAATTTAAAAATTAATTTATCTCATATTTATATAAGGATACCTTAGTTTTTTTATGTATGCCTAATACAATTGGGGTGCAATAGTAGACTCACTATTTTACGAAAGTGACTTAATTTCGCCAATTACATTTTTTATTTTATATAAAATTCAAATTTTCTTTAAATATTCCATTTTAAATTTATTTCAGCATTCTAAAATATTAATTTAGCATATATTGCACATATAAATATTATTATTTTAAAAGTTTTTTATTAATTAAATATTTTAATGTACGTACTGTTAACTCTCAATATAAATGTGAACTCTCATTTTATTTGACTAATTCATGAAGTTACATTTGAATTAATATATATATATATATATAGAATGAATGCGGAGGTTATAACTAATTGCTTATTCTCACTCACTAACCCAATCAAATACATTGAACTTAGTCATACTAGAAACTTCCTTTGAGTTGTGAAGCAATCGCACGTAGCACATTTCTTAATTGATCCAACTGATCCAAGGGTATGCAAGCATGTGTGTTCCATGTGAATATTAAAAAACTCAATATGCTCCCGGTGCCTAAGAACTATCCTTGAAGAAAAGACCAATCTTGGTGCAAAACAGGCGAAAACGTGTAGGAGAAATAGGTTTATTTAGCAAGTCAGCCGGTTGATCCTCTATAAAGATGAAGCGAACATCATGTTCATGAGAAAGGACCTTCTCACGAAGATAATGAACGTCAATTTCAATGTGTTTAGTTCTAGAATGGAAAGTAGGACTAAATGCAAGTTTAATGGCACCTTCATTATCATTCCAGAGAATGGCAAGTGAGTGTAGTGGAAGACGTAGTTCAGTAAACAATGAAGTGATCTAAATAAGATCTGTGGTAGCAGTTGCTAGTGAACTATATTCAGCTTCGGTTGTACTGAAGGCAACAATGGATTGTTTCTTGGAACTCCAGCACAGAATATTATTTCTTAACATGACACAATATCCAGATGTATTTCTTCTGTCATCCAATGAAGATGCTAAATCAGCATCTGCAAAAGCATTGTGAACTTTAGTAAAATGAGTGCCAGAATATATAATGTCTCTCAAGTATCTTAGAAAATGTTTAGAAGTACCCCAATGATTAGTGGTTGGTGAGGAAAGAAATTGACTCAATTTGTTTACACTAAAGACTATTCGTACGGGTAAGGGTAAGGTATTGAAGGGCTCCTACAACACTATGATAAAGAGAGGCTTCGGAAAATAAGGGATTGTCATGTGATGAAAGTTTGACAGAGGAGCAAGAGGGAGTAGGACACAGTTTGGAATGGGAAAGATTTTTCTGTGAAGGAGTTCCTTGACATATTTTGACTAACTTAGTTTGATATCATGAGGAGTAAATGAAGCCTCAATGCCTAGAAATTAGTTGACCTCCCCAAGATGCTTCAAGGCAAACTGCTGATGAAGAGTGGTAATCAAGTTAGAGATGGCAGAATCATCATCCCCAGTAATCAAGATGTCATCAACATATACCAAAAGTAATAACCTCTTTCCACCAACTGACTTGTGGAATAAGCAGTGATCAGATGAAGAGTGAGTGAAGCCAAGCTGAACTAGAAATCCTTTCAAAGTATCATACCATGTTTTAGGTGCCTGTTTTAAACCATAAAGGGCCTTGTCAAGTTTATGAACATGATCTGGAAAGTTGTGATCAAGAAAGCCTTCAGGTTGTTGTATATACACAATTTCCTGTAAAGATCCCTTCAAGAAAGCATTATTGAAGTCTATTTGTTGAATATGCCAGCCAAAAGTTGCAGCAAGAGTAAACATAATCATGAGTGTGAGAGGTTTGATCATAGGAGAGAATGTATGAAAATAATCAATTCCAGCATTTTGTTGGTAGCCTTTAGCTATCAACTTTGCCTTGTACCTTCCCAAAGAGCCATCTGCCTTGTACTTTACCCTGAAAATCCATTTACTGTTAATCAAATTCATGCTTGGATCCCTGGGAACTAATGATCAAGACTTATTAGCTATCAAAACATTATACTCTTCAACCATAGCCTACTTCCAATTAGGATCAAGTAAAGCTTGTGCTACATTATCAGGTTCTGGGAAGTGGGAATGTGAGAGGAATGTTTTGAGCTTGAAGATACCTGCCCTGGATCTGGTAATCATATGATGAGTAGAGCCATCATGATGTATAGAGGTAGAAGAGGATGTATCAGATGGATGAAGAGGGGAGTATGTAGAAGTAAATAGGATAGGTGCATCATAAACTGGAAGAGTATTAGGAACATAAAGCTGAGGTGTAGGCTGAGAAGATAAAGCTTGAGATAAAACTGGAGTGGAAAGTGCAAGAGGGGTAAAGTTAGGAATTGAAGTATGAAAAGAGGGAAAAAGACCAGAAAAATTAGATGGAGTAGAGGACTTAAAGAGTGTAGTGTATGGGAAATATGTTTCATTGAACTCAACTCATGTAGAGGATATACAGACTCTCCCAAAGGGATGGAGACATCTGCACCCTCTATGATTAGGATTATAACCAATGAATATACACTGTGAAGACTTGAAATGTAATTTAGAAGTGTTGTAGGGGCGAAGGGATGGAAAACATGAGAAGTCAAACACCTTTAGGAATGAATAATCTAGTTTTGAATGATGAAGCTTTTCAAAAGGTGAAAGATTATGGAGAACAAGAGTGGGCAGTCTATTAATTTTGTAGGAGGCAGTATGGAAAGCTTCCCACCAAAAGGAAAATGGCAGTGAGGATTGAGCAAGGAGAGAGACCAATCTCAGTAATATGCTGATGTTTCGTATCTACGATTCCCATTTGTTGATGAGTGTAAGCAAATAAATTTTGCTACCCAATTAAATAAAGACACGTGTATATATTAAATAAATATCAACATATATTACTATTTTAATTTATAGGATTTATCAAATTAATTCTCTAATTAAATAGTCAATTGATATTTATTGTACATGATACAAGTTGTTATTAAATTACGAGTCTCTCAGCACTCGTAAATGACAACAAATGGCTGATTTGCTATATTTATTAGAAACCATAAATGTTTCGTATAAATAAAGAAGATGGCGGAAATCAATCAAGGTAAATTTGGTTGATTCGTAAATGATGTCAATCAAATCAACATCAGACAACCAGATTGCGCAAAAAAGGAAGGTCTTCACCTCCTCACCCTATAAATAGGGGTCATATTCATGCATTTCATGATATTGAACATATCGAAAAGCATTGAAGACGAACGAGCAAGCAGCCTCTCTACGAGCAACTTGTGAGGTAAGAAGAAGATTCAAGCCATTCTTCGAAGATTCAAGTGTTCTTCACCAAATCTGAAGAAATTCTTCGAAGATTCAAGCTGTTCTTCGCTATATTCAAGCCGTTCTTCATCAAAACCCTCCAGAAACACCGTTTGATCCAAGACAAGAGGCCAAATCCCTTCGATCAGACGTTTTTCTTGAAGAACACCTTGAAAATTATCAAGCGTTCTTCGCCATCTTCAAACATTCTTCACCAAATCCAGTCAAAAACATCATTCCATCAGAAACAAGGAGTTCCATCCCTCTGATCCGAAGTTTCCAGTCGAAGAACACCTTGAAGATCAACAAGCGTTCATCGCCGCCTTCAAGCGTTCTTCATCAAATTCATCCACAAACACGCTCCGATTAGAGGTCAAGGTCCAAGACCCCTCCGATCCAGTGTTCCAGCTCAAATCCAAATTTGAAGATTTGAAGATCGTTCTTTGTCAAATTCAAGACGTTCTTCATCAAAATCTTTCACAGACCAATGTTAAATCCAAAACAAGACGACTCCGTCCTTGGATTAAGCGTTACAAGTCAAGCCCAGTCAAAGTCAAGACCAAAGTCAAGTCAAAGTTGAAGGAGAATCAGAGGATAAGTTAGAGAGAGAACCCAATATATTCAAAGAAATTCAATTGTATATCACTAAATATTTTATTACAAAAAATTGTTATCACAAATTTGGCATGCCCAGTGGGACCTCACTCTACCTCTCATCTCTCCTCTTCAAGACTTCAAAGATTCAAGTCTCCATCAACCATCTTCAACATGTCTTCAGGACGCAAGATCGTTGTTAGAGTTGCTCCATCTAAGGCTGCTGAAGCCAATGTAATCATGAGAAACGTGTCAAAGAGGTTGTAGTTTAAAGAAGCCTCTTCGCAGACCAACTCTTCAGTTGGGAACCGATCACCTCGAGCTGCAAAGGATGATGAAGTTGATTCAACAAGCTCAACTCCCCGCTCTCACTCAGACTCCTCATCTACTTCAGGAGCAGCTCCAGTGATGATGAGGGGCACTTCAACCATTGAAGAAAGACTGTGAAGCTTGCTCAGAGCTATTGAAAGTCTTGCCAGCCATGTCAAAGAACAAGACTCTACGATTGCAAAGCTGATTAGCAAAGTAGATGGCATCGAGTCAAGCCATGCTCGTGGAAAGCAAGCTGAAGAGCATGATGAAGTGGAGACTTTAAACAAATACCAAGCAGCTGAGACTGAACCAACTGCTAGGGAATTGCCGATATCAGCTGATGGCGGGATACAAGTTGATCAGCTCAAAGAACTCATCCTGCAGATAGTAAAGGGGAAGTTTGAAGACAACTCCAAGTCAAGCCACAACTATGCCAAGCCTTACACTGAAAGGATCAACAGCTTGAGGCCAGTCGGCTATCAATCTCCGAAGTTTCAGCAGTTCGATGGCAAAGGCAACCTGAAGTTTCACGTCACTCACTTTGTCGAGACTTGCAATAATGCCGGGACATATAGCGATCACTTGGTCAAGCAGTTCGTTCACTCCCTTAAAGGCAATGTCTTCGACTAGTACACAGACTTGGAACCTAACTCCATTGACAGCTGGAACCAGATGGAACATGAATTCCTCAACCGCTTCTACAGCACGAGGAGAACAGTTAGCATGATCGAGCTAACGAACTCTTGCCAGCAAAAGGAAGAACCTGTCATCAACTATATCAACCGATGGAGAAATCTCAACTGCAACGAGAGACTATCAGAGACCTCTGAAATTGAGATGTGCATCCAAGGCATGTAATGGAGCCTCCGCTACATTCTTCAAGGAATCCAACCAAAGACCTTTGAAGATCTCGCAACAAAAGCTCACGACATGGAACTAAGCATGGATGCAAGAGGAGTCGAAGGTCCACCACTTCAAAAGCTTCATGATAAGTCTTATGTCAAGCCTTCAACTAAGTAATACATAACAGATCTACCTTGCAATAGGGGGCAAAGTGGCTTAACTCTGAAAGAGATGCGACAAAAAGAATATCCTTTCTTAGACTCTGATGTCTCCGGACATTTGATGACTTGATCAATGCAGAGCTCATCGAGTTACCTTGGATGAAGCGGCCTGAAGAAGCTGGACAAACTGATTATCCAAAGTACTGCAAGTACCATCGGTTGGTTAGCCATCCAATTGAAGATTGCTTCATCTACAAAGAAAAGATAATGCAGCTGGCTCAACAACAAAAGATAGAGCTTGAAGAGACCATCTGAAGATGCCCAAGTCAATGCTCCTCAACACGAGCCTAAACTATTTGGACTACTCCTTGGTATGAGTATAAACTATCTATCAAATGCCAAAGTCAATGCTCCTCGATATGAGCCTAAACTGTTTGGACTACTCCTTGGTACGAGTATAAACTGTCTATCAAATGCCCAAGTCAATGCTCCTCGACACGAGCCTAAACTGTTTGGACTACTCCTTGGTACAAGTATAAACTGTCTATCAAATGCCCAAGTCAATGCTCCTCGACATGAGCCTAAACTGTTTGGACTACTCCTTGGTACGAGTATAAACTATCTATCAAATGCCCAAGTCAATGCTCCTCGAGATGAGCCTAAACTGTTTGGACTACTCCCTGGTACGAGTATAAACTGTATATCAAATGCCCAAGTCAATGCTACTCGACACGAGCCTAAACTGTTTAGACTACTCCTTGGTACGTGTATAAACTATCTATCAAATGCCCAAGTCAATGCTCCTCGACACGAGCCTAAACTGTTTGGACTACTCCTTGGTACGAGTATAAACTGTCTATCAAATGCCCTAGTCAATACTCCTCAACACGAGCCTAAACTGTTTGGACTACTCCTTGGTACGAGTATAAACTGTCTATCAAATGCCCAAGTCAATGCTCCTCGACACGTGTATAAACTGTTTGGACTACTCCTTGGTACGAGTATAAATTGTCTATCAAATGCCCAAGTCAATGCTCCTCGACACGAGCCTAAACTGTTTGGACTACTTCTTGGTACGAGTTTAAACTGTCTATCAAATGCCCAAGTCAATGCTTCTCGACACGAGCCTAAACTGTTTGGACTACTCCTTGGTACAAGTATAAACTGTCTATCAAATGCCCAAGTTAATGTTCATCGACATGAGCCTAAACTATTTGGACTACTCCCTGGTACGAGTATAAACTGTATATCAAATGCCCAAGTCAATGCTCTTCGACACGAGCCTAAACTGTTTGGACTACTCCCTGATACGAGTATAAACTATCAATAAAATCTAAATGCAAATCTCCTTGACACGAGACTAAACTATCTACAAATTGAAGACTCCCTGATACGAGTATAAACTATCTTCAAATCATATCTCCTTGACTCACGAGTTTAAATTGTACGTCACTCCAAGCCCACATTAGTATAAACTATTTATGCACCCCCCCAAATCAAATTTCTTTTGAACTACGTTATGGCTTGATCCTCTTCATAGAGGTACGTAGGCAGCTTAGAAATCTCTAAGTTCAGTCAAGTTTCAATTATCTTGTTTAAGTTTGCATACTTAATGAGATGTTGAAAACAATAAAGAGGACATAGAAAATCAAATGCAAGCAGTTGATGAAGTTTTATTGATAAAGCAAATGGAGTTGAGTACAATGAAGCAAAGCAAAGTACAGGTAAAACCTATCAAGCTATACAAAGTAGATCCTATACAAGCTATGCAAAAGAATTGATGATCTTCAATTCCTTCAAAGCAGCCTCTAGCTTCTATTGGGACTTCTTCAAGCTTTCTTCTATGGCGCACTTCAAAACTAGGATCTTCTTGATAACAAGGATGCTCTCTGCAGCAGTTCAAGTATTGTCTTTGGCACTCTGAAGAGATCATTTTTTATTCTCCAGCTTCATAGACAACATCTTCTTCTTCCTATATAGCTCATCGAGTTGCTCCTCTCGCTGCCATCAACATCCCGATGCCTGCTTCGTGCACCCTTCAGCAGCGCCCATATTTCATCACTCGCGTGCTCTTTGCCATCATCATCCATTCTCGTGGTAGGAAATTCGCATGCTTGCTCGAAGCCATCATGTCTTCTCTCTGTTGCAAAGATGATTTATGCTCAGTCATGCCTCTTCATTGCAAAGCTAACGTATGCTTAAGCCTTCACGATTAAGCCCCACAAGTGCAAGCTCTATGCTTCGTTGCTCACAACGTTGGATTATGCAAAGTCTGAGCCAAATCCCACCTTGCAGTCTGGAATTGCCAAGAAGCCGCACATTCTGCATGAGCTACTAGATGCAGCTGCGGAATGGCCATCACATCATAGTCAAGTTGCTTGCATGCTATTGTTCGGGCCTCATGCTTCTCTTCTCTACCGTTAGCAATGAAGGTCAAAGTGTGGCACTCTACTTCGAAACTTCAAAGCCACTTCTCTGTTGAGTTGCTCCCCACTGCTCACGAGCCATCCAATGCACCCTTCATAGCCGTCACGCCAAGTTTGATGTTGTGATGTCAATTGCTCTATTGATAATTTGATCGCTCGTAGGCCACATCCAGGATTGAGGGTCTGCGCTATTGCTTGCTGCATCTCACCAATAAATTTTAAAAGGTCGTCTATCCTCTCTTGCTCAATGGTGATGCATTGTCCTAGTGTTTGCAGAGGCTCCACGTTCCTAGAATCAGTATCTTCATGATTTGCCACCTTCAAGATCCACACCTTGGATGTTTTGGATGTTAAGACCACTCTTTGATGTGAGATAAGTCCCCTCATCCACTGTTTGATGCTCGTTGATGAAGATGATCAAGTGGCGGTTTGAGCTCGCTGATGAAGATGATCAAGTGGCAGTTGAGCTCGCTGATGAAGATGATCAATTGGCGGTTGAGCTAACTGATGAAGATGATCAATTGAGCTCGCTAATGAAGATGATCAAGAGGCGGTTGAGCTTGCTGTTGAGGATGATCAATTGGCGGTTGAGCTTGCTGTTGAGGATGATCAATTGGCGGTTGAGCTCGATGTTGAGGATGATCAATTGGTGGTTTAGCTTGCTGTTGAGGATGATCAATTAGCGGTTGAGCTCGATGTTGAGGATGATCAATTGTTTGATGCTCGCTGTTAAAAATGATCAAGTGACTGTTGATGCTTGTTTTTTAGGATGATCAAGTAACAATTGAACTCGATGTTGAGGATGACCAAGTGGCGGTTAAGCTCGCTGTTATGGATGATCAAGTGGCAATTGATGCTTGCTGCTTGAGGACGATCGGCTGACGAACTCCAGAGCTTAACTTAGTTGTCTTGAAGTGGACCATGATGAAAAATGAAGATGCAAGAAAAAAAATGGAGTATTAAAATTGACAAATAAAGATAATGGGGGCAAAGTCATATTTAAATAATTTATTAGGTTAGAAATATAATTTTTTTAAAGTCTAAAATTATTTTAATTCATTGGGCCAGATAAATTATACTAAATAAGTTGATTAATTTGATTTTAACTTATAAAACCCAAATTCCTATGTGATTTAATTCATTAAAGTCCAAGTCATAGTTCAATTAAAAATCCACAAGTTAATTTATTGAAGGAAACCTAAGTCCATGAAAGGTCCCGTCCATGAATTCCCAAGGATGCCAAAGTTATGGAATAATTGAAGGCCCAATACAAATTGACAAGACCATATTTTAGTCAGAATTTTCAAATCCATAGTTGAAATTGGTTAAATCTGTTCATTATCTCCACGTCAATTTTGTCAACACAAAAGCTTTATCATCCTCCTTGAATCAAGCTGGAAATCAAGCAGCATTCTTCCTCCGCTGGAACTGCCATTGAGGCCGCCCATTGAACTTCAAATCGCGCGCCCAAACTTTGCTGAAAGGCAGTCGTCGGATATTTTGATCTCATTACCTACTATAATTACTATATATATATCCCCACTCCTATTACCATTATTGAGGAATTTTATACCAAACGGTACCTGAGCATAAACGATGATCAAATCACGGCTGCCAGAAGTTGCAGAAATTTCGCCGGAAATGCCGCCTCGCACCAGAAGTCACGCACTCGCCGCCTTCGATCAAGAAATCATTGAAGCCGCGAGAACCTGCTGCCGATCGCACCCATCTGCTTCTGCCATCGGTTCCCAGAATCGAGCTACTGAACCAGAAGCCATGATCGGAAACTACCAGAAAAGCCCAGAAATCGCCGGCCTTCATCTGAAATCGCGTCGTCTGTTGCAGCGCGCTTCCGCTACCGATCATCTCTGCTGCGCTTGGAAAACTACGCCGACCGCTGCAAGCCATCTCCGCCTAAATCGCTTCTGCCCGCGCGCCCATCAGTGTCCGCCGTGAGAATCACCACGTCTGCCTCTTCAAGCCACCATCACCGTCAATAGGATCGGAAACAAGCGAACCCTGCTGCCTCACCATCGCTATGCTCTCCGCTGCAACCAGAAATCGCTATTCAACGCTCGCTGATTGAATCTCTCAAGTCACCAGGAACTGCCCCACGCTTCTTCATCCCTCGCGCCACGATCTGGGATTAGAGAACAGTCATCGCCAAAGTCTTCCCTCGCCAGAAACCTAAACACATCGCGCGGCCCTCTGTCCAACGAAAATGCGCCATTCGCTGCTGAAACAGAAACCACCGGCCACGAGTCTTGCTTTCCACGCCGCTGAAGCTCTCATCACTCCGCCGCAGCCGAAAAACTCTCAATCGTTATCGCACACGACGTGGACTTCTTCATTGGCTAGAATCGCAGTCCTTGTTGTAATTGGTTTTGAAAATTGAGTTGTAATGCTCTAATTGGACCAATTTACTGGAGGGCAAAATGGTAATTTCCATATGACTATGTATAGTCGATGCTCTCTACTCGTGGAGGAGATCGTCACGGTATTTATCGTTCTCAAAACCGAATTACGGTGAGTGAGAAATTAATTCCTAAATTATGAATATTAATACAAGTTGATGTCGGTCCATGTGGGAGTAAGTTAAAAGATGTAATCTTTTTGTTGTAATCTTGAGAGGAAAGCGTAAAAGTAAAGACACAGTATTGATGACCCAGTTCGCCACAGAGTGACTACGTCTGGGGGTGACCAAGCCAGGAGATAGTATAATAATATGAACTGCCGTTTACAATGATGTATAATAATATGAATTGTCGTTTACAATGATGTGAAATACAGAATACAAGGGAACGATACATTATAAATAGAGTACCTAACCCTAAGTCTTGTGGGCCTAAAGCCCACTGAACTATAATATTTTATTATGTCCATATAATATATAATATATTAGGAATATATTATAACACTCCCCCTTGGACATAATAATGACAAGAAAGAATGCAAGTGCTACCAAGTGGAGTATTACAAATGACCTCGAGGATTCAATCATCAGGATTGTTTAGCATTTGATACTCCCCCTGAAGATAACAACCTTCCAAGTCGACGCATCCCGATTTCATGTACGTACTTTTTAAAAGTCGAAGTAGGAAGGGATTTAGTGAACAAATCGGCTAAATTGTCACTTGAGCGTACTTGTTTTATCGTGATCTCACCACTCTTCTGGAGTTCGTGAGGATAGAATTTTGGGGATATATGCTTCGTCAAGTTCCCTTTGACATAGCCGTTGCTCATTTGTGCAATACATGCAGCATTATCTTCGTAGATAATCGAGGGGCTTAAGTCAACAGAAGGGATACCACACGGATCGTGAATGTGTTTTACAAGGGACTTTAACCAAACACATTCTCGTGCAGTTTCGTATAGAGCTATGATCTCTGAGTGGTTTGACGAAGTGGTCACCAAAGTTTGTTTGACAGATCTCCATGAAATGGCAGTTCCACCACAGAGGAAAACATAACCCGTTTGTGATTTCGCATTATGGGGATCAGATAGATAACCAGCATCAGCATAACCTATAAGTGTGTTGTCTTGGTTTCTCTGATAGAAAAGACCAAGATCTTGTGAACCTTGAAGATATCGTAAAATATGTTTCACACCATTCCAATGTCTCCTCGTAGGGGAGGCACTGAACTTTGCAAGTAGATTGACTGCAAAGGCAATATCAGGCCTAGTGCAGTTTGCAAGATAGAGCAGTGCACCAATTGCACTTAGTTATGGAACTTCAGGTCCCAATAGCTCTTCGGTATCTTCTTTAGGTCTAAATGGGTCCTTTTTCCAAATCAAGGGAATAGACAGCCATTGGGGTGCTTAAAGGATGAGATTTATCCATGTGGAATCTCTCCAACACTTTCTTTAGGTAAGCTGATTGGTGTATCAGTATTCCTTCAGGGAAATTCTCGATCTGCAGACCGAGACAGAACTTGGTTTTACCCAAAGTTTTCATTTCAAATTCAGTTTTTAAGATTGAACATGCTTCTTCAATCTCTTTCCTTGTTCCAATAATGTTTAGATCATCCACATACACCGAGATGATGCAAAAACCACTAAGGGATTTCTTAGTAAAGACACAAGGAAAAGCCTCGTTATTTACGTATTCCTTCTTCAGGAGGAATTCGCTTAGTCGATTATACCACATACGACCTGACTGTTTTAAGCCATATAACAAGTGTTGCAACTTAATGCTGAACATACTACGATGTTCGTTATTCCTCATTTGGGGAATAGTTAATCCATCAGGGATTTTCATATAGATGTCAGAATCTAATGATCCGTATAAGTATGCGGTAACTACATCCATTAACTGCATTTCTAAGTTTAGTTTAACTGCCAGGGATATTAGGAAGCGGAATGTTATGGCATCCATAACAGGAGAGTAAGTTTAATCGAAATCGATACCGGGTCTCTGCGAAAACCCTTGAGCCACTAACCTCGCTTTGTATCTCACAATCTCATTGTTCTCGTTTCGCTTTCGTACAAATACCCACTTGTATCCAATAGGGACTACATTTTTCGGGGTACGAACGATGGAACCGAAAACATATCGTTTGTTTAGCGAGTATAGCTCTGCCTTTATTGCAGCTTCCCATTTCACCCAATCAGAGCACTTCCGGCACTCGGATATAGTTTTGGTTCAGGATCTAGATCATTATTAGAAATGGTGAAGGCAATTAAGGCTGCAAATGTGTTGTCGACAACAATTGTATTTCTGTTATAAGTTTCTCCCGTGTTTACAAAGTTTGTTGAAACTTCAATGTTTACATCGACCAGATCCTCTTCATTTCCCAAAGGGTATCGGTCTGATGATTCCGCTTTCTTAGAGTCATTGATTACTTTTGCACGTGCATTTTGACTCTGATTTTCGTCTACAGGACGAATCTCTTCATGAGAGTTTAGGGGTGACATAGTGTGTTTGCTAGCTTTACACTTACGTGAATTCGGTTCGCTTATGTTAATATTTCCTTTACGCTTCTGGCGCATGGGGGGATTAACATTTGTCTTCAAAGGGAGTTGTACTCTTTGAGGCGCATTTACAGCAGGTATATGCGACTTAGTCACTCCTTTATGATCAGTGAATGCATCTGGCAGGTTATTTGCCAAGTATTGCAAATTTATTATCTTCTGAACTTGAAGTTCAGATTGATTTGTGTGTGGGTCTAAGAACTGAAGATCTTTTGTGTTCCAAGTTATTTCACGGCATTTATTAATTATGGTATTTTTCTTTCCCCCTAAGGCCAGAAATAGATCTTCGTCGAAAGTGCAGTCAGCGAAACGGGCTGTAAACTGATCCCCAGTTAAAGGCTCGAGGTATTTAAGTATTGTGGGAGATACAAAACCGATGTAAATACCGAGTTTCCTTTGTGGGCCCATAGATGTTCGCTTAGGTGGTGGTATTGGAACATACACTGCACAACCGAATGTACGCAGATGAGAAATGTTAGGTTCATTTCCACGCATTAGTTGAATAGGGGAATATTCATGATATGTAGTTGGTCAGAATTGGATTAGTGATGATGCATGTAAGATTGCATGCCCCCAACATGAAATAGGTAGTGGTCTAGCAATTAATTTGAGACGTTTAATTAATGATTCAGCTAGACCATTTTGAGTATGAACATGAGGGACCGAATGCTCCACTTTGATTCCCAGTGCCATGCAAAAATCATCGAATGCCTTGGAGGTGAATTCACCGGCATTATCCATACGAATGGATTTAATAGGATGATCTGGGAATTGAGATTTCAACAGGATAATCTGTGCAATAAGCTTTGCAAAAGCAGTATTGCGAGTGGATAGCATGGTTACATAAGTCCACCGAGTGGATGCATCTATTAGGACATTAAAGTACTGAAATGGTCCAGATGCTGGGTGTATTGGTCCACATATATCTCCTTGAATCCGCTCAAGGAATTTAGGAGATTCAGTTCTTACTTTACTACTAGAAGGACGAATTATTAGCTTACCCTATGTGCAAGCATCACATATGTATTCATTAACAGAAGGGATTCTGTTGTGTGTTATGTTATGGCCTGATGAATTACATAGAATCATACGCATCATAGTTTGTCCTGGATGTCCTAACCGCTCATGCCATAGTTTGAAAGAGTTTTGATCATTAAATTTTAGATTAAGAGCTATATGGAGATTTGAGGGTCTGATGTATGTGTAATACAAGCCAGACGAGAAAGATGGAAGTTTTTCGACGATGTGTTTACGACAATTTAAATAGTGAGTCATCAACAGATATTCACTATTGTCCTCAGTATTTGTTTCAATGTGATAGCCATTCTGTCGAATGTCTTTGAAACTGAGGAGGGTACGCTTTGATTGTGGATTGTTTGATTTCGATTTCCAGTTTTGGTTTTGATGATGAAAACCAAAGAAAAGGTTTCTGAAAAATGATTTTGAAAAAGGAATTGATACTGTGTTTTCAAAATTTTGCAGGAAAAATAATTGAAAAATCCAATTTTGTTTACAAAAGACCCAGAGAGTTTTCTGTAGAATATGGTTTTGTAAAAACACTGATGTTTTCGAAAATTTTTTATTTTGGGGATTTCGAAAAAAAAAATGGGTCCGCTGATTCAAAAACTGAGTTGATTTTTGAAACAAAATTCGTAAAGTGGAATTGCAGAACAGGGGGTTTTCCATCTGCGATTAAAAACATTTTGGTAGTTTTCTGGAATCGATCGAAAAACATTTCCGAAAAGAAAATTTCGATCGAGGGATCGAATTATTGAAATCCAGGTTTTATTAGGGTTTTGTTCGTATACCAGGATGTTATGGAATTTGGGGGGTTATTCCATTTGCATCAAATAAACATACATATAGGTACTGCATGCAAATCATTAAGCATATCGGACAAATAATCAAGAAACAATATGCTGTGTATACTCATACAAACAATTCATGTAAAATTATTGATTCTGGATTTAAAAAGGGTTTTTGAATCAAGTATTGTTCGTAAGAATAGCAAGAACAGAACATAAGACATATTATCATCAATTGATTGTAAATACCCAATATGTATATCATACGGATCGTGAAGGACAATCTTGAAAAAGGAATATATACATAGGTTCATGTAAGGCATACGAATAACTCATATTCAGAAGCATATTCCATATGATTCATAAAGAAGACACTAAATTCAGTCATATAATCTGCAGGATTCCTAACATGCTTTTTTGATACAGAAAATACAGTAATTAAAACTCACAGATTACTGCTTATTTTCCAAATAAAATCTGAGTATTGAAATCCGATCCAAAAATTGTGCTGGAGCAATCCTCTCGTAAATCCTTAAGCTCGTAGAGTCTCGTGCTGATAACGTGTTGTAATCTTGAGAGGAAAGCGTAAAAGTAAAGACACAGTATTGATCACCCAGTTCGCCACAGAGTGACTACGTCTGGGGGCGACCAAGCCAGGAGATAGTATAATAATATGAACTGCCGTTTACAATGATGTGAAGTACAGAATACAAGGGAACGATACATTATAAATAGAGTACCTAACCCTAAGTCTTGTGGGCCTAAAGCTCACTGGACTATAATATTTTATTATGTCCATATAATATATAATATATTAGGAATATATTATAACACTTTTAACTATCCCACATTTGAAAAACTATGAAGGAATTCATAGTATATATATAGGAGTTTCATGATGGTATTCAAAATAGGCTAAGGGAGTCTCTCCCATTAGCCGCTCGCGTGCGCCGCCGCCGTCCGGCCGTGCCGAGTCCGTGGACTTGGACTTGGACTTGGACTTGGATCTTGACAATTGGTCTTTGGGCCTTTGGCCCACTCTCTATATCTTTTTAGAGACCCAAAGATGTGAAATGGGTCGACCCAATTGGTGACCCGGAATACCTCTACAGATCGTCTACGTCAGCGATCCGAAGAAGCTCAATCCGAACGAAGTTAATCTGAATCGTTGGATGCTCCACGTCATCAATCCAGATCAGTAAGTGTATTTGAGTCAAAATTTAAATATTTAAATTCCGGATAAGTTTAATCGGTCGGATTGTCTTCTGGAAGGTTCCAGAGCAGTCCAGATTCATTTGAGTCGGTTCCGTATTATGTGCAGCCAGAACTGCCCACTAAGATCGTGGAAATATCTCCACGTATCTGCAGATTAATCCCATCTGAGTCCCTTTTCGCATCTATAAATAGGAGGGTCCTGCATACATAAATTTTTTTTTATGAAAACTTGTATCTCGAGTCCTCTCTCTCTCCTCTGTTTTTAGCATATAGTGTGTTCAGTTCTTACACTTCGTGAGTTCGTCTTTCCTCTGTGTTTAGCGGTTCTGCTATCACAGAGGCGTAAACCATTTTACCTTTGGGGATGAATACGTATCATCCTGTGAGCACTAGCCAGGACATATTTCATCTTGCGGGCAAAGGTCTCACCTTGACTCGGTTTATTATTCTGTCTGTTGTTTTCCAGTGTTTTCATATAATCGTAGTTATTATGTCCTGTGTTTTTAAATACCACTACTAAAAATAACAATCACAAGACAAAATAACATCTCACTAAATATCATGACTGATACTGGAAAATCCGTGGTTCCTCAGGATACTCCAAATCCTAATGGAGATAGTCCTGTTGATACTACTGCTGCTGCGAAAACTCCAACCACACACACTGGTGGTTCATCTTCCATATATGTTGGTACTGTTCCTGTTGTCCCTGCGGGGTCATCAGTGAGTCTCTCCACTGGACCAGTGCCTATAAGGCCTGTTATGGTACATGGAGAGAAACCCGAAAAATTTTAGGGTACTGACTTTAAAAGGTGGCAGAAGAAGATGCACTTCTATCTCACCACACTGTCAGTGGCAAAGTTTCTGGTTGAGGAATGTCCAGTGGTTTCAAGGGATGAAACTGACTTCAATCTGAGAGTCGCCTATGATACTTTGACTGATGGTGACTACTTGTGCCGTAACTACATCCTTGGAGGATTAGTTAACGATCTGTACGAGGTATTCTGTGAAATACCGACTGCCAGACAGTTGTGGACTGCTCTGGAGACTAAGTACAAAACTGAGGACACTGGAACTAAGAAGTTCGTGGTAGCGTCTCTCTAGGACTTCAAGATGGAGGACAATAAGTCCGTCGTTGAGCAAGTCCAAAAACTGTAGATTGTTTTCCACAACATTGCTGTAGAAGGTATGGTTCTACCAGAATCGTTTTTGGTAGCTACTATGATTGAAAAACTGCCCTCCTCGTGGAAGGACGTCAAGTCCTATCTCAAACACAAGAGAAAGGAAATGAATGTTGAAGAGTTGGTTGTTCGTCTCAGAATTGAAGAGGACAATCAAAAGAGGAACGGAAAGTTCACCCCTGTTGAGGCCAAAGCAAATCTGATGGAAAAGGGAGGTCCATCAAAGAAAAGAAATAGGCCAAATGACAAGAAAAAGGGGAAGAATGCAGCCCCTAATACCAAGAAGCAGTTTACTGGAAACTGCCACAACTCTGGAAAGCCCAATCATAGGGCTAATGAATGTCGTGCTCCCAAGAAAGAAGACAAAGGGAAAGGAAAGCCTAATGTCAACCTAACTGGGGTCACAGACATGGATCTGTCATGCATGGTGTCTGAAGCCAATATGACAGGCAATCCAAAATCATGGTATGTGGACACAGGAGCCACCTGCCACGTATGTTCTGAACAAGAAGCATTCTCCACTTATTCTGCTGCAGAAGGGAGAAAACTGTTCATGGGAAACCAAGCCTTGTCTGAAGTGGCTGGTACAGGTGAAGTTATTCTGAAGCTCACCGTAGGAAAAGAACTCAAGCTGAAGGATGTGCTACATGTCCCAGACATCCGAAGAAATCTGATTTCAGGCTCGCTACTAGTCAGTCATCAATTCAAAATTGTATTCGAGTCTGACAAAGTCATACTTAGTAAGTTTGGACAGTTCCTTGGTCGAGGATATCTCGATAACGGGCTGTTCAAAATGTCAGCTATGGTTGTAAGCCGTAAAGGCACAATTTCAATGAATGAAAACGCATCTACTTCTGTTTATATTGCTGAGTGTTCCTCTTTATGGCTTTGTAGATTAGGACATGTTAATTTAAATTCCATAAAGCGTTTAGTAAATTTAGATTTACTTAACTTTATAAATGTTGATACATCCAAAAGATGTGAAATTTGTGTCGAGGCTAAAATGGCAAAATTACCATTTAAATCTGTTGAAAGGAACACATCTCCTCTAGATTTAATTCACACGGATGTATGTGACTTAAAATTTGTGCAAACTAGAGGCGGAAAAAGGTATTTTATTACCTTTATTGACGATTGTACTAGATTCTCCTATGTATACTTACTGCGAAGCAAAGATGAAGCTATAGAAGCTTTCAAACTATATAAAAATGAAGTAGAGAATCAATTGAGTAAAAAATCAAAGCAATTCGCAGTGATAGAGGTGGAGAGTATGTTGCTCCATTTGAACAGTTGTGTGCTGAAACAGGCATTATACATCAAACAACAGCACCATACTCACCTCAATCAACTGGTGTTGCGGAAAGAAAAAACCGAACACTAAAGGAAATGATGAATGCTATGTTGATTAGCTCGGGTTTACCATAAAATTTGTGGGGGGAAGTGTTGGGACAATCTGAGTATTTTAATTAGATCCCAAAACCCCTGATGAATCTGCCTAAGTATAGTTGTTCAGGATCAAATAGTTCAGGATAGTTAGGTTAGGAATTCAGTAAAGGAGGAACGTGCTGAAGACTGAAGAATATTGGAGTCGACCCAATTTACTGAAGTCTGAAGTGTAATACAGCCTGAAGGAGTCAGTCAGCCTAGTTGTAGATTGCCTGGTCTGAAGCTGAAGATCGAAGCCTGATGATCCGTCCTGAAGTCAATCCTGAAGTACCATTGGCTGATGTTTCTACTGAGTACACTAAGCATACTCAGGACAGAACTTAGTCAGTGAAGAGTAAATGTAACCTATCAGGCTGTGCTGAATGCACATAAGACCTGACTTAGGCCTTGGTTCAGTTTACCTGAATATTGTAAGTCCAAAGCAAAAAGGTTACACATACTGGGCTAGATAACCTATCAGGCTATGCTGAATGCACATAAGACCTGACTCGGGCATTAGTTCAGTTCACCTGAACCATGTAAGTCCAAAGCAAAAGGGTTATTCATGCTACGGGACAAGAGACAAAGAGAATGTCAGTAAGACTCCAATGAGACAAACATTCAGACTGAGTTATGTACAAGAGACTCAGAGTATTGAATGTACGAGGAAGGATAAATGTCTGAAAGTCAACTAGCCGTTAGAATGGAGAGCCAATGATCTTTCGACACGTATGTACGGAGTCTGCGCAGTATTTAATGCGGCATTTAATGCGTCTCAGAGTTGCAGGCGATGGGACAAACTTGCCAGAATAAGCATGGCGATTAGGTCAAACAGTATTTCTAGTCTGCAACCACCCTAAAATAGGAAAGATTTGATTTGATCTCCTCCAACGGATCTATTTTGAATCTTGCCTATAAATATGGAGAGCCTTGCACCCATTCAAGGCTAACGGGAAATTTCCAAGAGAAAACTCTCAAGAATCCAAGCTCTCAAAGCATACTATAAGGAACACTCTGCAATTAAATTTCCCTAGTGTTGTAGTAGGATTCACTCTGTATTTGCTTAGATCGATAACTCTAATATTTAGCATTGTTTTGTATTGCTAAAGCTATCTTAGTTGGAAACCAGAATACCAAACCACTCAGGGTGTGAGATTGGTTGGTTAGAAGGACTGGGACTTGTAAAATGCCCAGGGGTCAGTTCCTAAGAGAGGAAGTTGGCTATTCGTGTCCCTTGGCACGTAAAAACCAAGTACCTATTCTCAGGGTTTTGAGGATAGCTTCCTGTTAAATCAGGTCGTGGACGTATGAGTTGGTTATCTCCGAACCACGTTAAAAAGTCCCCTGTGTGCTGATTTACTATTCTGTTCAGGATCATAATTGTCATCATAATAAACTGAACATTCTGCATTATTTTTTATCTTCAGGACAGAATCAATCATCCTGAATCTTAATACTATACACTCAGCCTTAACCACCAGTTTACTAAGCAACTCAGTGAAAATGTTTTCAAAAACTAAAACGAGTAGAAACTAAGGGCTCACCTTCCGCACGTACTCTAGCTCACTGAGATAGTAGTCCAACTGACTTGCTTCCGAGCAGTCAGTAGGTTTGTTATCTCTACTGAGCTTCCGAGCACATTACTCACACTCAGCTTATCTGACTCGTTACTGAACTGTCCCTGCTGCCCCTATGGACCTTCAGCATACTGAGTAATTTAGGAAATCCTGACTGAGCGTGTTAGAGTATTTTTCTGAGTCTTTCAGAAAAATCTGATATCAGTGTATTCCCCCCTCATACACTGATTATACTCATTTTGGGACCAACAAGTGGTATCAGAGCAGTGGTTCAAAAGACCACTGACTTTGTTTACCAACAGTTTCTGAGGAGAAACTTTTGGTGGTCTACTGAATTGATCTCGTTTCTGAAAACTGCATATCATGGGATCCGGTTCTAAACGCCTCGAGGGCAATCTTCCTGAATTATCTATTGACAATTATGACTATTGGAAATTCAGGGTACTCGCACATCTCTATTCCATCCATGATCAGATGCCTCTGGTGATTGAGCAGGGTCCGATCAAATTCATGAGGAATCTTCAGATGACCTGGCCTGTTGCTGGCAATGTTCTTGTTCCAGCTGCCGGAGATGAAAAAGTGGAGAGGTCTGTGCTTAATTCTGATCAGATTAAGCAAATCGGACTGGATAATGTTGCTAAGAACATTATACTCCACACCGTTTCTTACGAGAATTCGGTCAGGCTCATGCACCTTAGGACTGCAAAGGAGATTTGGGATGCCTTGAGGGAGATGAGTGAAGGATCAGAAAAGATCAAGGAGAACAAGAGAGATCTTGCAATCAGGAAGTTTGAGGCTTTCCGGATGTTAGAGGGAGAGTCCATCGATCAGATGGAAGCTCGGTTCATTAAGATTATGAACGAGCTAGCAACCCTTGGGAAGAAGTTTCCCAAGAGGGAGGTGTCTTCAAAAATCCTGAACTGTCTCCCTGAAAGATGGGACACAGGAGTGATCTTGTTGAAGAACACTCAGGATCTCACCAACATTACTCACTCTCACCTATTCTCAGAGTTAAAGGCTCTGGAATTCAACCTCGATAAGAGGAAGAAGAAGGGTGTTGTCAGTGAGGAGAAGACTTCTGAAAAGGAAAAGAGCGTGGCTCTTAAAGCTACTCCTGAGCCTGAGGCTGGATCTGGTTCTAAGTCACTGAAGGACATGAACAAGGATGAGCTGGCCTTGGAGTACAGCCCGATGGCGCGGCATTTCGAGAAACTGAACTCTCGATTCGGAAGGTATAAGAAATTTTATACTGACAGCTCTGATCGCAGGTACTCCAGCCCCAGGAGATCGAGTCCCCGAAGAGAAGAAATGAGGGGTTCAGATTCCAGGAGGGATCGCAATGAGCCTGAGTGACGAAGAGATGAGAAGAGGAGAGATGATGAGCCCAGAAGATCCAGCTCCAAACCTGAACGATCATCAGGGAGCAGGAGGGAGTCATCTGATAGAAGGTACACTGACAAGAAGTTTGCTTCTGATGTAGATCAGTGCTACCACTGCAAGAAGACCGGACATTATTAGTATGATTGTCCGGAGCTCAGTGCTCGTGAGCGAGAGGATCAGAGAGCCAAGAGAGAGCTCAGGGCATCAGACTGGAGAGCATTGCTAGCTGAGGATTCCTCAGATTCAGATGGCCCAGGACGCCGGTCCCCTGAACTCTTCTCCGATGAGGAGTATGATGACCTCTGCCTGATGGCAGATGATGAGGTAGAGCAATTGATGGTTGACTTCTCAAGGCTGCAGGAGACTCATACTCACACAGTGGATGTGAATGCACAACTGAGTGGGGAGAACGATCGATTAACTGAGTCTCTCAGAGTAAGAGATACAGAGGAAGCCCTCAGATTAGTACATCTTCAGGAAGAGCTGCTTCATGCTCGGAACAAGCATGATGAAGCTCCACTGGAGGTAGAAAGACTAAAGGGTTTAATCAGCTCGCTGATTGAGACTCGTGACACTGATTTGTTTCTTGCTCAGGAACAACTGATGATTGAGCGAATTGCTCTAAGAGTAATGTTCGAAACTGAGTGGCAAGCTCGCCTTTGTGCTGAGCAAACTACTTGGGTTCTTGAGCTGATCTCAAAAGAGAAAGCTCATGAAGAGTTGGTGCTTCAGTACACCACTGAAATTGAGGCCCTGAAAGAAACAAATGGGCATCTTGAGGTTAAGCTGAAGAAGTTATACACATCTACCCAAGTGGTTGATGAGTTAACAAGTTTCTCTCAGATGACCGATGGTGCTAAAGCTGGGTTAGGCTATGATGCCTCAAAAGACCCAAAAGGCAAGAAGAAGAGAGGTACTTCAGGGAGCAACTCTCAGAAGAAGTTTGTCCCTGCCCTAACTGATGACAAGAGCTCAAGTGTTGCTCGTCAGGACAAAGGCAAAGGGAAGGAGAAAATGCCTGCTGAACCTGTCAGGCAAAGGACTGAGGAACCAAGGCCAAAACCTAACGGAAAGGTCAAGGCTCCTCATCCTGAGTCAATGAAGACAGATCAAGGGAACTCCAAGGCTCAGCCTAGGAATCCTTAATCTGGGAAGAACTCTGCTCCCAGCACTTCTCAGGCCCAGTCTAGAAATGCTCAGGGTGGAAGGAACTCTAGACAGAGGAGGCCTCAGGCAAAGCCAAGGACTACTGAGGTCCAGACTCCTCAGACAGGGCACAGAGCCCATCAGGAGCGTCCCAATCCTCAAAGGAGAAGGACTAACCAGGTGGCCTCTGAAAGGTAACGGAGACCTGACTCCGGTAACACTCAGGCCAGACCTCAAGTGCCAAGAGATCAGGCCCGAGCTGCTCCTTCTCGGGATCAAACTCAGCCCAATGCACCCAGGCCAAGGAGGAATAGGAGGCCCACCCCCAGGAATCAATATAGGGCTCCTGAACCTCAAGCTGACACCCATACACCCTCAACTTCCCAGGCACAAAGGAAGAAGACTGTGTATGTTGATGTTTCAGGGAGATAGGTTTACACTTCTGATGCTATCAGAATTGTTAAACAAATCTGGATCCCTAAGGGTATGGCTGACTCAGTAGGACCCAATACGAGTTGGGTACCTGAGGCCTGATTCTTTTCAAGTCGTTGCGGGCTACAAGAAGAGGAAGGAGGATCTGATGAAGGACTGGTACTTGGACTCAGGATGTTCCAGGCACATGACCGGAATTCGTGATCTCCTTCAGGATTATGTAGCTCAGGAAGGCCCGCAGGTAACCTTTGGTGATTACTCTAAGGGTTTCACCAGAGGATTCGGAACCCTTGTTATTGGCTCTGTCACTGTAATGAATGTATCATATGTTGAGGGACTGAGACATAACTTACTCTCGGTCAGTCACTTTTGTGACCGAGGATATAGTGTAGAATTTACATCTAACATGTGTCTTGTGAAGGACAAATCTACACTACAGGTTCTGATTACAGGTGTCAGGAGGGGCAATGTATATTTTGCTAACTTCAAGAGCAGCCCTCCTGAAACTTGTTTGGTCGCTAAGAACTCCTCTGAGCTCAGTTGGCTTTGGCATAAACGCCTGAGTCACTTAAACTTCAAGATTATTAACAAAATTTCAAGACTTTCTCTTGTAGATGGTCTACCAAATGAAGTTTTTAGCAAAGACCACGTGTGCGGAGCATGTCAGGAAGGCAAGCAAACCAAAGCCTTATTAAAGAGAAATAAGCCTTCTCAACTGACAGAGTGCTTCAGCTTCTGCACATGGATCTTTTTGGTCCAGTTACTCCTATCAGCATAAATGGTAGGAAATATACCCTTGTGGTTGTTGATGATTATTCCAGGTACACATGGGTTATTTTCTTACTGAACAAGAAGGAGACTCAGGTCAAGCTTCCAGAGTTACTCAAGCAATTGAGTACTGAACAGGGTCAGAGCATTGTCAGGATCCGATCAGATCGAGGAACAGAGTTTATTAACTCTATTATAACTGACTTTTGTACTAACCATGGTATAGCTCATGAGACTTCTGCAGCCAGGACTCCTCAGCAGAATGGGGAAGCTGAAAGAAGGAACCGGACCCTGAAGGAAGCTGCCAGGACCATGTTGGCTGAGTCAGGACTGCCCAAGAAGTACTGGGCTGAAGTAATCAATACTGCTTGCTACACTCAGAACTGATCTATGCTGAACAAACAACATGCTCAGACACCTTATGAAACTTGGAACAAGAGGAAGCCTCGCATCTCTTATTTCCATATTTTTTGGTGTAAGTGTTTCATCCTGAACAATGGGAAAGACCAGCTGAAAGTCTTTGATAGCAAATTTGATGAGGGAGTTTTCTTAGGATACTCCTCAGTCAGTAAAAGCCTTCAGGGTGTATAACTGTCGGACCCTTTGTGTGGAGGAAACACATCATGTTGTGTTTGATGAGACTACATCAGTGCATAGGAAACAGGTTCCGTGTCCTGACACTGAGGGGGTTACCAAGAGGATAACGAGACTGAGCCTGATGAATCCTGAATTCAAGATCAAGCTTGTCAGTGCTCCCAAGGGATGGGATGATGATGATGATGATGATCAGGATGGACCTCAGGCCAACCCTCAGCAAGCCCCAGCCTCGGAGAATGTTGAGTCTCAGACTCAACCTGAGGTACGTATTGTCGGTGATGATGCTTCTGCACCTGAGACAGTTACTGAGTCCAACTTTGTAGGGGGAAACAATGTCTCTGATATTGGCCAACCCTCAGGAAATGACTCAGTATCCCTTGTTCTTGCTCGTTCTGCTTCTTTGCCCGTTATTATAGAGACTAATGTTTCAGGATCAGGCGAGGGAACGTCAGCAGCTCCCAGTGCTCCCGTCAGCAGGAGGCGATGGCTAGATGATCACTCATTGGCTGATATCATTGGTGATATCAATGAGGGGGTCAGGATGAGGTTGTCCTTTGGTGAGAGCGCTATGTTTTGTTGTTTCCTGAGTGATCAGGAACCTAAGAGCATAGAAGAAGCTCTTACTGATCCCAACTGGATCCTAGCCATGCAGGATGAGCTCAATCAGTTTGAGCGGAATCAGGTTTGGGAGTTAGTTGAGAGGCCTAGGCGTCAACATGTTATTGGCACCAAGTGGGTCTTTAAGAAAAAGAGGGATGAGAAGAATGTTGTGGTCAGGAATAAGGCCAGACTGGTAGCAAAGGGTTACTCTCAGGCCGAAGGAATCGACTATGATGAGACCTTCGCTCCGGTCGCAAGGTTGGAAGCAATCAGGTTGTTTCTGGCATATGCAACATTCAAGAAATTCAAGTGTATCAGATGGATGTAAAGATCACCTTTTTGAATGGTGTACTGAACGAGGAGGTCTATGTTGAGCAACCTCCAGGGTTCGAAGTTGGTGACAAGGTATATCACCTGAAGAAAGCTCTTTATGGCCTGAAGCAAGCTCCGAGAGCTTGGTATGATACACTATCCCAATTCCTGATAGACCACGGGTTCGTGAAAGGAACAGTGGACAGGACCCTCTTCCGGATATCCGAAGGGGAGGACATTCTCTTGGTTCAGATTTATGTGGATGATATAATATTTGGATCTCCTAATCCGAAGCTTTGTGAGAAATTCTCCAAGCTGATGACTGGGAAATTTGAGATGTCAATGATGGGAGAGATGAATTTCTTTCTGGGTCTCCAAGTCAGGCAAACTGACTCCGGAATCTTCATAAATCAGTCCAAATATGCGAGGGATTTGATTCAGAAATTCAGAGTTCAGTCCAGTAAAGTCTCACGTATTCCCATGAACACAAATGAGAAGCTGGACCCTGACAAAGAAGGAGTCTCAGTAAATCAGACTGAATACAGGGCACTGATAGGATCTTTATTGTACCTTACTACTAGTCGTCCTACCATCACTTATGCAGTCGGAGTGTGTGCAAGATATCAGTCTGATCCAAAGAAGAGTCATCTAGAAAGTGCCAAAAAGATACTTAAATACCTGAAGGGTACAGTCAACTTAGGACTCTGGTATCCCTCTGATGACAACCTAGAACTGACTGGCTATTCAGATGCAGATTATGGAGGCTGTAGACTTGATAGGAAATCAACTACAGGCACATGTCAGTTTCTAGGGAGTAAGCTGATCTCTTGGTTTTCAAAGAAGCAAACCAGTGTTGCAACGTCTACTACTGAGGCTGAGTATATGGCGGCAGGCAGTTGTTATTCTCAGATCCTTTGGCTAAAACAGCAACTGAGAGACTACCAAGTTGAGGCCACTGAAGTCCCAATTTATTGTGACAATAATAGTGCCATTGCCATATCCCAAAACCCAGTCTTACACACAAGGTGTAAGCATGTAGACATCAGGCATCACTTTATCAGAGATCATGTTGAGAAGAAGGACATCAGGATGGAGAGAGTCCCTACTGATAAGTAGAGAGCTGACATACTGACAAAGGCTTTGCCTGAAACCAGATTTGTTGAGCTATCAGTAGAATTAGGACTCCTTGACCCAGGCTTAGGAGATTCAATCTGAATCTCTGATCAGAATGCACAAGGTCAGGGGGAATGACTAATATGGACTCAGGATGAAGGAATCTCAGAGAGATTGTGAATGGTTGTAGGGGGAACATTCAGTATGAAAAGGATGATCAGTATAGACTGACTAAGATTCAGGACACTGAATTCAGGGCTTGTCATCCTGATAGGTCACATGTGGTATCAGTCAGAATACAAATCTGACTGACTGGTATGTTTCCTGATTTATGTCTAGTCATCTGATCTTGCATGCATCATCCTTGATACTGTTTGTTGTTTTGTCAAATCAATTTAATTTGTCATTTAATCCTAGCCATTCATTTAATATTCGGTTATTATTTAATGTAATTTATTTTAATTAAATACGGACATGCTCTGACGCGCATTTAATGCACAGTGGGCGGGAACAGTTTTCGATAAAGTTTTGACCCATTACTTTTGAAAATCCGAAGAGTCTCTATGCATCTTGTGCCTTAATCTTAACCTTTGAATCTCATAAGTCACTATTTTCTGAGCCATCCGATTAAAACTGAATTTTAGTATAAATAAGGGAAGTTTGTGCTATTGCAACCTTTATGCACCTAAATCTTTTCTTGATATATTTCTCTCTGTGAACCGATCTTCTTCATTCTTCATATTATTTCCATGGCTTCTCCTTCGGTGGATTCATTTTTTGGGAACCTATTTCACCTAAGAAATGAAATACACTGGGAACCATTTGGAGATTTTACCTCCAATCATCCTGACATATTACCTGTAAAGGAGCTTTTCGAAAATGTAGGTCTTCTAGGTTTTATCACTTCCAGACCCCAGAGACTCCATCCCAGACTTGTTGCTGTTTTCTATATCAAAATGGCGCAGAACAAGGACTCCCAGGAGTGGGAAACATGCATTCCCCTAACTTCATGTGTGAAGGGGAAAGATGGTGAGGAAGAGATGACCAGTAGGTGGGTCACTCTCAACATCAGGCAGAAGATTAGAGAGGTTCTTAATCTTCCTCATTCTGGACGAAGCCCTGTTGATTATGGGTTTGGGACCGAGAAGGATTATCTCCAGTCCCTCTGCGATAGTGATGTGATCCTGAAGTCAGGTCTGAACAAGTCAGTTCTGAGAACAAAGAATCGTCACTTCTTCGATCTGACGAGTCAGGGAGTGATGGGGATTGCTGGAGGACTAGAGCAGATCTCACGGCCGAAATTGTATACGATGATGGCAATCTCTGACGCCTCAGTGCATAACTTTAACTGCGAGGATTACTTCCTCCAATTGCTGGTAGCTGAGACCAATAAAATCAAATACTCGCCGGAGGGTCAGGCGACATTTGAGGCCAAAATGCACTTTGGCACCAAGATTTCTCTGATCTTGGAGACCCTGGATCTCGGTGATGTGGATCAAGCCCAATCACTTGAGATTCCAGTGAAAATCGATCTTTTCAGAGCTTACTCCGGTGATGCTGGCACCAAGAAAAGACCAAGGACTCAGAAGAAGAAGGCTCAGGCGAGCACAACTGGGAGAGTCAAGGCTCAGACGGGCAAATCTTCAGAGTCCGATATTATGAAGCCAGCGGAGGACAAACCTAAGCCCTCAGAACCCAAACAACAGAAGCTGACATTCCTTTATCCGGGTTCAGAGGAGCGAAAGAAGAAGCTCGTGGAAGAGCAAGCTGCTGAAGAAATGATTCAGCATGCACATCCGGAGAGGGTATCAGCTCAGGTTGCTCTTGAAATCGCCCCTATCTCTGCCATTCCGGATGTTGCACCCACTGATCCGAACCCACTGATCCTAAACATTGCATCAACTTATCAGGGTTTGGAGGCCCCCTCGGGTGAGGATCAGGGGGAACCTGTTCAGGAGGAAGGAGTTCAGAAGGAGGTTTCTGAAGGAGCTCAGGCTGAAGCCCCATGGCCATTCCCTGCGCCTGATGAGAACACATTGCCAGATTTTGAAATAGTGGCAAGGGGAACGATGGCTGAGATGGTGGAGAGAAGGTTTCCTGACCTCTCAGATGCTCAGAAGGAGGCTGTTGTGCAACTTCACACCTATGCCATGATCAGGAGTGCCACCTGGCCTGAACTCAGTCAGCTCGGAGAGTTGAAAGGATGGGACAATATTGCTGAATCAGAGGCTGCCCTCTTTGATCATTTTGACGTTAACTCTCTACATCACCTGATCAAGATGGTAGACTTTATCAGAACTGTCCAACGCATTTATCCTGAGCCCGAGCCTCAGAGAGTTGAGAAGGAGAAGGAAGTAGAGAAGGAAGCTGAGAAGGAGGTGATTGAGATTGCTGATGTAGCTCAGCAAGGTGGCACTGAAGGGGTCAGTGCACCGGCCGATGAAGCAATTCTGGGACCCGGGTTTGCGAAGGCTTCAGGAGAGGGTCCAACAGGTCTGGTCCGAGTCAGAGGAAAATGGATCACTCCCGAATCGCTATATGTTCAGAACTCCTCACGAGCCCTTGCCAATCTTCACAGAAGGGTAATTATCATCGAGAGAAAAACAAGCCGGGTTGGTTCAAATTCTGAAGTGCTGCAAAAGAAGATGAATAGGCTGGATCGTGACCTGAATGAGATGGGGACTGACACGCATGCAGCTATTGATCTTCTTGGAGAAGTCAGAACTCAACACTCAGTAGATCTCACTGTTATCTCTGAGCAAGCAAAAGGGGCCATTCAAAGCTGCAATCAAATGGTCTCTGATGCGCAAACTCAGCAGGAGAACAAGCTTGCCACTTTTCTTGATCAACAACTGCCTGAAAGAATTGATCAACTGGTTGATGAAAAGTTAGCCAAGCTGAAGGCTGAACTGAAGGATGAGCTGCTGAGTGAGATGTCTGCACAGGAGAAGGTGGAAATTGCATCTACCCTGGACAACAGAATGGCGAACTTCGAAGGTCGACTGAAGGCTGCACACAATTCAGCCATTGATAAGCTCAGTGTCGGCCTAAGAGGGATGGCAGGGCAGATTGGGCAGCTACAGGGCAAGCACACTGAGATGGACAGTCAGTTCACTTTGTTGGCGGAGTCAGTAAACGAAGTTGTCAAGCGAATCAATGACGATGATGCCAAAAAGGGGGAAGAAGG
This sequence comes from Prunella vulgaris, assembly GCA_026898435.1. Classification (NCBI taxonomy): domain Eukaryota; kingdom Viridiplantae; phylum Streptophyta; class Magnoliopsida; order Lamiales; family Lamiaceae; genus Prunella; species Prunella vulgaris. The sequence continues at coordinate 533,435 of JAPKLY010000127.1, read as the reverse complement.
GAAGCAAATTGCTACAACTGGTAAAGCCAAGAAGAAGAACTTCCCCCCTGAACTGAAAGCGGCGGATAGAAAAAGGACAAGGTCCGTCGCCGCCATCGAAGCTGCTGAAGGTTCAGATCCAAAGAGATTAAGGCCCTCTGAGGATCCCACTCTGGAACCTTTGTATAAGGAGATGGAGGAACAGATGAATCCGGGGTTAACCACTCAGGAAAAGATGGTGATGACTGAGGCGGAGAAGATAGCGAAGATGAAGGAGATTTCGCTGCTCAGTCAGATCCAACGGCTAAAAGAGTCCAATGAGTACCTGACTTCGCAGGTTCAGAAGAAGAAAATTGTGCCTTCTGGATCTCGAACGAAGACTCAGAGGAAGTTGGTGGTCAATCCAGAACAAGGTCCTCCTCCTCTTCAGTTCGTTGAGGATTTCATTCTGATAGAGATGTTGGAGGTATGGATTCCAATCCGGAATAGGTGGGCTTACCTTTTCTATGTGGTGGGGTTATGGGATGATCAAACTGAAGAAAAAGACATCATACTCCATCACTGGATGGCACAGGAGCATCCGGATCTATGGGCTGAAATAATCAGACATGCTGACACAGAAGGTGTAGAGATTGCTCCTCTGGAATTCATTAAGTATCCTCCTCCACTCTTCAGGAACTCCAAGCAACTGGACCGGAAAGCGATATCAGAAGAAGTCGTCAGAGTAGGATGCACTGCCGGGGCCGTTGGTGATCGGAACAGGATGAAGAAGGTCCTGAACCGAGTCTTGGAGATGTATGAAATTCCTCTAGCTGCTTGGAATAAGGATGAAGAATAGATCAGGAAATAGTTGCTCAGGAATTGTAATAACTTCAGGATAATTGTAACTCTTATATCAATCAATGAAGTTATTTATTTTTCCTGAGTACAACTTCTTGTTGACTCCTGAATTTACTTTTCTGAATCCTTATCAAGAACTGTACTAACCCATTCCTTGTTTTCATCTTATAGACTAAGTACCTAGTTTGTCAGGTGGTACTGAGTTGCTCTCACTGACTAAGTCAGTTGATTGTATAGATGAATAGGAATTTGCTTAAGGGTTTTGGCATCATCAAAAAAGGGGAATTGTTGGGACAATCTGAGTATTTTGATTAGATCCCAAAACCCCTGATGAATCTGCCTAAGTATAGTTGTTCAGAATCAAATAGTTCAGGATAGTTAGGTTAGGAATTCAGTACAGGAGGAACTTGCTGAAGACTAAAGAATATTGGAGTCGACCCAATTTACTGAAGTCTGAAGTGTAATCCATCCTGAAGGAGTCAGTCAGTCTTGCTGTAGATTGCCTGGTCTGAAGCTGAAGATCGAAGCCTGATGATCCGTCCTGAAGTCAATCCTGAAGTACCATTGGCTGATGTTTCTACTGAGTACACTAAGCATACTCAGGACAGAACTTAGTCAGTGAAGAGTAAATGTAACCTAGCAGGCTGTGCTGAATGCACATAAGACCTGACTTAGGCCTTGGTTCAGTTTACCTGAATCATGTAAGTCCAAAGCAAAAAGGTTACACATACTGGGCTGAATAACCTATCAGGCTGTGCTGAATGCACATAAGACCTGACTCGGGCATTAGTTCAATTCACCTGAACCATGTAAGTCCAAAGCAAAAAGGTTATTCACGCTATGGGACAAGAGACAAAGAGAATGTCAGTAAGACTCCAATGAGACAAACATTCAGACTGAGTTATGTACAAGAGACTCAGAGTATTGAATGTACGAGAAAGTACAAATGTCTGAAAGTCAACTAGCCGTTAGAACGGAGAGCCAATGATCTTTCAACACGTATGTACGGAGTCTGCGCAACATTTAGTGCGACATTTAATGCGTCTCAGAGTTGCAGGCGATGGGACAAACTTGCCAGAATAAGCATGGCGATTAGGTCAAACAGTATTTCTAGTCTGCAACCACCCTAAAATAGGAAAGATTTGATTTGATCTCCTCCAACGGATCTATTTTGAATCTTGCCTATAAATATGGAGAGCCTTGCACCCATTCAAGGCAAACGGGAAATTTCCAAGAGAAAACTCTCAAGAATCCAAGCTCTCAAAGCATACTATAAGCAACACTCTGCAATTAAATTTCCTTAGTGTTGTAGTAGGATTCACTCTGTATTTGCTTAGATCGATAGCTCTAATATTTAGCATTGTTTTGTATTGCTAGAGCTATCTTAGCTGGAAACCAGAATACCAAACCACTCAGGGTGTGAGATTGGTTGGTTAGAAGGACTGGGACTTGTAAAACGCCCAGGGGTCAATTCCTAAGAGAGGAAGTTGGCTATTCATGTCCCTTGGCACGTAAAAACCAAGTACCTATCCTCAGGGTTTTGAGGATAGCTTCCTGTTAAATCAGGTCGTGGACGTAGGAGTTGGTTATCTCCGAACCACGTTAAAAAGTCCCCTGTGTGCTGATTTACTATTCTGTTCAGGATCATAACTGTCATCATAATAAACTGAACATTCTGCATTGTTTTTTATCTTTAGGACTGAATCAATCATCCTGAATCTTAATACTGTGCACTCAGCCTTGACCACCAGTTTACTAAGCAACTCAGTGAAAATGTTTTCAGAAACTAAAACGAGTAGAAACTAAGGGCTCACCTTCCGCACGTACTCTAGCTTACTGAGATAGTAGTCCAACTGACTTGCTTCCTAGCAGTCAGTAGGTTTGTTATCTCTACTGAGCTTCCGAGCACATTACTTACACTCAGCTTAATCGACTCGTTACTGAACTGTCCCTGCTGCCCCTGTGGACCTTCAGCATACTGAGTAATTCAGGAAATCCTGACTGAGCGTGTTAGAGCATTTTTCTGAGTCTTTCTGAAAAATCTGATATCAGTGTATTCCCCCCCATACACTGCTTATACTCATTTCGGGACCAACAGGAAGCCATTCTGTCGGCCAACCACATTCTGAATAAAATTCCACATAAAACTAAGGATCATACACCTTATGAGATGTGGAAAAAGCAGAAACCATCGTATAAATACCTCAAAGTGTGGGGGTGTTCGGCAAAGGTTGAAGTGCCAGGTCCTAAACAAGTTAAGATTGGCCCCAAGACGGTCGATTGTATCTTTATAGGATATGCACTTAACAGTAGTGCTTATCGGTTTCTGATTCATAAATCAGAAGTACCCGATATGTCAGAAGGCACTACAATTGAATCAAGGAATGCCATATTCTTTGAAAATATCTTCCCTTGCAGGAACAAGAAAGAGGTGAGTTCAAACAAGCGAACTCATGAGGAAAGGAATGACACTGCAGAGCCTTCTACTCAAGAGAGTGAAGAGCCTAGACGCAGTAAAAGAGCAAGGATTGATAAAACTTTTGGTCCGGATTTCTTCACTTATGTGTTAGAGGAAGATGAACCAAAGTCAATCATAGAAGCTATGTCTAGACCAGATGCACCACTCTGGAAGGAAGCTATCAACAATGAGATTGACTCCATTCTGCAGAATAATACGTGGGAGTTAGTAGACCTCCCTAAAGGTTGCAAGACCTTAGGATGCAAGTGGATCCTTAAAAGAAAATACAAAGCAGATGGATCAATAGATAAATATAAGGCCCGTTTGGTAGCAAAGGGTTTTAGACAAAAGGAAGGATATGATTTCTTTGATACATATTCACCTGTCACAAGAATAACTTCCATTCGTGTACTAATTGCAATTGATGCTTTGCACAATCTTGAAATACATCAAATGGATGTTAAGACTGCCTTTCTCAATGGAGAAATAGATGCTGAAATCTATATGGATCAACCAGAAGGTTTCATTGCACCTGGGAATGAGAAAAAGGTATGCAAACTCGTTCGATCACTGTATGGACTTAAACAAGCTCCAAAACAGTGGCACTTGAGATTTGACAATATTATGTTGTCAAATGGGTTTCATATTAATGAAAGCGACAAGTGTGTGTATATAAAAAATACACCAAATGGATTTGTCATCTTATGTTTATATGTTAACGACATGTTGATTATGGGAAATAATCACAATGTCATAATTAATACGAAAAACATGTTAAACAAAAACTTTGACATGAAAGACTTGGGATTAGCAGATGTGATTCTTGGAATCAAAATTGAGAAGACGTCAAATGGAATACCTCTAACACAGTCTCACTATGTTGAGCAAGTTTTGAGAAAATTCAATGCCTTTGACGATCCACCTGCTAAAACACCTCTTGAACTGAATGTTCACCTGAAAAAGAATAGGGGGGATCCGGTTGCTCAACTGGAATATGCAAGGATCATAGGAAGTGTGATGAACATAACTAATTGTACACGCCCTAATCTTGCGTGCTCAGTGAACAAACTGAGTCGATTCACGAGTAATCCAGGAGTCGAGCACTGGAAGGCTCTTAAGAGAGTATTACAATACTTAAAGTATACCCTTGATTATGGGCTTCATTATACAAGGTATCCAGCAGTTCTTGAAGGATACAGCGATGCAAACTGGATATCCGACACTAAAGACTTATTTTCAACTAGTGGATATGTATTCACTATTGGAGAAGCAGGCGTGTCTTGGAAGTCTACAAAACAGACTTGTATAGCCCGTTCCACTATGGAATCAGAATTCATCGCTTTAGATAAAACCGGTGAAGAAGCCGAGTGGCTTCGAAACTTTCTAGAAGATATTCCATGTTGGAACAAACCAGTACCATCAGTAACGGTACACTGTGACTGTCAAACTGCTATTGGTAGAGCTTTGAACAGCATGTATAACGGAAAGTCTAGACACATACGTCGTAGACACAATT
>JAPKLY010000127.1:510511-528242 GCA_026898435.1 Prunella vulgaris | reverse complement strand
CAGCATGTATAACGGAAAGTCTAGACACATACGTCGTAGACACAATTCTGTTAGACATTTGATCTCAACTGGTGTGATATCCATTGACTATGTGAAGTAAAAGGATAATATTGCGGATCCACTCACCAAGAGTATAAACCGAGATCAAATGAACAAGCTGATAGAAGGAATGGGTCTGAAACCCACAAACAGAACTAACACAGTGGTAACCCAACCATGATGACTGGAGATCCCAAGAACTTGGTTCAATGGGAAAACAAAACTGTGAAGGTTGTAAAGAAAACACTTGAGAAATATGACCATTCCTGACAGCACAATATCAAGTGTTAAGACCCGTAACATGTGGTAAAGGTTAAGTTTTTGAAACTTTTAATGATTCCAAATAGAATGAGTATGATGGGATACTCAAATGGAGATCACCTATATAAATGAGAAGTGAGGGCCGCTTCGACCAAACATTTATAAATACAAATGGCGTCCATGGCCAGAATGGACAAAAAACGTGAGAACAAACAAAGTCAAAACTGAGTTGTGTCTACATCGTTGATTCGGTATACACTAAGGAGGACTAGTTCAAGGCACTGCGTCCACTAAGCCGCCGGTGTACCCGATGGTGTAAGACTACGGAAAGTTCAAGGCCACAAACCACTTATCCGGAAGCAATGAAGTTTCACATGAATAGGTGCGATTTTCACTCATGTGGGGGATTGTTGTAATTGGTTTAGAAAATTGAGTTGTAATGCTCTAATTGGACCAATTTACTGGAGGGCAAAATGGTAATTTCCATATGACTATGTATAGTCGATGCGCTCTACTCGCGGAGTAGATCGTCACGGTATTTTTCGTTCTCAAAACCGAATTACGGTGAGTGAGAAATTAATTCCTAAAGTATGGATATTAATTCAAGTTGATGTGGGTCCATATGGGAGTAAGTTAAAAGATGGAATCTTTTAACTATCCCACATTGGAAAAACTATAAAGGAATTCATAGTATATATATAGGAGTTTCATGATGGTATTCAAAATAGGCTAAGGGAGTCTCTCCCATTAGCCACGCGAGCGCGCGCCGCCGCCGTCGTCCATCCAGCCGGCCGGCCGCGCCGAGCCGAGTCCGTGGCCGTGGACTTGGATCTTGGCAATTGGTCTTTGGGTGGTCTTTGGGCCTTTGGCCCACTCTCTATATCCTTTTAGAGACCCAAAGATGTGAAATGGGTCGACCCAATTGGTGACCCGGAATACCTCTGCCGATCGTCTACGTCAGCGATCCGAAGAAGCTCAATCCGAGCACTAGCCAGGACGTATTTCGTCTTGCGGGCAAAGGTCTCACCTTGACTCGGTTTATTATTTTGTTTGTCATTTTCCATTGTTTTCATATAATCGTAGTTATTCTGTCCTGTGTTTTTAAATACCACTACTAAAAACAACACTTCGCACTTCACACATAAAGATGAAGCCTTGTGTAGATCGTCGTCTTTCAAATTGTGCCATAAATCAAGCAATTGATCGTGTAATTAGATGAATCCCTGATTATTCTATGGAAGATAAAGTAAATTATCTGCAAATTAGGCGGTCGTCTGTCATTTTGTTGAAAGAAAATATGGAAAATTATAGACTAGACCAACTAACAAAAATATGAAGTTGGGCTGAAATCATTTGGGCTCAAATAAAAATTGGCTAAAAAATAGCCCAATTTGATCTTATTCAAATTAAATTTTAGGTTAAGAATTGCCTAAAGAAATAAATTGGGCGGCCCACATATATATTCATTCCTCCAAAAGTTCAATAACAAATAGAACCAAAATTTATTTTTCTTAATCCTTAATTACTTTTTTCTAATTATGCTGACATTTTTAGTGACCTAGATGTTGATAGGCGAACTACCCAAGGATAATTGTGGAATTAATTAGTCTAAGGTTAGGAAAGTCGCCGACATGCTTAAAGAGCTACGTCGTCAATCTCGACCGGAGTCAACATAAAGAAGCTCGTCGTGAAGAGGTAGAAGCTCGCCCAGGTAACTAACCATGTCCGAGAGAGAAGGTCGGCGAGAAGCTCGCCCATGATCAAAGAGACCAAGCCAGAGTCCACCTCTACACTGCTTCGAAAATCATGCAAGGCCTAGAAGCTCGCCAGGGAAGCTTGCCTAGGACCAGGACATTGGCAGCGTATACATATAAAGAGCAAGTAGATATGTAGGAGGACAAGCTTTGTCAAGGTAGCACTGTGAGGGACCGAGACGAGGGTCAAGAACCCTTGTCGACACCTAAAGCCAAATAGGCTCATAAGGTGCCACCTCACACTTGTACACTTATAAATAGGTGTCTCTTGTATCATTCTCTCTCGAATTGAATCATAATACAACATTCATTTTCTCTCTCTACACTCTCCATTTTCGATCTCTATATTATCCCCCAAGAACACTAAGAACATAAATCTTAGATTATTGTTTGATAGGATTAATATGCCATAACAAGCCACATGACAAACATCATTAGTAAATTCTATCAATAATTTAGCGCTAGAAGGAGGGTGTCGAACCTCCGGTCTTTGAAATCTTCCTGTTCATATTGGAAATGGGAGAGTTGAAGAAAAAGGAAGTTTACACATATATGTACACAAAAGACAGAGGCGGTAGGGCCAAAAAATTGGATTCATTTATCAAAGTTCACACTGAAAAAAAAAAGAAGAAAATTTCCAAAATTCACCCCAGTTATCACAAGATCGATGTGTTCATCGGAACTGGGAATTAAAAGTCACTGCCTTGCTACGCATCTAACTAACCACCTGAATCAAATCGGAGAAAGGCACCGGAAGCCGTCGAAGAAAGCCAAGGCTGTGGCTCATCCTTTGTCACCAGAAGCACAACCACCATGCCGGAGTAAGGAGGAGGGTTGTTGCAGATAAAGCCCAGTATAACAGCTATAAAATTTGCTGAAAGGGCACTGTTGAGTGTTGACGCCGAATGTATGAAGAGAAGTCTATGTGCACATTTAATGGGGGCAGGTCTTACCTCAAAAGCTGCAACGATTCCAGACCATCCGATGGTCAGAGCTAATCTTAGCCGTACACCATTCGTTCAACCCATTTAATTTTGTTACGATAGTGACACGTGTCATCACTAGCTGAGTCAACAAGATCTTGGGAGTACCACACCCTATCAGTCGCAACCTCCGGTAGCGAGCTCAACCAAGCTCCATTCTCGCACCATCGGATCAGGCGACCTCGCCTCCATTCCTGGATCCAAGTTGCTCTCGGAACAGGGCTCTACCCACCAACTTGCTCGTGTAATCTGATGAAGCCACACACTAACACTGTTTGCTCGCCGACGTAAAACTACACAGCTGCTCGACAGTCTATATAAAATTGTTCACACTAACACTGTTTGCTCGCACCTCAACACGTCTGCTCGCCGATCGCGAATTACTTGCCAACTTCTGGTTGTTCATCCACAAGCTGCGTTGCTCGCCAAAAATCACAATTGTTCGCGTGCCGTAGCTACTAGCACATTGCCTAGTTAATTACGCCTCTCGAGTTGATCGGCGACATAAGCTACTCACTTGCAAGGGGTGCTCGCTGTTAGTTGTCCATGCCAATTGAAAGTATTTGCAGGCATTACTATCCGCCAAACAAACAAGTTATTTCGCCAAACATGAAGGTTGCTCGCCCAAACCTTGAAGATGTTTGTAGGCCTAACTGCTCGCATTTAAGCATTCGATGTTGTTCGCAGGGAAGTTATAAAAATTGCCACTCAAAAACATTGCTCGACGATATCCACTGTGCTTGCACCAAATCCTAAGTGCGAACAACCTGCTCATAGTTCGCTAATCTACATAGTTGGTCGCAAACTCTAGCCGCCTATAGAAAGAGTTGCTCGCCTACTATATGATTACGACGACAAGCTCGCCTGCTCGCCTGAGGTCGCCGGACTGGTTTTTTGTGGAAGCTCGCCTGCTCGCCTGAATACCAGTTGCTCGCGCCTGAATTGTGGTTGACGCGGAGTTTGCGAAGAAGGATTATTCAAATATTAATGTTGTTCTACGATGCGGTTATTTGCTCATACACTTGGGAATTGAGGGCTTTAACTACCTACTATAATTGTAGGTTGAATTATTAAACTAAGTATCCTGGGAGCAGAGAAAAAAAAAAGGAAAAAAAAAGAGGGACGTGGCGGATTTAATTGAAGAAGAGATGCTGGTGCACGTCTGATGGAGGTAGTTGGATAAAGAGTCTGATCTATTCAAATAAAAAGAAAAAAGAACGAAAGGAAAAAGAAGGTATGGAAAGTCTTACTTTAATTATACAATACTTGGGCCTAGTCATTTCATTTGTGCCTAATTATTTTATTTGGGCCCAGTTTATTTAAATTCAATAATTACTTGTCCATTTCAAAATAAATTAGTCTTGCAAAGAAAATTAATTACTTGCAAGATTAATTTAAGGGGAATAAAAATTACTTCTCAAAGTAATTAAACTCCCTACGGAAAATAATTGCAAATAAATAAATTAATCCTGTAAATTAAGCCCAATTTTTATATAAACCTAATATGCTTGACCTAAATTAATTAAATTAGTCTTGCAGAATAGAAATTAATTCTTTGCAGGATTAGTTTAGGAGAGAGAAAAATTGTTTCCTAAAGCAATTAGAATCCAGAAGAAAAAATTGCTTCTTAAAGCAATTAAATTCCAGAGGAAAAAATTGCTTCTTAAAGTAATTAAATTCCAGAAAAAATAAATTGCTTCCTAAAGCAATTAAATTCCAGAGGAATAAATAAATTGCTTCTTAAAGCAATTAAATTCCAGAGGAAAATTTTTGCTTCTTAAAGCAATTAAAATCCAGAATGCCTCCGGGCACGATTATCACCAGATGCCTTTGGGCACGATTATCCCTTCTTTATAGGCGATGTCCATCCCGCCTATATTGACGACGCCGCCTGTATAGGCGATGCGCCTCCCAAAGGCAAGATTCTGCCTATATAGGTGATGCGCCTTCTCGAAGCAGTAATACTTCTTGAAGGCACGATTATCCCGTCTTTATAGGCGATGTCCATCCCACCTATATTGACGACACCGCCTGTATAGGCGATGCGCCTCCCAGAGGCATGATTCCGCCTATATAGGCGATGCGCCTTCTCGAAGCAGTAATACTTCTTGAAGGCACGATTATCCCGTCTTTATAGGCGATGTCCATCCCGCCTATATTGACGACACCGCCTGTATAGGCGATGCGCCTCCCAGAGGCATGATTCCGCCTATATAGGTGATACGCCTTCTAGAAGCAGTAATACTTCTTGAAGGCACGATTATCCCGTCTTTATAGGCGATGTCCATCTCGCCTATATTGACGACGCCACCTGTATAGGCGATGCGCCTCCCAGAGGCATGATTCCGCCTATATAGGCGATGCGCCTTCTCGAAGCAGTAATACTTCTTGAAGGCATGATTATCCCGTCTTTATAGGCGATGTCCATCCCGCCTATATTGACGCCGCCGCCTGTATAGGCAATGCGCCTCCAAGAGGCATGATTCCACCTATATTGGCGATGCGCCTTCTCGAAGCAGTAATACTTCTTGAAGGCAGGATTATCCCATCAATTTAGGCGATGTCCATCCCGCCTATATTGACGCTGCCGCCTATATAGGCGATGCGCCTCCCAGAAGTATGATTCCGCCCATATAGGCGATGTGCCTTCTCGAAGCAGTCAACAGTTGAATGGGGGGTAGGAAACGATGTTGATAAAGAGCAGTTAGCTGGTTGTCTGACCCAAGAAGGCAGCTCAAGACTCGGACAAACAACTCGATGAACAGGTATGCGAGCGCGAAACTATTGATGCCTCAGCACTACACTGGGGGGGCAGACCCTGATACACAAAATCATCAAGAAGCAAAAAGCTCAAAATACGCAAGGACACTAGTCCCAAAAAACGTTATGGTCGATGCTCGAGGCAAAGGCCATCAAAGTGCCCAGGTTCACTAAGGTGTCTTTCTTAAAGGATCACTAAGAACCAGTGGCTACTAAAGTGCCTAGGTTCACTAAAGCATCCTTCTTAAAGGATCACTAAGAACCCACAGCCCAAAGATAAGAAAATGTTCACAACAGACGATTTAAAACGTCTAAGGCAAGGTTTTTAAAACCCGATCGCCCAAGTGAACAACTAAGCACAACTCGCTGTCCTAAGCGGTGTAAGACGAGTAATTCACGGTCCCAAGCAGCGTAAGACGAACAAATAAGTGCCAAATAAACAAGTACGATTCGCTGCCCGAAGCGGCGTAAGACGAACAATTCGCTTCCCTAAGTGGTATAAGATGAACAATTGCGTACCCATAAAGAATAAATATGAGCTACTTAAAAATAATAACATGCGGAAAACAAATAGAGGCCAAAGTAGGACGACGAAGTTGGGAATTCGCCTACACTTGAGCTCTCACCCACAGGGGCAAATCAGCTCGCCCACACATTAGAAGTATCATGATGTGGACGAGCTGGGGGCAAATGTTGATAGGCGAACTACCCAAGGATAATTGTGGAATTAATTAGTCTAAGGCTAGGAAAGTCGCCGACATGCTTAAAGAGCTACGTCGTCAACCTTGACCGGAGTCAACATAAAGAAGCTCGTCGTGAAGAGGTAGAAGCTCGCCCAGGTAACTAACCATGCCCGAGAGAGAAGGTCGGCAAGAAGCTCGCCCATGATCAAAGAGACCAAGCCAGAGTCCACCTCTACACTGCTCCGAAATCACGCAAGGCCTAGAAGCTCGCCAGGGAAGCTCGCCTAGGACCAGGACATTGGCAGCGTATACATATAAAGAGAAAGTAGATATGTAGGAGGACAAGCTTTGTCAAGGTAGCATTGTGAGGGACTGAGACGAGGGTCAAGAACCCATGTCGACACCTAAAGCCAAATAGGCTCATAAGGTGCCACCTCACACTTGTACACTTATAAATAGGTGTCTCTTGTATCATTCTCTCTCGAATTGAATCATAATACAACATTCATTTTCTCTCTCTACACTCTCCATTTTCGATCTCTATATTATCCCCCCAAGAACACTAAGAACATAAATCTTAGATTATTGTTTGATAGAATTAATATGCCGTAACAAGCCACATAACAAACATCACTAGTAAATTCTATCAACACTAGACTACTGCTATAGTAGCCCTATTCTGACATGCTACAGTACCCGAATTCAAATTTAAAACACTACAGTATAGTATAAATGAGCAAACTATAGTATAATCGAGAACACTATAGTATAAAAGAGTAAACTATAGTATAACGGAGAACACTATAGCATAATCAACCATCTCAAATTCATTCAATAGTGTAACAAACTAATCTAAAAAAAATAAAAATAGTATTGTTATTTTCAACAATCACCATCATGATGAACTAAAACTCACATTCCCTTTTCTTTCCACTGTCCCTTCGGGGACATCCGATAAGATTGGAAAGATACAGAGAAGATTAGCATGGCCCCTACGCAAGGATGACACGCATAAATCGAGAAATGGTCCCTTTTCTTTCCACTCTAAAAACTCCATAAAATCATCATTACATTTCATAACAACAACATAAACATCCAACAATTAAAAAAAATAAAAATCATAACGCCAAAATTACATTAAGGCAAACAAATGGATTCAACACCACTACATTGATTCGATCCACGTACTTGTAATCACAATAACAATCCTCCACAAGTCCATGGTACTACCAATACACAAGAAACATCAATATTTTCCAAGTCTAATTACTTTCAGCTGAGGCCACTTCCCATTGTTGTACTTCTTCTTTTGAACATCCTATCCTTCCTGATACATGACTAAGCATGTAACTTAGTTGTATTAGTTGAATAAGTTCCTGTGAACTACAATACTTGGGCTAGAAGAAATATAGCCCATGTAAGGACAGCTGCGGTTGTCTCGTGTCCAGCTATAAACATTGTCATCAGGTCATCTCTCAGATATTCAACAGAGTAATAAAAAATCAAACAACATCCCATAACATCAAGTACCAACTTTTTTTTTATTTGTAGAATCAAACAGGACATTGGGAAATCGAGTTCTTGCAATAACTGTAATAAACATACAGTAAATTCGAACAACAATTAAGAAAAGGGACTGCTGTAATTCCATCCTATTGCAAATATAGATTTTTGACGAATTAGTCAACCTCTAAAATTATAGTAAAACTGAGAAAAAAAATTATTTTGATAGAAACATAAAAGCAAATAAGGGGAAAACAGAGGCAAAGACCAAAAATTTCAAGCCAAAAGAAACAAAAAGCACAATAAACATAAATTAATCAAAAGAAAAGCCTAAAGAACATCGCAATTTAAAATTTGGACTTTGAGAGTGCCATTGCAAGGAGCCTCCATATATTTCTCCTCATCTTCCTCCTGACAAAATCCTGCACTCTCTCAAACACCATTTTTCTTTCACAACAGAAACAGAGCACCTCTCACCACCAAAAACCTCATCTTTACCATCACCATTTTCACAAAAAGCACTTAAATCAACCTGTTAGAGACGAAAAACCAAATAGAGAGTGGGAAAGTTCGCGAATCGAAGCCATCGATGCCGGCGATTTTGAAGAACGTGACCTCACTCCGTCGAATCGTGGGTGAAGGGAAGAACCATAACATTGAACAGCAAAATACTTACCTAATACCCCATCGCCTTGAAGCTCGCAAAATCGAAGCCATCAACACCGTTGAAGCTGTCGCCTCTCCAAAAAAAAACTGTCGTGAATGCCCCCAAACCTCACCACACCGCCGTCCACCTCAATCGATTCGTATACATATTTTATGCTCTGAGTGAGATGAACAAAACCCCTCAAAATATTTGATAATCAGGCTCCGATAAAGCCTTCGATTCGCCGGGAAGAAGAGAACGAGTAGAGAGAGAAATGAAGAAAGTTTTGTGTACGGTGGGGTTAAGTGGGGTGCCGCATTTAATGTGCGGCTGTAGTTGAGGGCGAATTAGACAGAACAAATTATATTTAATTAACAATCTAATATGTTTAATTAGGTTAATTTGGTCTTACATGTTATTGGAATTAACTTTTGGTCTTCGATGCACACCCCTTTCAAAAAGTTGGTTCAGAGTGTGTTTTTCCTTAAATCTTTTTCAACAGATTGTTATACAGTGAAAACACACATGTAAAAAATTGTACATAGATGAATAAACTTTAAATAATTACCTTTTCTAAAACAAAATTTCAAAACATAACAAAATACCTCATCATCAATTAAAAGAGAAAAAATAATTTATCAGCTTCACATCTGTAGTTAATTTTATAACAATGTACTGGTTATCGTCTACTTACTTGTTCAGTTCTCACTTGTGAACTTTAAAAAATGATCTCCCCAGTTAGTTGTATTTGCACCATTTCATTACTAATTCAAATATTCAATTAATTCATTAGTGCAAATCTAATGCTCAGATAAAAGTTATTATTTTTGTTCTATTGATTATCGTAATCTATATATTCAACAAAAAATTCAATTGATTCCAATTTTCCTGGAAAAAATAAAAATTTCTCAATAGTAAGAAAAATTTAGAAAATTAATAGCTTGTTTGGCAAAGATTTAAAAGCAACAATCCATAAATTATAATCAATTGCAACTATACTTTTTTTCTACAATAGTAGAAACCCTAATTCTCTTCTATATAAGAAAATAATAAAAAGTAGCAGAACTTCAAAATTCAAAGTGTTAGTGAATTGCACTAAATAATGTGTCTCGTCGGGGTGAGTAAAAGTTTGTCATGCTGACGTGCATACATAAATTTTAGGAATTCAAACCTCCAGTATTGAAATTTTTCAAAATTTGATATAATTTTGGATAATTTTTCCTAGGGTATCAAGTGTTTTGTGAATCTAATATTGAATACTACAAACACATAAAACATTTTCCCCTTCTACAGCCAAAAAATATTTTTAAATAAAAAGTATGTTTTTTTTATATATATGCATATGATATATGATGTGAAAATTTTAAAAAAATAAAAAGGTAAATAAATGTGTTTACACTAGTGTGGTAAACTTTCACGTGCTCCGATGAGCCACGTCATTAGTTGTCAGCCGAAAATAAAAGAACATATATCGAATTAAAATTTCGTAAAATGTTGAATTTTTTAATAATAATTGTGAAGACCAAGAGTAAATTGAAAGTTGAGTACAAGATGGTGCATTTTCATAGAATTAACCCAATTTTTTTACAACTATATTCCACGTCTTCATTGCAAATATAATTTAATCATTTGTTGTTAATTAATTTTAAAAAAATATATGTTGGTAGGCATATAATTTTCATAATTATTTATATACTTAAATTATTTATATTTAATTTTTAAGTGGATAATAATAAAATAAATGCAATAACTTAGAAAAAATAGAAAATTTATTATTTTTATTTTTATTATCTTTGATCATTTTAAAATTTTATTCATAATTTAAATTTAAAAAAATTATAATTATAATATAAATATAGTCTCATTATTTTAATTGTAAGGAAATTATGTTAATTAATAATTGAATAATTAAATTTGAAAAAACTTTAGTCAAAATGATAATATATTGCGAAAGTAAAATAAATCTGTTAATTAAATTTATTGACCCAATATTTTGATAGATCACTAAAGTGAACTGTGAATTGGGTTAATAATTGCTAACTATGACATTTGAGTTATTATATAATATTATAGTTTATTAGTTGTATACTAAAATTAAACACAATCAAAAATGAGGTATTTGTAAATAGAAGTCTAATATTATAAAAATAGCTATGCACCAAATAAAATTAGCATATTATGTTATAATAAATATGTTTAAATAAAATAAATAAATGAGAAAGTTGGACCAAGATTTCATTAATGGGCCATAAGACCTATATCTAAACCACGGATTTTCAGCGGCCAGGCATTGCTGTTTCCTCCACCTCAACCTCCGCCTCCTCCCACGCCGGTGCCGCCCACGCCTGTGCTCTACATCAGACACAGTCGCAGCCTCGCCTCCGCGCCGCCACACGCGACGCACCCCCTGCCGTCCACGGCCACGCCACGCTGTCAACTGGAGGTATAATTGAATCTGATTATGTTTTATTAGGATTTCAAAATTATTTTTGCAAGTGTGGGCTCAACATTTTTTGCAAACGGTTTCCGAGTGACTAAAAATTAGGCGTCCCTGTAAATGGACAAAAAAATAACATTACATCCCACAGGCGATCCCATCCCATCCCACTCGATTCTCAAGAATTAACATTACATGCATTGGTGCAGGATATGTATGTGCACAGTACGTTAATTTTTCATCCCCAGGTTCTATTTAATTCATCATAAAACTTCGTGTAGCCCAATTGTCTCGCCTTCTTCCACTGCCAATAGACTAAATATTTTTTTTTCACTAAATTATTTGCAGTAGTAAAGAATTGGGCAGCTAAGTTAACTTGGACTATAGCCTGAGTGAATTATCATTCATTTAATTAATCAAGAAGCTGATTATTAAAAAAAAAAAATTCTGGTATGATCACGTGACGCGAACTGGGATACACGGGCCTCTCCATTGAATCTTACCTTGTCTTCATATTTGTAGGCAAATGTAATGAACAACCCATATATGTGTGTGTATATATATATATATATATAAATTGAGCATCTTCATCATCATCTTGGCAACCGGCCGGTCACAAATAATTAATTCGATCTTGCATGGCTTCTTCGTTTTTACCAAATCATATAAATGAGACTAAGAGAGAGAGTGGAGAGAGAGAAGATGGTGTGTGTTTGACTTGGGAGGATGTGTGGGTGACGGTTAATAATTCAGGTAAAAAAGACAAGGGCTGTAAATCGATTCTTAAAGGGATTAGTGGGTATGCATGCCCTTCTCACGTCCTGGGGATCATGGGCCCTTCTGGCTGCGGCAAATCCACTCTTCTCGACTCTTTGGCTGGTAATTACTTAACTACTTCATTAATCTTATTTTTTAATATCGACAATAGACATTTCGTGACTATTTTTGTCAATGGGACATTTTTAAGTTTCCCCAAATCAATTTGGAGATTTGAGGACACTTCTTATTGCCTTTTCATTTAAATTAAACATAAAATAGACTTGAGGACTCAATTTTGACGTTAAAAAGAAATAAAATAACAAAATATGAATCAAAATTGGACTCACGCTAAGTTACACGATGATTCTTGATATTAACTCATCAACTCTCGATTTTGAAGAATCACACATTACCTTTTCAGCATTTCTTCATTTTTATATATGATCGAGTATGTGTGTGTGTGTGAAACTAGATCCTTCATGAATTTTGTTTAATTTGTACGTCCAATTTTTTCTTTTGATATATGATATATATAATGTCACATTGTACAATCGATTTCAGGAAGGTTAAGCTCAAGAGCAAGGCAGAGAGGTGAAATCCTGATAAATGGCAGGAAACTCAGGCTTGCCTATGGAACATCAGTATGATCTAACTCCATTTTTTTTTTTAGAAAGATTAATATTTTCCCATAAGATATGAAATACCTCCATGTTTTAATTACTATATGAAGGCCTATGTGACACAAGAGGACACTCTAGTATGGACACTAACAGTCAGGGAAGCTGTGTACTACTCAGCTGAGATCCAGCTCCCCATCAAAATGTCGAAAACAGAGAGGAAGGAAATCGCGGAGAGGACCATACGGGAGATGGGGCTGCAGGACTCATTGGACACAAGAATCGGGGAATGGGGACGAAAGGGACTGAGCAACGGGCAGCGAAGACGAGTCAGCATCTGCATTCAGCTGCTGAAGAGGCCAAAGCTCCTCTTTCTTGATGAACCCACAACTGGCCTTGATAGTGCAGCTTCATACTTTGTCATGGACAGGATTGCCAAACTAGCCCAAGAATATGGAATGACCGTTATATCCT
Source organism: Prunella vulgaris (assembly GCA_026898435.1). Lineage (NCBI taxonomy): Eukaryota > Viridiplantae > Streptophyta > Magnoliopsida > Lamiales > Lamiaceae > Prunella > Prunella vulgaris. Next base: position 515,326 of record JAPKLY010000127.1, on the reverse strand, counting down.
CCATCCATCAACCCATCAATGAGGTCTTCCTCCTCCTTCACAACCTCTGCCTCCTCTCCTCTGGTCAAATGATTTACTTTGGACCCTCCTCCGCTGCAAATGAGGTGCGTGTTACTACTACTATCGAATGAATACATACCTTTTATTGAAACAACTAATACTGCAAACTGAATTATATTACTATGGTTTGTTACCTCTTGTTTTGATCCCAAGTAGTTTTTTGCAACAAATGGTTATGCATGCCCACCTCTGCAGAACCCTGCTGATCACTATCTCAAGATGATAAATACAGATTTTTATGAGGTATATGTGTGGCATTTCTTGATTTTTTTGCACCACCTTTTCATCTCGTGATCAACATATTATAAGTGATGAATTTAGGACATTGAATGTGGCAGTGGAAACAATTTGTCAGCAGAGGAAGTGATTCATCAGCTCGTATCGTCTTATTCTTCGTCCGACGCCTGCAAGCAGATGAAGACATTGGTGTCCGAAATACGTAGTAAGCGTGTAAGCAACTCGGGCAACTCACACAATGTGTACAAATATGTCTTTTGGTACTAATTATGGGTGTATATATAGGAAGGAAGCCCAGTTGAGAAGGAGGAGAGACAAGCTAGCCTATTCAGGCAGTGTGTCATTCTTACGAGACGATCATTTATCAATATGTATCGTGATCTGGGCTATTATTGGTTACGCCTAGCCATTTATGTGGCCTTGGGTTTTGGCTTAGGAAGTGTGTTTTATAATGTGGGCAGCTCATATAACGCCATTCATGTAAGTCTAACTAATTATATATAGTGTCTGAAAAACATTTCAGATCTTAATCATATTCAACTTATGGACCAAATTCATCTGAATGTAGGAAAGAGCTTCGCTACTCATGTTTGTGGCTTCATTGTTGACTATAATGGCAATCGGTGGCTTCCCTTCATTTGTCCAAGACTTGAAGGTAAAAATTAGTTCAACACACTAATTTATAATCTTTGGCATGTGGTGGACAATCGGAGCACGAAATGTTATAAATGTGTGATTCAAATGCAATTTAAAATGATGTTAGTTGTTCCACTAAAATGTGTTATTTGGTTAGTAATAGTTGTTTTCACGAAACAGTATTGATTGTACACCAATTCCATAGAGCAACTAATGCACTCAAGTGTTATTCTTGAATAATATACGATGTCATCGGCCTTGTAGGTTTTTCGAGGCGAAAGATTGAACGGTCACTATGGGGCGGCAGCGTTTGTGATTGGAAACATGGTTTCTTCCGCCCCGTTCTTGATGCTCATCTCTGCAATTCCGAGCGCAATCATGTACTTCACTGTGGGCCTTCATGAAGGGAGCACGTCGTTTTTATACTTCGCCTCGATACTATTTGCTTGCATGATGCTAGTGGAGAGCCTGATGATGATCGTTGCAAGTTTGATGCCAAATTTCCTACTAGGCCTCATTGTAGGTGCTGGTATTCAAGGCCTAATGATATTAAGCAGTGGCTTCTTTCAATTGCCACATGATCAGCCCAAGATCTTCTGGAAATATCCCATGTACTACATTGCATTCCACAAGTATGCTTATCAAGGACTGTACAAAAATGAATTTGAAGGCCGTACATTCTCTAATCATCAACTTGGGCAGCCTTCAATCATTGATGGTGAAACAATCTTGAAGGATATATGGCAGGTAGAGATGGGGCATTCAAAGTGGATTGATCTTGGTATCTTGTTTGGCATGGTTGTTGTGTATAGGGTGCTTTTTTTTGTTATGATCAAGATTGGTGAGAACATCAGTGTTAGAGATTTCTCTTTATCAAGTAGTGGATCTCATCATGATGGGAGCAGTCCTAGGTTGTCTTTGGAATGTACTATTTGATTTGAAACGTAGATCTGTGTGTTGTTTTCTTTTCCTGTTTGGTGGGTGTCATGGACTTACATTGTTTCGTTTACGAGATTGAGTTGTGGTGTTTGTGGTTTAGTGTGTCGAGTGATGCTGCGACCGGGGTGCGCAAGTTATTACTGAATGAAGCAAAAAGCAAGGCCTTGGTTGTGATTGGCAATGTTTGGTTTAAGGGACTAAATAGTCAATCCCCCAAATACAGGACTATTCTGACCAAAACATGCATGTTTTGGCCTACGTTTGAGAGATTGACTATTTAGTCCCCTAAACCAAACATACTTAGAGAATCGGAGGGAACATGAACAACTGTTCTTTTATGGATTGGGTAAGGGAGCCATTGAAATACTGTATTTTTCTTGAAATAGACCCACCATAAATTTACAGATGATAAAAAAATTTGCCACGCAACATTTAAAATTTCAAGAGAACAAATGCAAAACATCCCCCGAAACCAATTTCGCATCAACAGAACTGTGGGGGTTTGTGGGAAATGAATCTCACACCACTGATTGAGTGTTTCCTTGAACCAAAAAAAAAAAATAAGAGAAGAAAAATGAATTCACGTACGGAGGATGGATGCAGCCAATCTAGAATTAATAAATTCAACATACATGCATATCCGAAACACAGAGTAAACACCGTACCGCTGAACAAAGCCAAAATCAGACTTTAACAAAGACAAAATGAAGTGGGGATTCACTGGATTCCAGCTCGTGTTGAACAAGTCAAATGCAATCTGCCCAAAAAAAATTAAAAAAAAAAGCTTACTTAGGCCACAATTATAAGCAATAGTTCTAGCCCCTCCAATATGTAACAATATCTCATTAATTTGACCCAAATAGTAATTTCAAAAAACACTTCATGAATTTATCTCAAATTTCTATAAAATTGTATTACAAATAATATTTTTACATTTATCTTAAACTTCTATAAAATTGTATCACAATTAATAATATTTTTAATATAATAAATATGCATAAAATTTTATTAAAATGATCACACAAGAATTTCGAGCCGCGATTTTTACATTAATAAAAGAATATCAAAAATATGTATATTATATTTATTATACCAAAAAATATAAATTTATCAAAATTTTCTAATATAATATCATACCAAAAATTTAGTACAATAATACTATATATAAAAAATATTCAGATATACCAAAAATATTTTAAAATATCATCGTATACTGAAATTTTTATATATTAAAAATTTATATATTATCTTCAATAAAAAAAATTCGATATGTCAAAAACCAAAATTTTCTATAATGGTATGATTTTTCCAGTATCAAAATTTATTTTAAGTTATTAGTTATGATATTCTTTTAGAAAATGATTATTACTTTTTTAAAACTATGTTTTGATCAATGAACATCAGGCCACTACTTTTATTTAAAACATATAAAGTTCCTCACAGGGATTGTTTCTATGCCAGAAATTTATAAAATAAAAAATCAGAAGAAAAAGAAGAAGCATTAGAGAAGAGCCATCGGCGGCGAGATCCTTCCACCTTTTCGGTTTTGTTTACATATTGAGAGCAAATATGCTAACAGGCGGCGGTGTGGCCCTTATGCTAGCACTGAGACGGCGACTGGAGTGGAGAGGGCGTTAGGGTTTATAACATTTATACAGAGTAGGGAAAGGGGATGTTTGGACACATGGACAATTGTATTCTTCGATAGATTAAAATTATCCATCAAATTTAGTTTGGTTTAATGGATTGAATTAATAAATAATTTTTTTTTATGAACCAATCTCTTTTAATGTGAATATTGATATAAATGTTTATGACATTAATCAAAGATAGAATAAATGAATATAATAATAAAAAAACTTATATGAAACGTTTCACGGTGTGAAACATACCATATTCATAAAATTTGTGGATCCATGATCGAGTCGGGTCGGGTCGAATTTGGGTAATTTTCTTAAATTCTTGCGCAAACACATTTTCTAGATTTTTCGCTCCTAGGTATGTTACTTTTTAGGCAAATGTGTGTTACAATTAGACCAAATGTTATTTTTTACATATATATCACTTGTTTTTGTATAAATAACATTTTTTCATTCAATGTAATAGCAAAATGTGTGTTATTATAAGAAAATAACATTACATTTTCATAAGTAATGTATATAAATAATTATTTTATAATAACACATATAAAATAGTAAAAAATGTGTTATTACATGAATCAATATATCTAGCTTTAAGGGATGATGATTAAATTAAAAAATATATATTTGTTCTTAAGAAAAATACATTTTATCCTATAGTAACACATGTTTGCCCATGTAGTAACACAAACTGGGGAATAAATATACGTTACTATTTGAGCAAATATGTGTTACAATCTTATAAAAGGTTGTTATTTTGCATATATTCATTTGTTTTTATAGAATAAATAGTTTTTAACATAATATAAGAGAAAAATCATGTGTGTTACAATAAGAAAACATATTGGTTTTTCATAAATATTTATTTATTTGTATAGAAATAATTATTTTTTATATAATAACACATATAAAATAGTAAAAAAGTGTATTAATATATGAATCAATATACCTAGATTTAAAGGAATGATGATTAAATTAAAAAACACATACATATTCTTATAAAAGTGCATTTTCTTTTACAGTAACACGTATTTGTCATATTGTAACACAAATTGGGGAGCAAATATATATTACTATTAGAGCAAATGTGTGTTACAATCTTATAAAGAGTTGTTATTTTGCATATATTCATTTGTTTTTATAAAACAAATAGTTTTTAACATAATATAAAAGAAAATTCATGTGTTACTATAAGAAAACATATTGGTTTTTCATAAATATTTATTTGTATAGAAATAATTATTTTTTATATAATAACACATATAAAATAGTAAAAAAGTGTATTAATATATGAATCAATATA